>NW_011626625.1:812223-946930 GCF_000204515.1 Acromyrmex echinatior
TCTAAAGTATTAAGTTGAAGAGAGATGCGCTGATATGTTCAATTCTTTCTAACGCAACACAACAGTTAAGACCAAGATATGCAATCTATACTCTGTCTATGATTTCTCCAAGCACAATTGAAAGACTCTCTGGAAAAACGTTGTAATTATCATTATTATGAAAAATAATGGAAAAAACGTTACTTGGAAAAGCGTTGCATGTTTTTTTTATTTAAAAAATGTTAGATGTAACGTTCTTCTAGGAAGCCCTTCAATTATCGCATTTAACAATAATAATTGTGGTACACACATTTTTTATCGTACTTGACGTGTCTGCAAATAATCTGATGCACGTACATATCTGCAATTGGAAACAATGAGTAAGTAGAAAGATAATTGTTTTATTTTACATAAAAATCTTTCTTTTCTATAGCCTACGTCTCCTGGATGCGTTTCTATTCAAGTTATCCGCGCGATATGCGCGAGATGTTCAATCGAAAGGCGCTTCATTTGGGTCACTATGCCAAGAGTTTCGCATTAAGGGATCCACCACAACGAATCGGCGGAATCGGCAAGAAGCTACACGAAAAAGAAATTTCGAAACCCAGGCACAATAACCGTCTATCGAGTAAGCCGTAAGTATCAGGATTTCCTTTCTGTTTTCACTTGCGAGATGTGAATATGTTTCACGGTGCTCTCGCCCGGATTAATCTTAAGGCTGGAATGTATGAAAATCATCGAGTTAAGCGATCCATTCTCAAAGTCCCGTTTATCCCTATCGAGGCGTCACGTATGGGCATGATTTCGGAAGCGCACACTTCGCGTCACGCACAGTTGCGATAGACAATATGCTCCCATTTTGGGAGAGGACATCACGAATGGTCCGGCTGTTGATCCGCTCAGCTGACGTTTCAGCCGCGCGATCGCGAAGCCCATCGTCTCCGGAGTGACGGTATTAATGACGGATTCACGCGTGGCTTGGCGTGTTAACCGCGACGCACATCCACCAGCCCTTCTCCCTCTCGCCACCCACCCTCGCTTATACAGGCGTAGAGTACGTACACGCCGTGTGCGGGATAGCTCGGCTCCTGGAGAGGTTGGACGCATCAAAACTGTCGCTCTGTGTCATCCGTCATGTACGACGAACGGGCGGACGTGTTCTACGGTGGCTGGCAACCATAAGCCATACGGCTCTCATCGTGTTCGTCCTCGTTGTGGTCCCCGTTCTCCCCCGGGCCGCGTTCCCTCCATCTCACTCCACCTAACTCACGTCCTCTCGCTCGCTCACGAGACAAATGTATCTCGTTCCTTCTCTCGTTGCTCTGCCTTTCTCTTTCTCTCTCTATCTCACGTTCTACCTTCATGCGGTGTGCATTTCACATGGCACTCTGCTGGCTTCTGCCCTTCTCCAGGCTTCTCTCCGTCTCTCCTTCTCTCTATCTCTCTCTATCTCTCCATTGTTCATAATTATACAATACGGCTATTAAACAGACTGATGCGACCGCCACTTCCGGTCGTGGCTGCGCCATTTACGGAAACCACGGGACGAGCACGAGCCTCCCTCTTCTCTTTGCCCCCGTCGCGTTGTTTCGTCTCGCTCGTGTTCTCGAAATCCTGAAACTGTCACCTACCTACCCGTTTGCATACTTCTTCCCCGCTCGCGTGTGCCCTCTTGCGTGCCCTGATTTTTTTTTTACACGAACGTTTCTCGCCCTCCATTCATACATTATTCTACTTTCAATGTTTTTTACTGAACATTTCTAATACCATATAAACAGGATGTGTTTTACTACAATTTTCCTATTTTTCATTTTAAATTTGTAGAGTGCAATTAGTTATCTAGTCTTATCATAACTAAAGTATTTTACATCTATTGCTTGCAATATCTTTGATTTATATATATATATATATATACACATACACACTTAGTCTATTGCTCTTTCTTTTCACGGTCGCAAACGAGCCAAGTCCAACTACCACAGGCGCTGTACTTCGTAATTTCTACGCCAACGTCCCTTCTACTTCATGTATCACGTCCTCTACATCACGCGAGTACCTTTCGCGTTTTTACCGAGCTTTATAATTCCTGTGTTCTCCGGCGATCATTTGCCTGCGCTGCCATATTCACGTGCTTCTCTCTCTTTCTCTTCCTCTTCCCCTTTACACCATCTCTTCTATGTGCCCTTTTTTTCGCGTTACGCGCGGCGAATCTTTTTCCCCGAGACCGGCATTACGCATTAACGTGTTTAATGCGATTTGAATGGGCGTGCTTTGGGTGAGCACGACGGGCAACCGACTGGTGCCCTCCGCACGGGGAGAGAACGAGTCAGTTTTAATGGGTGAAAGGCGGGCACTGAGCTGACGGTCCAATGGATCGAGAGACGACTATGGTGTACGCCTCTGTGGGTGCGATTACCTATATGTTTGTGTGCGTATCTTAGCACAAGTGCGTTTGTCCATGTATGTGTGTGTGTATATGTGCCTGATGTAGTTTCACATCGTCCTCCTTACACTCTATTACCTCTATAAGATCGACGAAAATTTTCATAGTTTCGATACTTTGCAGCTGGAAGTGTCATTCTGCGACTTGAACAGATAGAATACAGTCAGTATTTTATATTTATATTTTTTCTCATTTTTAATTTACAGCATTTAATCGGATACCTACTATTTATCTAATTTCTGAAGCAGCTTCACTTAAATTAATCGAACCAAATTGTCTAAGTTACTTTATTTAAGTTTCACTGTTTATATATTATATATATATTTTTTTTTATTCATATGAGTAATGTGATAACTTTGAACGATATTTTTTCATCTCTTTTTTTTATTTATATTATATATATTATGTTTATTATTTTATATACGATTCTATTGTAGTTAAAAAATATGTCGATTACTACAAAATTAATAGCGAAACTTATATATGAATTATCGATTAAACGGGAATTGCTATTACAGACTATAAAACATGATAATGCGCATTTCGTGCGTGACTCTCAGCGGTGGACAAAAACGTAGTGGCGGACATGAAATTTGGTACGGCAGTTGGTGGAAGCCCACCTCCGTTCGTCCGCGGGGTGTATCGTCGCGTTTTGATGCGCTGTTTTCTTTTTTCTTTAACTTTTTTTTGCCTCAATTTCCGATTACCGCGCTCTGTCCTCACCACATGTCGTTTACGTCGAATTATCGAAAATTGCGGGTTAGTCCTAATGTGAGAATTAAAGTACCGGCTACTCTCGCTTCCAGATCTGATGGGGTGCCGCAAAAGAAGCAGAGGACCGGAGACGGCGACGAGAAAAGAGCGGGGTTGTTGAAGAGGGTCAGAATGCTTAACACCTCCGAATACGATAGCGGCCTCGAACCCCCGAAGAAGCCAAAGAAGTAATCCCCGTGTTTCGTCGGCGATTGTACATTAACTCGATTGTACATGTTGTAAACAGGAACAGCGATTTCACGTCTGTAATTCGCTCCCTGTGAACGTGCATGTTTCTAACCTTGATTTGTATTAAATGTTTCGTTATAAATGTTTTAACCTATAATTTATATTTATTTATTATTTATATTTTCAAATATTCGATAGCTTTCTTTTTAGCGTTTTTAATGAAGAAATATACCATCTTTCTGCAATTTTCTTGCATCTATTATGAGAATTAAATAATATTTTCCATTTTTACTATTTTGAATATTTCGATGGGATTATCTTCTTTTATTAAATATCAGGAATTTTCAGGGTTGAATCCTGATATAACTAACATAATAAGCAAGATATAATTTTATATAACGTACACATTAAAAATTTTATAATTACCTACTTCAATATACTACTTCTTTTTACTTTGCGTTTCTGATGTCATTTAAGATCATTCCTATAACGTTTTTCAGTTTTTCTATAATGATTACTAATTGGTGGCAAATACGCTGCGGCAAAATGCAGTACGACGGAAAATGTCGGGTTTAGGGAAATTAACTGTAATAATATCGCGTTAATCGCACGGTATGGGCGGCTACGTCGAATACGCTTTCGCGGTCACGAGATCGCGCAACGTTTTAACTCCCTTTTTGCTACCCGACTCCGCTTATCTCATTCTCCTCACGATAATTAGCAATCGCCTTCTGATAGTACGTACTTACAAAACCGCCATTTTGCCGGCGTCATAACGATATCACGCTAATTGCGCTTTCGTTTCCACTTCAATATACCTTTCATGTGGTCACGAAATTGCGAGTTGCTCTATTGTTAGAATCGAATTCAACGGCCATTAAGAACGAAAGTATTTTATACTTTGCAATTTGATATCGCTTTATTACTTATTGTCTTCTATCAGAGTATCTCACGGTTTAACAAAGATCTATATTTATATCAACTGCTATTTTAATTATTTTGAATTTGTCTTTTTTTTTGTGACTTTAAATCTGTTTTAGATATTTCTGAATTTTCTATTCAGGAAATTCGTTTATTATTATAATTCAATATACACAGCTCAAGATTCTTAACTTTGTAACGTTCTGATTAATGTATTTTGCATTTTGATGTCGAGTTCAAGTGCCTGACTTTTTTTACATTTAATTTGATCTTAGTGCACTTTGGGGTCGGTATAAAACCGTGCTGGCAGCAACGTTGGAAAGCTTATACTGCATACATCACGTGTACGTGCTTACATGTGTATTGCGATGGAATTAGGAGTTTCGTCGCCGAGGCTAATTTGCCAAAGGGTGCTAAAGAGCTAACGCGTCCTGCGGTGCTTCTTTCCTGGCTTCCTCGGACTCGATTTCAGGCAGTTGCAGTGCAAGGGTGCCTAAGAGACACACATATATACAGATATATACATGTGTATCACAAAGGATCTCGGCACGTGATTGCACAGCTATGTGCCGGCAACGAACGGGAATGCATTTTTGCGGTGAAGGGAGAGAGAAGGGAGTAGCATCGGACACGGGGCACATCGACGAAGGGGGGCCCCTTTGGAAGAACCCTGCGCGGTTGAAGGGCGGCGAGAAGACGTCACGTCGGACGATGGAATGGAAGAGGGAGGTGCGGGCACGCGGAAGGTATGATTAATACGCGAGCATTATTTTCGGATTTTTTGCCGCGCGATCCGCGAGCGCAAATTGCTTGCAAATAAAGGCGGCGTCGGACGACTATCGCCGCCGGTAGGACGGCGGCGGCGGCGGCGGCGGCGGCGGCGGCGATGGTGGCGGGAACGACGGAAAGGAAGTCACGGAAGGAGGCCGAGAGGAGAGCTCGTCCCGAGCTTAATTTAATTTAATTATGCCCTCTTTCTTCGCTACCAGAGCGTCCGAAGATAGATGGCGGCCACGGAATCTCGCACGTCTCGCCTCGGCACGTTGCACCGCCCCGTGCGAGCGTAACCGCGATTTCCGCGACATAATTCGATCTCCATCCAAATTACGTGAATCTCAAATTAACAGCGAAGTCCTTGGACTTTTCTTTTGGTTTTATATAAATTCCACAAAATTTAAAAAAAAGAGGTTGTATTCCTCAGAAACGATTATTAAAAAATATATATATAATTTAATGAAATGTAATTAATATTAATTTGTTTATCTATTCATACAATATTTCTGATTATCTCCGATCGATATTTTCTATAGCGACGAGATTCTATTGATATAGATGCAATAATTTTTTTTGCTAATTGTAAGCAAAAAATAGAGCAATACAATTCTTCAATTGAGCGTGCTTTATCAAGGAACGCTACTCCGTTCTTCTTGTTGCTTAACGCGGTACGATCGCACGGCGCACTTTGACGCGTCCGATTCGCGTTTCGCCACATTCGCGACGGCACGCGATTTAATTCAATCGCGCAAGTTTCCACGCTGACGGATACGTTTTCGAGCGCCGCCTAGAGCGCGTTGTTACGCGGTTTGGCGCTTAAACGCCCCGCGAATTAAGGCGGACGCGTGATTGATCGTGGTGATAAATCGATCGTCTTGGGCAACATCACGCCGACATATGTTTATCGCGCGATCTGATGAAAAGCCGCGCATTCGCAATTTAATTTAATCGCGCACGTTATTTCGCGCCGGCGACCGCCGCGTGCGCACATTTTCGAAACCCACCCAAGTGGCCATCTGCGAGCGGCCGCATTAGACGTGCGAGCGGAGCAAAGAGTGCGATATTTATTCGTAATGCGCATCGCAATTCGTCGTGCCGCGGCATCAGTCATAGTCATCGCAAGCGAGCGTGCGCGCGCTCATAATGAACCGTACGATTAGGATATCCCGTTCATTCGTTCGTTCGTTCGTTCGTTCGTTCGTTCGTCCGTTCGTTTGGCGAGGTACGTTCCAAGGGAGTAAACGCGACTTATGGGGACCGAATAAAAAGATGTCTCACAGAAACAGGGGCGGATTTATTCATGAACTTATAAAATCGTCAATATTCTAAAAGACTAATTTAATTGTTTGGAATAATTCTTTGAAAACATTTTTTTAATTTTATTTACAATAAAATTTATTTTGCTTTCGGGTTAATAATTTCTTTAGACACGCAATATTATTTTCAAATTTTTTGGAAGTATACATGTAATGCTTTAATTGCATTTTAATTAAACAAAAAAAAACGACCTTTATGTGTATGTGTAAGTAAATCTTTTGTAAAATTAAAAAAGGGATAAATGTAAATAGATAATAAAATGACAACTATGAAATATCTCTATACAAGTAGATAGAAATTTAAGACAAGAATACACAATTAGAATAAAATAATTTGACATTAATGAAAATTATCTTGATGTTACAGAACAATGATATGTTCTTTATTACTAAAATATCCGACATAATAAACGTATAGTAGAAAATTCTAATTTCATAGAAATCAAGATACTTCTAATATTTGTCTTTTATTTCATTTATGCAAGCCCTAAAGGTCAGCTTCAGGCCTCCGAGACGTCATTATCCGCCCCTGCACGGAAAGAGGATAATCCTCATTACCGCGAGATATGCGCAGCTTGAGTCCGATTAACGCGACGAGAAAAAGGAGGGCCGCAGGGACCTGGGCAAGAAAGGGCCCCACTGCGGGGACCGACTATAACCGCCCCACACCCGCTCGTTGACGACCGCTTCTTACGCGTGAAACACCCGCGGTGACGCGCCATGCGCGCGCGCACGCACATACGGCTCTTTCTAATACGAGGCACAAAAACGTAAGCACTTATAAGAGGCGTCGATTATTCCACGTGATTACCGATTTCCGACCAGTTAACGACTTTTTCGAGTCGCTTATATCGCCGCGCTCGGACGCTTATTACGAGTCATTACCGCATGTATCCCGCTTGTTGCCTTTAAATTTCACGGCTCGAATCGGCATCGATCCCTCGGTATATTCGTTCCAAATCGAGATCGAAACACGCAAGCTTTTAATTGACGTACCTCATTCTTATCTTCGCGTCGTTGCCTAAATTATTTCGTAATGTTTTATTAATGTGTTATTAATGGACGGAAAAAAACAATTTTGTTGAAGTACTTAAACATTTAGCTAGATACAGATCTGAAAAAAATTTTGCTGTACCATCGAAATAATTATATATAGGAAGCTCAACACTGTTAAATTTTATACAATACTTTATTTGAATTATTTTTTAAAATTATTTTTATTGGTTGCCACTTCTACTCAATATATTGTTAATTTAATTAAATTTATCTCAAGAAAATGTATTAAGTTTGACTCTATTTAATTTAATTTATTATTTACTAAGTACATACGTCAATATGAACGTATTTTCTTTTAAACTAATCACAAAATTGGATTGATATATATACAATTTGATATTTGTAGAAGTTGAAAATAATAAAATGTTATTTTTAACTCAGGGAATTGGATTACCATTTTTCCTTTGATATTGTATTTATAGCGAAAATAATTATTAGTATCAACATTTTTTGCAACATTGCTCATTATGCTTAAGTGTCTTATATAATTATTTCGATAGTCCAACAAAATTATTTTCTGATTTGTGTCTAGCAAAATTTTTAGATTTTTCGCAAAATCAGTTTTTCCATTTTTCTTAAATCTACTTTGTATAGATTTCGAGTTTTTGAATTTCCTTAATTGTTGATACAATGAAAAATATAAGATAATTTTCTAGAAAATTATGCTTTTCTCCTTTTTCTTATCGAAATAAATGATTGCTATAATTCTTGAAGCATAATGTTTGTAGAAGGAAAGTAAAAGAAAAGTCTGATTGTACATTTGCTTTAATCGTAGTGCTTTTCTAAGAAATCATCGTTTTATCTGCAGATATGTTTGTGTCGTATGATGTACTATTTACTCAGACAAAAGATATTGCAAACGTTACGGATGTTAAAACAACATATAGCTTGCGTGACCATGTTGCTTCTTAAGCATTCCAAGGTGTATAAAGTCTTCATCGTTTTCCGATTTCACGCTCAGAATTAACGGCAATTTATTACGAAAATTGCCCACCGCGGTTTGTCGAGCCTCTCACTTTTTCTCGTTTGAAAGCACTTTTTTCGATAACTCCTTGCAATTTCTAAAAGGCCAAATTAACTTCTACCAATATGAAAATAATTGACGCAATAACGTTTTGCTTCAAACATTTTCTCGGATGAGCGCACTTTTATGTATAAATTAATTTATAATTACGTTGAATTAGAGATTCAGAAACAAAATTCGTTCTCGCGAGTTTTAAACTTTATTCGCGCTTTTTATGACGGTCATTAAACCTTTTTTTTTTTTATACTGAGCAGATTAAATTTCCCCAATACGACGCCTCGCAATTCTCTGTTCTCGATTTTCGCAGCCGGCGTAATAAGGGCGGGAGAGAGAGAAAGAGAAACTTCTATCGTAGAGGCAGGAAGACGGAGCAACCGTTTCCGCGAAGTCGGCGAGTGAAATCCATTCGAGGACGCGTTAGAATTGACGCGATTAGCATTTTACGGGCTGCGCATATCCCGTGGAAACGTTTTATTGGCGTGTCGTGTGAAGGAGCTATAGCCTTGCGCTGCCGGCAGCGACGATGGTTGCAGGTTGCCTGCAACCTGCACTCTTCTCTCGTTATTTTCTCATGTATACAGTCTGCATATTGCAACGCGATTCTGCGCTCTCCACTACCGTCGCTTAAGCTTTCCACCATTCGGGGTGTTGCTTAATAACGTTCGTGTATACTCTACGTCATCGTTAATCCGGCAAGATCATGTTGCAAGCCACGGATTAAGGTTTAACGCGATTCACGAATTTCTTTAATCGAATTTATCTTTTAACCTTATTTAAACCAAACATCTTTTACATATCGCTTCTGAAATATCGGAATTTAATTAAGTTTAAAAGTTATATAGTGTAGGTTTTATGTTAAATATGATTTTTTTTATATTTTACTGATTTCGAGATATTGATGTACCGATTTAATCCACCTCGTATTTTTATGTAAAATAATTACACATATCCTGAGAGAAAAGTTTTTGATATTTGTGATTTGATATAATTTCTTGGTTAAATAATTATTGCTGGAAACTTCATTTTTCTGCTTATTATTGTTATAATATTAGTAATAATGATAATTGTATTTATAGTTTTATATTCTAAAAAGAATATATAGTCCCTAAAATTGTAGTCATTTTTGGAGACAACTGTACACCTATTTTTTAAATATAAAACTATAAATGAATATAATGATTATTACTAACATTGCAATAGTAATAACTATAAAAATGGAGCTTCTAATCACAATTGTTTTACGATGCGATTATAATCATGAACACTTTCTCTCAGTGCAATATGCTCTACAAGTAAATGAAAATGTCTCACATATTTTCAATTAATTATTGCTTCATTTAGGAGCGCTATTTTGAATCTGACTATCAATTTTCAATGTTGTCAGCAAAAAATCACAACGCTTAGGTAAGACATATTGAGTACAGATATCCATTCGATAAATGATGTTAACCTTTGTTGCTCACTGCTTTTAATGTTTTTCATGCTGAGACAATCTAAAGATAATCTGGTGAAACTGATGACAAATTATGAGAAATTAACATGATGCAACGCCACGTTGCATCGCCACGGATATCATTGTACTCACTATTCGTGGTAGATTTACTGGTCGATAGGATTTCTCGTGCATTAGCGCATTACTGCGCTTGATCGCGATAAGTAACAAGCTGTAAACTACTTTTCCCGACGCGACGTAGGGACTGCGCGCGATTTTGTTGGACGGCACATACGATAATAGTCCGCGTATAGCGCGGTTACTTAACGTTCATTATAATTAACACGCTCGATGCGCGTTAGCTTTCCCAGGAGGAAAGCGAGAATAATGCGAGCTTGTAATCGTTGGCTCGTAGCATTTAGTTTTTATCGCTTCCTCATGATATTAATCACCGCGGGAAGATTATGAATCCTGAACAATCGGCCAACGAGCTCTTTTAACCTTCGACATATTATATAGATATATGCCGAGTGACATATATGACAGTTTTATTAAAACCAGATAGATTTGGAGTCTATTGAAAACTAGATCTCTTTTCTTATTAATAACTCTCTTATTTTAAGGAAGATTCAATTAAAAAAATTAGTTTCTAAAAAAAAAAAAAGAAAAATTTTTGTTCAATTTGACAAAAAAATTATTGACTAATGAAATAATATCGACAAAAGAATAGGTATAGTTTTAATATAATCAAATGTCATTTTTATCATTTTTGTTTTATTACCCTTAAATTATCACTTTTTTTAGTCGTGATGATTTTGACGATTTTTTTATAAAGTCACATTAGCTCACTTTTATTAACAGTGATTGAGCTAATGTTTACTTAACTCATTCATAGTAATAATCACGTTTTTTTAGTTATATCACTTTCGAAGAAAGCGAGCAATATCTAAATAAAATTATCATTAAAAAATTTCCACAAATAAGCCTTTCCAAAGATTTTCGCTGCGCGAAAGTCGGATCTACGTATCTTTTTGAGATATTTCCGACGGTAATTACGTTCATTAGTAATCTACCGCGATCAATTATGGACACGTTTCTTTCTTCGCAAAAGCAATCGTGTGAAAATTCGTGTAAATTTTGTGGCGCATACAGTGAACTTCCGGAACGTGACGAGGTCGCTTAAATACCCTTCGCATGGCCCCGTTCCACTTATCCAAATATCTTCGCTTAAATATTCATCGTGCACACGAGGTTTAACATTCGTGTGCAGCGGAAGCGAATAGCGGCGGCGGCGGCGGCGGCGAACGTGGTGAAAGCAAAGCGATCTCGTCCGACGAATTCCGGGTGTCTTTGATGGTGGCCGTTCGCGCCGCGCGCTGCTCGCAACGCATCGCGTTCCAGAACAATTAACCGATGGCAATTAAGTACATCTAAATTAATTCGTTATAAAGAAGAAGCCGGCGCTGAATAGAGCCCCGTAATTGCCCGGGTTCTCACAACCGCCCAGGAGGATACGATACGCATCTGCACGCGTGTGCGTGCATCTGTGTGCATCGGCGAGGTCGCGTCCGTAATAGTGACAATTACTTTATTTTGCCATCTTCCCGATTCCCAAACGAGCGCGTTGATTCCTTTTCCTCCCGCGTTTTATATATGCCCCCCCCTCCCCGTCCCATTCCTTACCTTCTTCCTTATCTTACCTTCTTCTCCTTCATTGATGAAACAGCGCATCTCGAGGACTTTCTTTTCTCGCCGAGAAAACCGCACCCGTTCTCTTCCCCTATCTTTCGCCTCTTTTAAGCGTGCGTCGGAGCATACGGTTATGCGCACTTAGCTCCTTATCTCTTATTATATCCCGCGGTAGATGAAAATTACTATTCCGAAAACAATGTGCCCGCTTATCCGGGCGTATCTTCGTCGTTATTTACCGTGCAGTATGCGGCTCGCGAGCTAGTTTTTCCCCGAATTGCGCTTCTTTGCCGATGCCACGGGAAATTCGAAACTCGCGTCGCGCGCACGAACGCGATTGTGTTGGGTATTGAAAAAAAATAGCGTGACACAACGGAAGTAGTTAAAATCCGGAATAATTCTCATAAAGCTGGAAAAGAAAGTTTATAATTGCTTTAGTATTCTCTTGCTTTTATCAATTAAAAGAACGTATACACGAATATCACGATAACAACAATAATAATAAGTACGATTTAATGTTAATTAAATATTATATTATTTATTTATAATATAATATTAAAATTATATTATTTTATAATATTTTTTTATAATTACAAAGCAAATATATGCAGCACATCTTTCTATTTTTTCATTAATACATTTCTAAACTCTTAACATCTTTAGATCTTCTATATGTACATGCAGCTCAAAATATTTTATGTAACAAATCTACCATAGGAAAGCCAAGAATTTCCTATTATCGCGTGATAATTACCATCTTTTTGTGTCCGATAAATTTGAAATTTTATCATCCGCACGAACATGCTATAAAAATAAAAATAAAATTTTAACAACAAAATATAACGGCTTAAGTAACTTAAGAAAATATACGTAATACGAAAAAAAAATTATAATTCTCTATTAATTTACTCATCACATTCGCGTATTTCCTGTTTCTGGTTTACTGTCAAATTAATAAATTCGTTGAGACCCCGTATTGTCACGAGCGTACCTACAGTCTGCACTGTCTGCAGGACTTTATGTAACAATTTCGTTATTGCACAGCTCACGGCAGTTTCCTGACGCGATAACACCGCGCACCGCGTGCTAATTGTCGTTTTTCACGTCCGTTTCCTCGTTTTAAACTATCCTGCCTATTCGCCGAGCGACATTTTAGCGCTAACTAGTAGTAGTTTAACGATGCACCGCCAGCTTAATTGGCTGTCGGTCGGTTTATCGTTCCAGCCATTGCTCATTCTCTTTGTTTCGAAACCGCCGCAGATTACGCGAGTTATTATAGATTAATATCTCGCGAAAAGCACATCGAAAGAAATCCGTCGTAATCTTATCATAATTTTGTCACTGTGAAGCTTAGATTGAAATAATAAACTGAAATTTATTCTTGATTACACATATATAATTAATTAATGCATAATTGTTTAAAAATATCTAATAAATATAGAGTAACTCCGGCAAATATGCCGCGCTGCAGAAGTCAGAAAAAATAGAAGGAGTGGGAATAATTTTCCTGCAACTACTCTGTTACATGCTTTTATGTTATATTAGTATCGTGTTGTGATTTCAATTTCTTACTGTTAATATTAATGAAATTATTATGAGTTGAATCGATTTGTCACTGTGTTAAGTAGCGCCATCATAAATTATAATTTACATAAATTATAATCTATATAAAATTACTGTAGGATGCGCAAAAAACTTAGTGGTTATTTACTATAGTGGTGATACATGAGTGTAGAGGAATAGTAAAGTAAATCCCGCTTGTTAAAAATGCCCAAACAAGTGGGATATACAAGACAACAAACTAAACAAATGTATGTACTTGTATAACAAAATACAAGTACTTTGCTCTTGTATTCTTTGTTTAGTTTGTTGTCTTGTATATCCCACTTGTTTGGGCATTTTTAACAGGAGGGATTTATGCCCAAAACATACAAAGTATACAGATTGAATTCAGTGCACTAAATACAATAAATTTTATAAGTTATTGTGTCTTATTTATATGCATTATTTGTAAATTTTTTATGAGCCATAATATCCCCCCCCCCCCCTCCCCTATGAGCCATATATCTCACTCCTATGGTATATACGGCAAAAATGCAAGGATTTAAAAAAGTTCATTTTTTAATACGAAATATAAATATTTCGGATTTCTAATATTTTTTTCATAATAGTAGATAGTACAATATTTTTACTGATATAATTCGTTTACTTTAAATATAGTAAATAGTACTTAATAAATTAAGTTTTTGGTAGGCAATATACCGGAGTTACTCTAAATTATAAATCTATAATAATAAGTTGAATAATAATTTTTTTTTTAATTTGCGTCTAAATCTATTTTATTTTGTGTTTTACCTTTATGATAATTATAATGCGGTTAATTGTATTTTATTTAAAAGAGTTTCTATGTACAGAAGTTGTGACGAAATTAATGAGCTATTTTGTTATTTTTATAATAATTTATTCATATACGTTTGTGAAATAACTATTACATTTTATATTATATTTAAAACAGCATTAGTTGAATTGAGTCGAGAACCGTTTAACCGGTGACACAAGTTCCATAAGCTTCGCCGTAAAAACGGTTGAGTAAAGTAGAGAAAAAAAAAGGATATATTATGGAAAAAAGGAAGAAGGTCTCGCGCGACGGTTCGGAGGGAAGAGCGCTTGAAAATTATTCCGATATGAAACTCATCGCGCGGCGTATCGCGTCAAAGGAGCCAATTTAAAAAAGCCCCTTCCAAGATTATCAGCGCCTCGTTGCGATGGGATTAAAATACAAAAAGAAGAAGCGCCGGAAAGGGGGTTGAAACGTAGGTGCAGGGCGCAGGAAAAAGAGGAGAGGTGCGGGCGCGAAAAGAGGGATGGTAGAAATGTGTGGAATTGGTAAACTTCCCTGTAATTTGTCCTACCGTCGCTTTGAGCCTCTTTTAAGCGACTGCGCACCCTTTCCTGCATTTTACCTTTCCTTTTGCTCGCCGTATCGCAGCTTGAAAGAGAAAGGAAGGGGCCATCGTTGTACATAGCGGTCTAAAAATCGATATACGAGACAGATTGTGTGGTAAGAGGAAACTCGTGATTAAAGACGTTAGTTAAATATTTCATGCGGGATCTCCATTAAGAGATCTCGTTGTGAAAATTTTCCTTTCGCGATTACTAATAAAATTGATGAATTTGCGTATCACAGAAATCAAATAAGTTTCCATATATTTTATTTTGTTTATTTTTACATCAAATCTCGTGTGCAATTTTGCAAGACTATAGAATACCGTGACTATTATTTCCATAATGTTGATAATGCGAGTATCATTCAGAAATATCGTACGTGATTTTATCTCATGTCGCTTACATTGATCGTAGCAATGATTTGACTAAAGGTTTCTTCATTTATTATACAGTAATATAAAATAACTGATAGGCTTATGAAAATCGATTCTATTGGCCTAATAATTTATTTTAATAAGTAAATTAAATAAAAAGCCAATATAAGACTAGGTTTTTAATGCCTAAAATAATAACCTACTTTTAAATTCTAAATATATTTTTTAGTTATATAACGCGACGTTAATAGCATCATTATCAAATAGATAATTAATTTAATTGTGATATTATTACCTCAGCTTCAGTTTATGATTCAAATCCGACAGTTAAACAACGCGCAGTTTATATAACCGAAAGATGGATTTAGAATTTATATATAAAAATATTATTTATTAGGTATTAAAATCTAATTTTGACCGTATTGATTTTTTTTATTTATTTGAATTATTTATATAGCGATATAGATTAATTTATTATTGTTTTGTTACTACTTTTTTATTGAACCTCAGATAATATTGTTAAAGAAAAATCGATTTCTGATCGATCACAAAATTTACCAAGACTTGGTGTGCCTGGGACACCCTATATATTCGCGGCGTCATTATCATCGAAGCAAGCGAACACATCCGACTACCAAATTAACCGCTAATTCGCGTACGCTGAAGTCGCCAACACCTCGAAGGTACGTTTCGAGAATACCACCGGAACGTGCGATAAACGAATTACGAGAGCTATTCATCGACCACGAAACTCGTTTACGACGCCTTTAGCGCGGAATTCGCGTTTTCGAGTTTGCAAAGTATCTAAGTGATGCCGAGATGTTCCACGGTCTTTTCAAAGAAATGCGAGTACAGTGATATAAACTATAAAGTCCAACGACTACAATGATTCTTTTTAAAAACCTTCTTAAGAGATTCTATCTAATTTCTAATTATATGTAGATGTAATAGAATCAGTAACTTCTTAAAAATTGCTTAGCATTGTAAACAATATCAATTTTTTTTTATCTTTAGATGTTGTATATATATATATAGAGTTAATATATTATATATACTATATATATATAGTAGTAATAACTATATATATAGTAGTAATAACCATGTGTGTATAATTATAATCATAAATACTAAAAACATTCCTCTCAATGTACTTTTTATTAGCATAATCGAAACATTTTTCTTATTGTATATCACAATACAAATATAGCTATTACTACTACATTTCGTTTATCCAGTGTACATATTGAAATTCGATCACGCGATATCATCTAAGATTTCGCGACCATTATTTGTAGACCTTCAGATTGATCACCAGATTGCATTGAATTTCACATTCGCTGATCATAAAAATGTGAGATATAACAATTCGATGACGACACGTTCAGATTATAGACAAATTCGCCCTTAAAAATCGATTTCGCATATAAAAAAAATTCAATATCTTTGTTTGTATTGTGTACGTTATGCATATTATTTTATATGTCCTTGTGCAACGAGCCGAGCGGTAGATGCTTACTCACGAACGGTCGTGTACACTTTGCGTGCACGTATGTGCGTGCACGTATGTGTGTGTGCTGCGTTATGGATCCCCTGAGTCGTTAATTAGAGCGGCGACAACCAGAGGTGCGCGGAGCTTAAGTACTCATACGTCGCTCGAATCGACTTGATTAATTGATCGATGCGAGGTGGATGATCGCGGTTGTGATTAAAGCATGAGGAGGATCGCGGGGCGAGTCGAAATATTTGCTACCGGTTATACCGCATCTCGCCGACGTCCATTATGACGCACCTGCGAAATCAAAATCGCGTTCGAAACGTTGATGGATGGATTTTTCAGCAAATGGGAGGCGCTGCGAAATCTTCCGAAAAGCCGATTGTAATTGACTTTGAGTGCACTGATTTCTGCAACCGGTGAAAATTACACGTTATATATTATTATAATTAACAGAATTGTTCCTTCATAACGCGCGTACGCAGAAGCGGCTTTCTTGAAATTAGTTCCTGCTTCCGCTTTCACCTACCGTCGCGGAATCACGTAATTAATTTCATAATGAAGATTCGTATCTTTAAATGTACTGAGCTAAATTACGTTTCTTTCCACGAAACCAACACTTTGCATTCAAATGCAATCGAATTTGTAGATAATATTTTCCCTTTCTGTCACATCCTCCGTTCCGGAGAGGTGAACCCATTCGAGACACTCGAGAATTTCTTTAAGTCCAAATGTTTTAACTAAAAAAACTTTACGATTTTTGTTGAGTTTAACTGAAAATTGATGATTAAATTCAAAATAGGAAACATATCATTAATTGAAAATATGAGACATTTTCAATATTTATTTGAGTGTAGTGATGATTTAATTATTCATGGAACTACTTAACTACAAACAGCAAGTAGATCATATAAAATACTAGGCTATATTGTGAGAGAAAATTTTTTGTGACTTTAATTGCATGGTAAAATTATTGTGGTTAAAAGCTCCATTTTTACAATTATTACTGTTACATTATTAGATGTCAAAGGAAAAGTGGTAACCCAATCCCTTGAGTTAAATGACACTTTTGTTACTTTTAACTTCCACGTGTATCAAAATGTAAATCAATCTATTTCTGTGGTTATAGTTTCAACGTAAACAACACTCATATTAAACTACTTCGTAATTAATAAACTAAAAAAAGTTGGAATTTAATAAATTCTGTTAATATTATTAAATTGTTTATAACTCTATTATTTTAGAAATGATTAAAAGTAACCCGAATTGGATATACATAATTTAATATTATGAATTTAACAGTGTTTCATGTTAATAATAATAATTATTATATTTATAGTTCTATATATCAAAAAAAATTATCCCCGAGGATAATTATAATTGTAGTCTATATTTTTTTTGACATATAAAACTATAAATATTGTTAATACTAACATTACAGCAGTAATAACTATAAAAATGGAGCTCCAAAACATAATTATTTTGCCATGATGTAATTATAGAAACAAACATCAAAAACTTTTCTCTTAATGTAACTACTTATAAACAACAAACAGAATATATTGAATATTAGACCTATATTTAATATAGTTACCTTATCTCTTATCCGAAAATAATGAGCTCCATTTAATCAATAATAGATGTCCTCCGTTGAGTCCTACTCGAAATTCTCAATAAGATAAAATCTACTCTCTAAATTCGTCAAAGAATGCGCCATTAAAATTGAATGCGGAGTACGACACCCCTGTATATACGTGGCAGCGTTAGACGTTTGATTAATAGCGTCAGCGCTCATTGGTCACGCTACTAATAAAGGAGCGTTCACATGTATTAAAACCTCGCGCCGCTGCTCGCGAGTGAGCGCGCGGCCACGTCCTCCGAGTTGTGGCCGAGAACGACGCAATATAACGAGGGAATGGCGTGCCTCACTCATAATTGAGGCGAGCACCTACAATCCAATCGCTCTTAATCATTCAAATTCATCTCGCCTAGCGAACCGCGGCAGCCATTACCGACCACCGCGCGCACCGACTTGCGGAAACCGATCTTTACATCCTGCACGAGAATTGAAACTCATTGACACGAGAATATAATTTCGATGAGTTCTCGGGTTACACAATGCCATAACAATGTTCCATGAAATAACGAGATATTTCCGCAAATTATTTATGTATCTTATGAAAAACTCTCAAGAGTAGACTTTTACTATTCTTATTGCTTCAACTCACGATTAATGCATTTTTTTAAAATTAATTTAGAAATTAATAAATAAAAATTTAAAGCTTACTGTATATGTAATCGTGTTGAAGAATGAATTTATTGAAGTTATATAGTTACATTAATTTCCACGCCTTATCATCGGCGCGCGCGATGGCCTCCGCAAGACGGGACATGAGGAAGGCAATTAATTCCGATATCCATTTTTTATTAGTAATTAATAGTAAACCGTGGCGTGACTCGCATTCGTAGCGCATCGGGCCGATTAATCTTCCTCTCGCGGATTTTCCGCTCGCATAAAGGCGCGTTTCTTGAGAGATTCGGTTGCGCGTCCAGGAAAAACGGCCGCCCCTCGTAAATTAATTTCGCTCCCGTTTCGCCCTTTCGCGCGCTAGCGCGAAGGGGGCGAATCGCGACGAGTGAAAATGGCGGAGATTACGCGAAATTATGTAAATCCGCGGCATTGTAAATGGGGATCCGTTTTTCGTTTTATTGGGCTGGGCCCAGGAACCCCCTCTCCCCTTGCTTTCCCCGGCATCCTCGGTCATATAACTGAGACAAAAGCCTGCCTAACGCCGAAACAAAGGGTGCAGGGGCGAGTAGAGATCTCTTGAGGGCACACATGCAACGAATTTAACTGCTTCCCCAGACATTACTCTTGCTGAATTTCTTTTATTCGCCCGTATTCCCCTAACTGTCTTTTTCGTTGTCTACCTCTCTTCTTTCCTTCCCCTCCATACTCATTCGTTACAATATACTTACTGGTCTTTACAAGGGTTATATCAGATTTTAACCAGAACAAAAGCTGCCTTTAGGACGATACGCGAAGGTCTCCGTAGCATTAAAATTTCATGTACGTCTATCATTTTGTTTCTTCGACAACATGGGACTGTGTGTGCCGTTACATCTGTTGTACAAAGAAATATTAGTTTTTATATACAATTATATTATATACAATTATATTTTATATACATAATAATCTTCCCATTTGTCAAAGCAATTTTTCTTCCTCGTATACATAATCGCTATTAATAATAAAAAAATTACCCGTGCCGGTTTGACGGAAAGTAGGTATTGTCGTCATTTCGCTCTCGATTATATATGAATACAGTGCGCTATTGCGACGATTTATGAATCGATGGCAAGCTCAAAGGGCCTCTTATTCAGGGACATTCATTATTTCCTGCACAGCAAGTCGAGCCTTTGCAACGGCTTTTAAAAGGTGACAAAATCCCCTTAGAGCGCGCCACTCGAGGGTGGGCTAAGTTACAATTAATTAATTAACTCGAACCCCTGTAATTCATGCGGTAAGTCAAACTTAATTAATTACCGTCCAGACTCATGACGGTAAAGAGGAGACGGCGATAAGGGCTTTTCGTCTTATAAATCGTGATATTTGCGACGGCTCTCACTCATCGATCGCTTGTCGTACCATAGAGAAATGTATGAATATAAATTATTCTTTTTCTTGCGATCTGCTTTTGGAAGCGATTAGTTGTCCCGG
Organism: Acromyrmex echinatior; assembly: GCF_000204515.1. Next base: position 832,333 of record NW_011626625.1, read on the forward strand.
CGAAAAAGAAAAGGCAAAAACGCACACGCGAGTCCATCGTACTCGATTCTCAATTCTCGATGGGCGAAAAGCATTATTATCCCCTACACCAATGAGTTACGGCGAAATGTCACTTTGTGGAAAGGCTATTAATTACAAACCCCTCCTACTATTGTCCCGCTGCCGATAACTTTTCTATTATCCTTCTAAAAAGGGATTTAGGACAGAGTAATCCTTGCCCGTCGTAGAATTCGATCATTGCGATGCCTCTTTTTCGTCAGGTGTTATGAATTTGCTAATACTGTAATTTTTTCTTAGTAACTACATCGAAACAACGCTTTTGCTAAAATATTTATCTAAAAATTTAGCTAGAAATAGATTTAAAAATAATTTTGTTGGACCATCAAAATTGTTGTGTACTGTTATGTAGAACGCTTAAGTGTTGATGACAATGCAGCAAAATTTTTTAACACTTTTGCAAAATTTGAACGTCTCACATAATTATTTTGATAGTCTAAACAAAATTATTTTCAAATCTGTATCTAGCTAAATTTTTTAAATACTTCGACTTAATCACGTTTTTCATATATGTATTTCTTAATCTATGTATGTACTTTTTGTCGGATTCTTTCTTGTTCAGAAATATTCATGTTACATTAATAGATACGCCTTTTTTATTTTTATGACTTTTTTGCGCTTCCTAAAGATTGTATTATATTCGCAGAGAGATACGGTTAGTTTTCAGCTCTTCTTGGGAAATTCAACAGTGATTTTTACATATTACGGTGCATACCACTTCCTGGTTCATAATTAACCAATATTATCATCCGGAATTAATCATATCACGAACTATTGTTAGCATTTAGCACTTTCTCTTTCTCTGTTTATAATGAGATCGGCAACGATTACAATTTTAATTGCAATGTTATAATGAGCCTGCATTTGAAAATGCAGGTTTAAGGAGGCCGAGTAATGCTTGTAAAAGATAGATTTTATCGATCCAATTTTCATTTCGCCGTCAATTTTCCTCACGAATCTTTCTTGGCAAATGATTTCATTTATATAACACTCTTTATACAATAACACATTTTATGTAAAAATTGCCAGCGTTGTGTGAACTGATTACTTTCTAGATGTTTTCTACAATGCGACTTAATTAATTTTCTCTTTGTTTTGCACTATTTTAATTATAAAATAAAGAAAATATTTATTTAATCTCAGTACAGTGGGTAGTCTGAAACAGTAAATTTGTTATAACTTAATTATATTAAATTAACTTTATTATAATTCAATCGACATATCTTTGCATAAATTATATTGTTTTTCAATATCATGGGAATTAAAAAATTTTTGTACTATTCTTCGAAGTAAAACGAAGGATGCGACTTTTTTCTTAATACTCGAAAACAATCAATGTGGCGTTAATAAGCTATAAAACAGCATATTAATAGGCTAATTAGCATATGTTTTTGATATATTAAGATAAAAAAATCAATATTTTAAAGAAATTATTTTGTTTTGATGTAAAAATAATGAACTGTATTTAAAAGGAGTATCGCATCTCACACTATCCGAGAATGTTTCTTAGGACGTTAAACGTTTAGACCCTTTAAAGTCTGTGTTGTATCGAATACTACAAACGTAAAGGTTCATTATCGAATAACGGATAATAATATTTTAACCTTTCGGATCCATTAACACTATGTTTGTGGTCTGACTTCATTCTTCATTTACTATAGTCGGACAGATTTTACAGAACATTACAAAAAGAATGAATAGAAAAAATAAGAAAAGCGTTGGGGTCAGAGCATGGCTACTGTGAGGGTACTGCTCTGATCTTTAAAGCTGCTGGGCATTGGTGGGCATCGAAGGGCTTCAAAAGAACCGCTCCGAAGTTGTGGCTGTCCAAAGCTCATTTGTTTCCGCTCGACGCGAGGCTGACGCATAAGAAAGATCGATCGACCGGTGTCTTAACCTCAGACTCCCACGAAATCGTCTGGTTTCGATAAGAAAAATTCTGGGGCATTAATTGGACGGCCAGTAATTGAGTCGTGATGGAAAACTGATAGTCCTCTAGAGCAACTGTAATTTACTGCTCCTTCGCGACGGAAAGCTCGATGCGTCGCGTAGAAGTCTCGTCTCTTCATTCTCAATGGCTGTCACGTTGAAGATTGGCCGACGGCAATTAAGTTGCGTCGAAGATAAGGCAGTCATTAAACAGAGATTAACTCAACTCCTGTCTTTTCTTTTTAATCAAGATCAGCGCAAAATACTTTACAGCGAAATATTATAGTAACACCGAGTATATAAAATTATGATAAATATACGAATGAGAATAAGCAGCTTATACAAAATAATAATAAATTATTCAATTATTTAAAAAATGGTCACACGATGAAAAATATATTTGATGAAAATTACATTAGCCGTAACGAAATTCTCCGCTTGATATGCCTTTTATATTTTCTATATCTGAAAGTTGAAGAAGAACGTAAGTTTCTCATGGAGAAAGAAATTGCGGAATGCTGTTTAAGATTTTCGAAAAATCACTCGATGGAAGGAGGGATTCGATGAGATGCGATGCAGTGCGATGGCAGCGAGATTGGATAGATCTGTACGAGGAGCCGCGCATACGGTAGTCGAGAAACGAAGTGAAATTATCGATGCGATTGCCACTGAAGCATCTCCGTTCGACGGGGCCACCGACAAAGGGTCGATCAACGATTCTCTCCATCTCGCTCCGCGTCGTCTACCCCCACTCGGCCCCCCTCCCACTTCTTTTTTACGAAAGATAACCCACGGTGGCCACCTTTTTGTTTGCTCAGCGAGATTGCTTGGCCCTTGCTTGGAAATTGACCGAAGATTGCGGCCGACCGACGTTTGCTCTGCGGCCACGGCCTTAACTTTGCACCACCGCAAAAATATCATTGGCTTCTCTTTCCTCATCTTCTTCTTCTTTACCTCCTTCTTCCTGATGCACCACCTTCTTATTCGGTTTCTTGCAACCTGGGAACAAGCCCGCGTGCGTTCTACGGTAGCTCCGTGAGAGACTTCAGTACGCTAGAGAATCGTTTTTACGCCTTCACTTATCAGCACCTTAACCATGTTACGTAGTTAACTTGAGCTTATATAATAACACAAATTAAATTAGATTTGGTATTATATACATCTGATACTTATCAGTTCGTTATTGCAAGTTTGGCAAGATATTTTTTAATTATGCGATGTTGTATTTTGTATGTTTCTTAGTAAAAACTTTTATTTATATACATATATACATTTTGTTTATAGTATATAAAATTAATTTTTTTGTATTAATTTGAAAATCTTTTATCGGGATTGTTTCCTATTAATTGCCGACATAAGTTTAAAGAGTTCTTGAAACAAAGGAAAAAAATTGATAACTGTCATAAATTTTGAATTAAAACATTAAATAATTGTTAATATAAAGATTAATACTTTTAGCCAAGACTTACTTTAGAAAAATAGATATATACGGATTCATGATAGTACTTTATCTAATGAGATATATTTTCACTTTTATCAGATCTGGCAGATTAGGCATTGTCTTTCAGAATTATGTCGGAGCCATTTTAATACGCTTTAACTACGAACATTTCTCCTTCCTCATCGACTCAAAGATGACGTTCGAACTTATTATCGGATCCTTTCTTCCTCTATGTCTCACTCGTAGGATATGATCGGAGGCGATGGAGCGAGCACGAAGCTAACCGCCCAGAGTATTATATATCGAAAAATATCCGAGAAAACTTCTCCTTCGAGAAGAGCAATGACTTTTGTCCGCAGCGATCCTGTCAGAAGTCATCATTCTTAATGGGTCGTCATTTTTGTAGCTACTCGCAATGTACGAAAGATTATTGTGAAGCGAATTTGAAATATTTAAGAAAGAACCATAATATCATCCACATATTATTCCTTGATACTATTTAAGAATTTCTTGATTAAATCTCTTTATTAAAATCATTAAAAAGAATTATTAGGAGAAGAGAGATTATTGTTATATAATGTAACTATAACATCTATTGAACAAATTGTGAACCGAAACAAATTTTTTCAATTCGAAATATCCCAGATAACATGCATGTTGCATAAGACTTCTTTTAGATATCTTATATAACATAAATATTATCAGGGATAAGGCCATTTCTAATCAGAATCGGAATTAATTACACAATAAACTCATGAGTTAATTAATTGCAATGAAATCATTAAAAAAAGATGGGTGTATATCAATTGCACATGAGCCAATTGAGTACAAGCTAATCATAGCGATAGAAAAAAAATAAAAAACTCCCTACACAGAAGTCACTGTTATGGGCAATTGCAAGTGAATTCCCCCTCCCTTCCCTCATCCCTCCCCCAAAATAGGTTGGAATATTATATCTTTCTATATAGATTTAACTGTAAAAATTTATTACGCACAAACTGCATGGAACTAACAAACAAATCGCTGCTACTGCCCCATAAAAGGACACTTTCATCAACGTTGTATAGTAAATCGGTCGAGGGCGATGACGACAACTGATCGATCGTTCGATCGATCGGTTAGATCGATCGGGTTACTGGTGCGCACGATCCCCGTCGTACCGCGAATCATGTCGACGTTATGGGATCGATTACAGAGCGAAAGACGGCAAGAACCTCGACCGAGGAAGGACGCTATTGAATTACCATAAAACGCCATGATTAATGCAAGGTAAACGAATATAACGCCGCAGAGACCGCAGTCTGTCCTACAGCAGTTAACGAGTATCGCGGTTTCTTATACATATATATATATCTACACATATATATATGTATATATATGTATATATATCTACGTCTATGCTATCAGAAATTATGAATTGTTGCCGAAAAATTCACTCATTGTTTAAAAACAAAGAGAAGAGTACATTGATTTACGTTTTTTTTTATTTAAATTTTATTAGATTCCCATCAATCATGACAATTATTCTCAGATCTATATCTGAAATGTCAGAGATCTAGCTGAATTTTTAGATACTTCAGCAAAGTCATTCTTTCCGTATATTACGAAAAAAAATTCTATTTTAAGAGAATTTGTTAATTCTTTTGTTTTATTAATTTAAGATAGAAATTTTTTTCGTAATATACGGAAAGAACGACTTTGTTCAAGTATTTAAAAATGATCCAATATAATTACTTTCAGATCTATATCTAATTTTATTTTTAGACATTTCAGGAAAACCATGTAAATCATCTCTGTGTAAATACAAGTTTTATTGTTAGATACAAAAATGGCTTTTAATGGTACATGAAGTGAATGAGAAGCTACTCAGCAACTTTTATGCATGAAATACTTGTACAAGCTGACTCATTCAGTATCCTATATTTAACTTGACAGCAAACACAGTGTCTTCTGGCTTTTCTGTTGAAAAGAGATTGACATTCACTAACTGAAAACGTAAATGCATTTCAATCATCATTATAAAATCTCATATAAATTACTTTTTTCCTCTTGATAAGCAATAAGCAAATCTTTCACAATAACATTCTGTAATGTTACATAACAATTTACGTAACATGTCAATGCATAACAACATATAATCATAACAACAACTTATTTGAAATTGAATGTCAACGCGACCTTCTTACACAAGTAATATTTTTTTCCACAATTAAGAAACTTAAATTTTAATATTTTAATTATTTTGATACCTCAGATTCTTGATTTGTTGAATCTTTAGATCTCAGGCTCTTATGCTTTCGCAGAGGAGTATTTTTGCCATCGACTTTTAAGCCAATGACGTGCGTGCATCCGTCGTGAGAATCCACGCGCGTGCGTATGCGTGCGTGTCGACAACATATGATACATATGGGAACCTTAGGCTTTGTGGTTTGAAGCCCGTAACGTGTGGCCACGGATGATGTTGACGACCAGAAAACAAGGAAAGAACTGAACTATCACATGCGATATAGATTATCATTATATTAGCAAATATGTCAGGATGCGTATCTGTAAGTTAGTTTAACGATAAGAAGAAGTAATTACGTTTATATATATATATATATACGTAATATCTTAATGAAATAATCAAATAATTCGTATAAATAGACACAAGAAACCACACTAATCTTTCACTTATGCATCGGAATGCGAAATACAATTATTACAATTAATTATAAAAACGGACCTTAATGTTTCGACTTATCTTTCATCGTGCAAAATTTATTCCATTAAAATAACGAATGTATCTGCGATATAATAGCAAAAATTCATGAAACTCCATTAAATCTAAATATAATATTATATTTTAAGTTACAGAAAAATATGGGACAAAAATCAAATGTCAGTTTATTTCTTTTTCAATTACTTATATGTATAACTATCAGGAAAAGCGATTCTAATATATTGTACATAGGAACAAGTAATACCTAACGCTCTCAAACTCCTCGGAGTATAATTCGCAATCATAGTCGGTATACACTGCTGATTGAAGCCAAAAGGGAGAATGCATCGCGCATGAATACACCGCTGTGTACTGATCTGCATTGCGCAAACTTGCGAAAGAGTCGATTGGCCGATCGCTTACAAAGTTTCTCTTGCGGCCGGACGGCATTCCGTCTTTGACCGATCCCTTCGCAGCATCAGGCTTGGCTGCTCGATCTCATCGATGAATCCATCGATCCGATAAACCCTTGTCGATTTTTATGATCCCTTCGCTCGGATCGGGCTTCATCGATTGTATCGATTATACCAGAATGTTTACGTTGGTCAGTATAATGTACTCTATGCAGAATAAGTTGCCGGCATCTTACACTTGTAGGGTCTCATGTCCATCATTCAATATTCGACACGGATATAAACGAAAGTGGACTGCGTGTAATTTCTATCATCTGGATATAAGTAGATATTTTTTTACGTGCATCTCATATATATATATATTATATATTGCAAGAACACAAATATAGAGATCAAATAATCATTTTTACGACTCAAACATTTATACTTGGAGTCTCAATTTACCGGCTCACATATAAACTATTATTCTCTACTGATGATCTTTTACATGGTAACATTAAAATAATCGCAGGCAAAGGGAACAAAATTAGAAACATACACTCTACAAAAATATGCGAGTGAATTTAGCACTAGGTGTTTATATAATTCTGATCGTGTTAGAAGTTGATTCTAATATTATATAATAAACATCAACATGGTGTGGATTTAAGAATCATGATGTTAATATCAACACCAATGCACAGTGAGATTACATATTTTTTAAATTTAGAACGTACGCGTTTTTCATCGGATAATATTCGCATAACCGTTCCGAGTGCAACGGTTCCAGTAAGTCGTATTGTTGTTATTTCGATTAACGTGCATTCCCAGCGTTCCGCGAGGCGCTGCCGCAGGTTGACTCCTATCTCCGGCATGATTGATAAAATGATAGCGAATCCGCACGGTACGGCGTGCCGGCACGCATTTATTGCGCGCATAGGAACGTATGTACATATCGTATACTCTGATGCGCGGTCTGTTGATACCACGCAAGTGTCCCGTGTATGATGCGTCGTACGCTCGCACGAGGCTCGATATACACAACGTGGAAGTGGAAATGGATGGAGTTGCGCGGCGCGAGCACGCGTAAATATACACGCATATCGCGTATGGGCATATCTCCTCTCTTGTTACCTTGCCGTTCCTGCTAATGACGTAATCGTCTCGAACGAGAATTCCAGCCACATGATCGTTTCCCTCGCAGCTTCGCCGAGAGAGTCGGTCCATCTCGCTCCCTCAATCTCGGTAAATCGTTTTAATCCTCCTCGGAAGGCACCCGGCTAAATTGAGAACTCATTGCCCGCCGCGATCGCGCTTCTTCGTCCATCGTCCAGTTTCTTTTCTTCTTTCTTTCTTTCTTTTTACTTCCTTATTTCTTTCTCGCGATCCTTCGGCCGGATCGGACCGTGCTCTTAGTTACTACCTTTCCTCCGGGGGTAGGGGTAGCAAACTTCATCGTATTTGACGGATATTTGCATCGATTTGCGCTTCAACATTTGAGTGATGAAAATTACAAAACTAAAATGATTGTTGGAATACAGGTTTATTATTATTGCATAAATAAAAAAATAATACTTTTCTACATATTTAAATATTTTAAAAATTAATCTTTACTCCTTTTTAGAAATAATACACGCTTAATTTCACAATTATTTCTAACTCTTAATCAATATAGATTAATTTTAATCTTCGTTTAATTTATTCTTTTCTAATTAAGGAAATAAAAAGATAAAGAATACATTAAATCAAGATTAAAATAAATCTATTAATAAATTATTAGAAATTAATATAAAATTCATAAAATAAAAATTTTCCTATCGGTATCTTCCATTGCATAGATAAATATATATGGAAATTCACACAATTATAAAAACGATAAAAACATCCGCTGCATCATTATAAACCGATTAGCGATCGTTTTCTTAGATTTCTTTTGGCGCAAAAACCTTCTCGCAATCATAAAAGGCGCACGGAGCTCGTCCCTGTGATGTCCCTCGACCTTCTCAATCTCTCGCAGTACGTCGAACCCAGGAACATTTTCGTATCGTTCTCTTCTGTGTTTTCTGTAATAAATCAAATTAATTCGCGTAATAACGTAACAGGCGCATCGATGCACCGCATCTGAGACGGCAATCAGATCGTTGCCCGAGGAGACGAAAGGATGGCGAGAACGACGCAAAAACGCTCGCTCTCTCTCTCGAAGGACTAATTTTTCATTCGTCTTCTGGGTCTATTTGGCCCCCCCACTCCCCCTTCACACTTCCCCTTCACACTCCCCCCTCCCCCTCCCCCACGTCCTTTCCCTGTGTGCTACTACTTTCGTACGAGATCGGACAAAACATCCATCATGCACGTGGTGGTGGTGGCGACTTCGAGATGCAGAAAAACTTAATTACCTTCATTAAGTGAGGGCCGCGCGTCTGATCGCAGCTGATCAATCGTCCATTTCGTCCGCGGATGCGCCCGCTGACTACTCTCGAGCGAGTCAAAGCCGGTTATCGAGCGACGTCAAAACGACGTTAATGGGACTGTGTAATTGCAATCAACTGCTGATATCTTTTGCACGCGTTTTTGCAACATTTCATCCTTTTCGAGACAATTCCAATCGGATCACATTCGTTATACTCTACTTCTCTAAAAATTAGGCCGAAAGAGTTTTGAACATTTTGGAGAGTGCATATATATATACTTTTATAAAATGTTATTATTCAATTATGAAGAATCCATCGCAAGGTCACTATAACCTGTTTCTAATAATAAACAAATAATGCATAAATAATTTCGAATTAAAAGTATATCTGATCTCATCCAAGTGAATTTTTGCACAGCCAGGAGAGGCTCTACCGCACATATTCTGAGCAGCAAGAAACTGTTAAAAAATATCCCGACATAATTACGAGGGACTCACGTTAACTCCGTACGTCATAAATATTCATCAAACAATTCGCAATATTAGCGAGTGTATTGAGTCCGACTGTCGCTGCAATTCCCCTGCCCTCCCTGCCCTCTCGATCGAAAACAAACACGTAGGACCGACAATTACGGGCAATTACAGATTTTATTGTTCGATCCGTACCACTGCACTGCATCGCGAGCGTGCGCGTGCATGCAACATGCACCGCATTTCGTTCTCTCGCGGTAACGCGCGGGACATTATACAGTACCCTCTCCCTTCGCCATCAGAACCTTCCCCTCCCCCTCTCTGTCACTCTCTCTCTCTCTCTCTCTCTCTCTTTTACCTCACCCCCATGGACTGCTTAATGACTCGACCACGGTGCCGCCAAAGGGGCGCGCTTCGTGCCGCTTTATTTTTACTTCCGCGGGCGTTCTATAGGCACCCGCTATTAATTGCCGTCGTTCCGCACCGACTTCGCCACGAATCCATCTACCTCCACCAACACTATTACAACCACCACCGTCACCATCATCACATCGCCACCTTGCACCGAAGAAATCCGCTCGTGTATGCCCGCGGGGTTTCCCGCTTAAAATCCGCGACTGACTGCACTAATTTCTCGCTCGCGGCTCGCGCTCGCTTCGAAAATGCATCTGGATTCGGTCCCGCGACTAACTCGCGTGCTAAACTCGTATCTCGTATGCTGCACAAATTATTCAAAGGCGTATAAGCGACAATATTATCTTTAAAATATGAAATTTTTCAAAATGTTTTTAAACTTCGTCACTCGTACTCTACCCTTTTTATATCTATTTTTTGTACTTATGTACGTGTCTCACTTTTTTATTTTTGTTTCATTTTACAATACATTTTATTGACAGATAATTCAATTTTTAATGCTAATTGTAAGTGGAAAATCACGACGTATTTAAATAAGAAAAGTTTATTATATTGACCTATAAAAAAACCCATCTGTTTTTTTTTTTTACACTTTTAAGCATCTTCAAATATTGCAACTTTGTAGAAATATTAATTGCGCTGTGTGTATTTTCATTTCCATGAATGCCGTTACATTATTACAGTCTTCATGATATTCTGAATACATAGTTATCACGATCATCCTTCATTAGCCTCGTGTTTTCAGTGGTTAAACGATTTCTTTATTCATATGCTCGAAACAATTAAGAGCGAGTAACTGTATCGGTTACTGTATTGTACGGCCGGTTCGCGGTTTCTTGCAGGAGCGTGTGTGCCTAATCCAATGCAAAGGTATTACCTGACGAGGACACACATATATGTGTATGTGTGTGAGACACGTGCGCGTGTGTATAAGCGTGTACGGAGGAACACGTCGATTAAGGAGGTGTCTATGGGAATTTATGCTGGCGTTAATTCACGGCAGCGAGCTCGGTCCCGCTTCGTTATTAGTCCTTTGCTCTCGTTTAACGGCGGGCAATAACGAGCAGGCTACCCAGCGACGCGATAATAAAGCAGCGACTATAATGACGGTAAGAAGGGGAGCTTCATTGCGCCATTACTCTTATCGTCATCTTCGACGCGCGTTCCCATTGTCATGCTCGCGGAATCACCGTATACAATATCATATACTTCGTAGAATACTGAAAGCATGAAATACAAACTCCTTCTTTGAATAACGTTAATGTTATTACTATGAATATCATTGTATTTATGATATCAATAATTAGCGTCATATACTGCTAAATTTGTAATGTTAAATTATATTCAATTTGAGTTAGTTTTAATCATTTCTACAGATCGTATTCGCTGCTCGTATTCGATATATCGTTAATTTAACTAACAATTTAACTCTAGAAAGTTTCTATTAAATTTGCCTCAAATTTAGTTTATTATTTATTAAGTGTATATGTTAACGTGGATATTGTTTACTTTAAAAGTAATCACAAAAATTTACATTTTAATACACATGAAAGCTAAAAATAACAAATATTGTTATTTTAATTCGAGGGACTCGATTACCATCCTGCTAACGGTGTGTAATACGCTGCGCCTTATATGAAAAGATAGAAATGCTACACAATAAGAGCTTTCAATTATTTCCCCTCGTCCCCCCCATACAGTACAGATATGCAATATTGCAGTAACATTGCTACGAGCTTCTGTATCTTTCGCCCTATATTCATCTGAAATAGAAATCAATATTAAATTAGGCTTTAAAATCGATGATATCAACGTAGTTACATAGCTACTTTCTTCACTTATATGTCGCTCTAACGTTTAATATAAATGAACTGTGCAACGTATGTCAACAGGTTCACATCGCACGCGTTCGGTGAAATATCAATCTAGATGTGTGCAAGCAAAATGTTGACGTGAGACTGGCGGGTGGCCGCGGTGGAATCTCCTTCGAGGATTTCGACCTTTGTCGGCAGGAATATTTCAGTAGCAATCATATCGGTAATTCGCCGGCTGATTGTCCCTGACCGCAGCTCGATCCATGAGTGGGCAGCGTTCCTTATTTTATTCCGACCTTATTCGGCCGATGGATAAACTCTAACGGACCCATGACGCCACTTCGCGAAGGCGCGTAAGGAGAGGGATCCTGGGGGGGTGGGAGCGCGAGATCAAAGGATCAGCATAAACGATCCAATCAGTCGGATAATTCGCCGTGATTGCGCGGAATTCGTGCCGCCGTACGATTCTGCTACCGTACTGCTGCCCGTCACGTGATTGCTTCAGAAAACAATCGTCCATCCGTTTACCGAGGCCCATAGAAGTTGTTCACATTCTCCCCTTGCCCTCTTCCCATAATACTTTTTCTCTAGAAAGATTGATTTTGTCGATTCGATCGGCCTTATACTTACATTTTTTTAAATTATACGAAAAACAAATAACTAAACAGAATAAATAAATCGATTCTTATCATTGAAAAATGTTAAATTTGAATTTATCACATTATAGGAATGAAATGGAAAATATAGTATATATAAAGGAACACAAAAAAATTGTAACATTTAATCCTCTAACGGCTGTATCATCGATTTGTCGTTAGAAAAAAACTATTTTTGACTGATTTTACTAAAAAAATATTTTATACATGAAAAATCTATCAATATTTGTATTTATCGATATACTGAAGTCTAGAATTTTAATAGTAAAAAAGCATTATATTTTAATGTTTAATCCTACATTCATTTTTTATTCTCAATCTTTAAGTACAATTCGTATTCTTCAAGTATACAGATTCAAATTTTCCGATACATATTTTTATACCTATGCGTGGAAAATGAACGTTGCAAATATACAATACATGTCGCTCGTTAATAAATATAACGGAAAATAACATTAGAAAAATATTAGAACACATACGATGCAATTTTTAAAATACATTATCGAACTCGATCTTTTGAGGACTTTCAATAGAAAAAACATTATACTTTGAATGATACAGCGTGTCGTGTCTCAGACGATTATAACTCGGCGCATGTTTTTAAAGATCATCGACACGGCCGGCACAGTCAATTAGCTATCGAGATCGTCACCCCCAATCCTCACGTATCATATTTCCAACGTGGGAGGTCCAGTGTGTCTCTTACGGAGGGATGAGCTCGTGGAACTCCGTAAGAGGCTTCCATCACATGCTATTTTCTGCGGAATCTTTATCCAAAGAAATTCATAAGAAATAATCCAGATTTATCGAATCCGATGATTTATAAAAGTATACGTGTCAAAATCACAATGACTATGATACAGCACTATGGCTAGAAATTGAATTAAACTAAATGAAATATTAATACACAATTAATATATGTATATTAACATATAATATAAGTTTTTTAAATGAATGGTATGTTGTATGTTGTTTACACATTGCTTTATATGTTGTACATTGACGAAAATATAATTAAATTAATTATCATTAATTAATAATTACACTAAAAATAAAATGTTAAGTCTCAAAGAGAGAGAGAGAGAGAGAGAGAGAGAGAGAGAGAGAATCCACTATAAATTTTTAAATTAAAATGAACATTTTATTTTTAACAGTGTAATTATCAAATATAAATTTCAAAATCAAGACAAGCTGTTTTCTAGCTTTAATGCTGGAAAAATATTATAGTCAAATACGTTTATGATGCAATAAAGAGCAATCTCTTCTCCATTACTGATTGAGATGAGTAAATTACAAGGTGTCGTAATTTCTATCTTGGATTTACATTACCATCAGTAAACGATTGCATACCGCAGCTTTCAATTTACCTGAGAATACCGTACATTGCAAAAAGTTACTATTACGTTTTCCTTATTGTGACAATTTAGAAGGTGTCTACATGTCGGTGATAATTCGAGTGCGATCATGCAAGAAATCTGGTCGAACGAACTGGAAGAGACAGAGACACTGTAACATGATCGGTGCATCGTGATCACTTTGGTGATCCGTATATATACGTGAGTTCTTGACACGAGGTCGTTTCAAGAAACCGGCACGCTCGTCCTGCATCTCCGGAACGAGATAAGTGTCGAGCTGTCTGGAACGATTAACACATTAGCATAATGCGAGATTGACTGAATCTGAATTATCACTTAGATTTGGCACCTGATATAAATCGATAAAGAATGCAATAATTATTAAAATAATGAGAAATAATGAGTTTTTAAAAAATTAAAGTAATACAGTAATCTTGGCAACGATTGATGAGTATCGAGCTATTACGAACGATTAACGCATAATATGTCAAATTGAATTCAAATTATTATTTATCGTTAAATTTAACACCTATTGTATTATATATGCATAGTTAAATTAATAAAAAACATAGTATTATAATTATTGAAATAATTAAATGTATATAATAATAATAAAATGAGTTTTTTATAAGTTATATATTGTAAAAAGAACAATTTATTGCACATAAAATTGTGCTTAAGATATATTGATTGAAAGAAATACAAAGCATTGCTCAATATATATTACGTTTGTTGAAATGAACATTTATGTAGAATTATGATAGCACACACGGAATAGTTCAGGAATACTCTATATAACAAAGATAGTAATCTGGCATAAGATATGCGAGATAAAGCCGTAGGTTTGCTATATCCAGAGATCGGCAGATTCATAAATTTATAGATATTACCAATGCATATATTCATAACTCGGTAAACTCACAAATTACTATTTTTATATTTGTCTAATATGGAGATTGCATGCAACGTTATCTGAAACTGAAAATCAAATGACCTACATTTAGCGCTAAATGCGCGATATACATACAACTTTTAAATCTATAGATTTTCTTTTAATCCTTCCGCTGTTATTTTTCACAATTTGTTATCGTATTAGAAATGCACTATAATATTGTAACATATCAGGAAATCTGGTAAACATTAAAAGTACGCTTCAAACAAGATCTGTTCTGATTTTGTTAAGATATATTAACAGATTGAAATTGCATATACGATATAAAAAATGATATTTAATGCAACAGTAATTAGATATGAGATCTGTTTAAAAACATTTCAAATTTTTGAAATAATGTGATGAGTATTAGCGCGCGATTTGTGCTACCGATGTTTTAAAAGAAAGAAGTGTTGACAATTAATGCATACAATGAAAAATATTTTGAAAAATTCCTGGATAAGCCAAGGAACTTACTATGAAAAGTAAATTCTTTAAACAGATCTCATATATTAACTTTCGACAACAACAGTATTGGACCAAAAATTGTTATATAGTTGTACAATCTGTACGATTAATACTATACTGAAATTCTAAATTGTAAATAAAAAAACGTTGAATTATTTTCTATCAATCGCCGCAAAGACTCACCTATATTCTATACTTCAAATAATAAAACGCTTTAGAACTTAAGTACAGTTTTTATAGCTGTAGTTGAGGATTGACAATGATCAAGCTACGTATTTTCTTTCAAAACAAACTTTGTTTATGATAACAAATCATAAAAATATGACATTCATTTTATAAAGAAAGGTGTTAAAAAAATATCAATTTTCGTCTCCAAGTTACATCTGTTGAAAAGTCATTGTCTAAGTCCTTAAAAAACTGGAAATAATCATTTGTTCGAGAAATGATGATGGAAATATTGCTAGAATGAACTTAATGATTCTCAGCTTTGCCTTTGTATGTTGTATTGTGTTACTTTTACCAAAAAAAATAGCGAAGATTCTTTAGAAAAATAAAGATGACCTTAATATCTTTCTAACGTCTTCATTTAGAAAGAAAACAACATGATCAAAATGCATCCTCCTCGAAATCATTTCAGTTTTATTCGAAATATTTTTTGGTATCTTCCATACTTTTTGAGAATTTTCAGGGTTTCCATACTTTTTTGTCACCCTGTATACAGATTCTTTTGCAATTACAAATTTAAAATTCTTTAACCCTTTAATGTGATCTGCTTAATAACTCTTCATTATTTTTATCTGATAAAAGTATCATAACATACAGAATGAAACTGAAAATACAATATAAAACTGAAAATTATTAAATTCAAGTAAACCAATCTATCAATTTTTCTACGACTTCTCGGACAAACGATTGTCATTTCCTGTTTTTTGAAGACCTAATAATGATTTCAAGGTTAGATATAACTTGGCGAAAAGTCAATACTTTTTTAATACTTTCTCTCAAAGATATTTAGAAGAAGATTCACATTTTCCATACAAACTTTGAAAGTTATTTTGAAAAGATGTCCAAACAGAATTTGTTTTTACGTCCTAAAATATGTTCCCAGGATATTTCTCGGGTAAAATGTGATATATAAGAAATGTCGGAATGAAAAGAATGGGAAAAAAAAAATATTACAAGTAAATAATTCCTCTGAAAAATCATCGTCACAAAGAAAATGTAGTCATATTATTAATTAGAAATTTTAAATGTACACTTTTGTTGTAATTGTTATCTTTTCATACTATCTTTGTTATGTATAAATTTGTTTCGAGTCAACTTAATCTTAAATAGTAAACAACTGTTTAATAATGCAAATCTTGAATGCTGATATCGTTGAAATCGGAATTTTACATTAGTAAACAAAATTAACTGCGTATTATTAAATGTGTATTTTACAGAAAAAAAACAGTGTGAAAAATTTAATGAAATATAAATTTTTTATGAAACAATTTTACGATAATATATCAAATAATAATATATATTTGCTTAAAGTACGTCTATATACGATAATGAATTAACAAAGTCACCAAAATACATTTAAAAAAAAATACGAAGACTGTAATTTAATATTCATTTAGAAAACTTCTACGAGCAACAAGCAGATAATTAACCGTAATGTAATATCAGTTTCACTGTTTTCGTTACCGTTTCAGGAAAAGAAAGTTTCTTGACGAGCGGGCAGGCGCTCGCCTGAAAATTTCGATTCTAAAATCGCGGTGATTGCGAAGAGATAACTAGTTGCGGATAAGTGTGCCGCGATTATTCTCCGGTAATGACTAAAACGATTAGTTTGCGATTGCCAAAGAAAACGGTTATCCAATGAAGTTAACGTTCTGTGACGCACTGTGTAAATGTCAAGAACTTATTACGAGTTCAAGTCATTCTCTTTTTTTGCTAGTCAATAATAAAAAGTATCATAACGTTCGAGTCATTTCTTTCAGTTGTTAAACATTTATCTTTCTTTTTGAGAGAGAGAGAGAGAGAGAGAGAGAAACAATTGCACCTGGCATCGAATAAAATACGTATGTATTTATATTTAGGATATTATCGATGGACGAGATATGTACAATGGCTTTTAGCCAACAGACACCTGTATCGCTCGATGCGCGCCACAATGTAATGGCGATAAGATCGAATATGCACCATCGCGATTCCACAATTGTAAAGGCCAGGTTCGCGGCGATCGACAGAATGATTACGATCGGCACGGTGGATAACAAAGTTACAAATTGCGCGATGGAACCTGTCCAAAGACTGTGAATGTCGTTGAAGTTTAAGAATTTGCAATTTGAATCTAGATACAGATCGGGGACGCACTTACGGTTTCTCCGATAACGAAGCACTTGGACATTTTAGATTGCGACGTAACATTATGGCGATAAAATCGGAAATACGTATATCTGCGGAAGTGCGAGGCAAACGGACGGATCGTTTGTGATAGATAAAAAGATCGCGATTGCTGTAAAAATAGCATTTCATCATTTACGGTGTAACAACAAGTTACTGGTTATCTTAATGGCGGCAGAATGATGATTGATTATTTTCCCACACAGAGATAATTATTTTTTTGAATGTGTCCATTCCCAATTTTAATTTATAATGCAAATCTATTATTAAATAAAGCATTACTTTATAACGAGCACCGTAGAAAATCAATAGCAATTTATTGATTTATCATTAATCAAAATCATTTTGCAAATTATGAAATGAATCGTCGTTTATGATATTTAGAAATTTAAAGTGTTCGACGTCAATCATGACTAGGTTGTTGTTACCCACGAGAGAATGACTCGACTTTATTGTTTATTACATTCAAGATTAGACGTTTACAGATCTCTGATTTCTTCAATAACAGAGATATACGTTTCTCTACCCGTTTCCGTGTGTGATTCTGTAATATCGCGTTGATAAGATCAAAAGTTCGCATATACGTATGCTAGTCTCGAGTCGTTCGTAGTAGATAGGAAGATTACATTGCGATTGGCACGCGGGATAATATTTTCCACGAGTGGTATTAGCACGAAATTACAGAGGCTGAGGTAGAGAAACGTGCCTGGAAATCGCTAGATCGCCTTTTGCGAACGGTTCTCGAAAACGTTTTGCCAACCTGGCGGATGACTTATAATCCAACCAAACATTTCATTATCGCGCAATAAATGCGTAAACGAAAAGAAAAGGGTAAAGTCAGGAATATCGGTTTCAAGGTACTTGATTATCGCGTTCGGAACAAACACATGCGAAATAAACGTAAACACACAGTGAACAGTTAGTTAACCCTTGGCCTCAGTATGGGAACAACACTGGCGTGTAACATACCCGATTCAATTCGATTGCTTGTAACTTTGGAAAAAACGGTTTTGCTGAAGCATTAAAAAATTTAATTAGATACAGATCTAAAAATAAATTTTGTTGAACTATGAAAATAATTATGTAGGACACTCAAACTAATTATTAGAATTTCAAAATTGTTTGCATCATGCTTGAATTTCATAATTATTTACTCATCTAAAAAAATTTTCAGATTCACCTAAATTTTGAGAAATTTTAGCAAAATAGTTCTTTTTGTGTAAAAATGAATATATAAATATATTGCAAAAATTTTTTTTTCAAAACACCAGACGTTAAGAAACACGACAATATCAAGCAAATGTATAGTATCTTTATTTTACAAAAGTTACAAGCAATGAGTCTTGCAAAAGCATTGGGAAAAAAAATGATATGCTATAGAAAAAGCGTTTAAAAGTTAACTAGCTCACAATCTTTAACAAGAATTATCATTCTGATCGTGTTTCAAGTTTGTCGCCCTCTCCTTTTTGGCTATCCAAAATATCTCTTTTTATTTACGTTGCTCACCGCAATTTTCTATCACCGTAAAGCTGTTTCAGCACAATGGAAAAGTGCAAACGTAACGTAAGTGCTGCGCTCGCCGTATGAGAGCCTCTGGGCACAGATGTCCCCGCCTAATTAGGCGGACTCAGAGAGGCGAAATTACACGTTTCGGAGCAACTGAAATGAAACACAATTCATTACCCGGTCCCGTACCTTAAAGCTCGTTGCACGCGGGATGCGCCCGTGACCCGCTCAACTATCTCTTCTCCACCTTCCACGTCGGAATACGTATAATTGGCCCTTAGAATTTCAGCACGCCAGCAGCTGCAGCAGATATATGTATGTCAAAGCAGCAAGCTCGCCCACCGTAATCTGGCGACTTCTCTGTAACGTTTCCAGAGAGCATAATCCATTAAACAGTAAAAGAAAATGCGTTTGTATAATATGTTTCATAAATAATTCACGTATCTTCGGCGTGTTGCTTTCTCTTTGTTGATTACATATCAAATGACTATTTTACAATTCACGTCTTCTCCAATCAATAATTTTTATCAATAATCTTATGAAGATTGTTCCATGTGAAATAAAATCGGCAATTTTAGCGACGTTACAGAGAATCAACCATAAGTCGCAGAAACAAACGATGAATTCCACATTTATTCGTGATAGCTACCCTCGCGAAATTAGGGGAGAGATGGATGTGCCAATGTGGAGACAATGCACCCCACATCTGCCCACTATGGAGGGGTAAAGGCCATTAAGAGAGGTTTGTCCGAGACCGTTGTTTACGCGGCGGAAGTGGACTATAATCAGACGGTGGTGCACAAAACCGCAAGGCAACGATATTACTGTCATTTGAACGGACTCGCCCCCGCCCGACGAGAGAGTCTTCCCTTGCGCGGGAGAGACCTGGAAATTAAATGCCCAAGATCGTTCCGTCATTATCTAGAATAAAAGGGGTAAGGGGACAATCGCCAGCGATCGGAGTCGGAATCGCGAAAAAAAGCTCCCCTCCGACTGTGAACGATGATGTCGCCGGCAGTTCGACCGTGTAGGTCGTGATCAATCGCGGAACCTGGCCCTTATTATATCGAGTCTTTATTATTCGGTCCAGACGAAAGAGTCGCTTATAAGTCGTTGCGGCGAGGGAGGTGAGTTGTTGGGAATTAAATGCACGCGAGTTCGTGCCGTCATTATGACGAAATATTAGTCTTTATCAATTGCCTATCCTGACCCGAAAGAAATCGCATGAAATCATTGTTATGAGACGGACGATTTTTTTGTTTCTTCAAGCAATCGATTTGTGAAATGACCCTCCACAATGAACGAATTATAGCGAATTCTAACAATAGATTGCAACAGTAATGCTCGTATAAGCTCGTCATCATAATTTAAACATAATCTTAGAGAAATAATAAAGTTCATTAAAATAAATCAGGTCATTGTTATTATCCTTAAATTATTATTAAAGCGGTCGCTCATTATTATCATTGAGAAGCATACAATATTTCTCGCTGTGTTTCTCTTTTTTTGTCGATCTTAGAAAATTTTTTCCCATCGTTTTCTTCATAATCCTCTGCATTAAATAGTGCGGTAATTAATAACACTCTTCTCTAATGCCTTGCACTAAACAGCGCGGTGATTAATAAGCTTCTCTGTAATTTCCTGATTTGAATAGACTAGTAATCAAGTCATTAAGTCGGATACAATATCACAAAGAAAAAGTGGAGTGCTTAAGAACGCTCTTATTACCGATCGATATTGCATAACTTGCAGATTGCTGCACAGCTGAACGTGTGTTCTAAACTAACTAAATTATAAATGTATAAATATATAAAATAATTTTCTAGTAATGACTAGGTATAGATCTTTTTTAAATAGAAATAGAAAGTATAATATCTAGCAAAGTATATATCTCTTGACCTTCTTATTATTTTACCTTAATACTTGTATACATATAAAGTATTATGTAATAATGAAAAAGATCAATATACATTTAAAAAAATATATGATCCCATTAAAAAAATGCTTTGTTTGCAAAAATATAATCTCAAAATAATAGACCATACTAAACAGTAAAAGATTTTTTTCTACTATTTTTTTTTATCTTATTGTTAGAACAGACTTTTAGAATAATTTAGAAGAATCCAGAAATACGTTTTGCGCATGCATGTTTGACATATAATATATTATACATTGGATACGTAAAGTTATCTATTCCTTTAATTTAATTTTACATTTTTATAATTTTATTATTAATTTTTATAAAGTTTTATTTTACGTGTTGTTTTAATTACATGTATTTTATATTTTTAAAGAAAACTTTATTTTGTGCTTCGCGCGCTACGATATATCATTTTTAATTTTAATATAATTTTAGCACGCTATAAACTAATTAATTAAGATACGTAATATATATTTTTGAACACTTTGATTCTGATATAATTTTAACGCATTATAAACTAATTAATTAATTAAATAAGGAATTACCAATTTATATCCATTCCATAAGATCTATGGAAGGTACAGTCGATGTTTTTATTGTAAATTTTAGATTCGATACTAATCTATTAGTAAACATGAGCGTACGTAGTAAGGGCCTTGATCCCCTCAAATTTTGGCAAGAAGTATTAAATTATGAAAATTATTGGATACGTTCAACAGAAAAAGCAGCTTTGCAACTGTTGTAAAATTTTGTAATATGATTACTTTATACATTTAAGTTCAAATCAAAGAATTATAATAAAAATGGTCACTAATAATTTCTTACTTAGATTCTTCAATAGCTTCAGCAAAAGATGAAGCAGCAATTTTTCATTATTAGCACTACGCTCTTTTATTATGTTGGATATAACATTAGAAGATTTAAAAAAAAAGTATATTGTTTTTTTCTATTATAAAGTGTATGTAAGTGTGTGATAAAAAAACTTTTAGAAAAAGAATTTACAGAATTGGAATTAGGATGTATTAAAAAGAGTCGAAACTTTCTTTTCAGCGAAACATGATATATTTCCGTAGCTTAACCATACAACACCATTGAAAAGTCTTTTAGTACATTATGAAGAGTGAAAATCTGATTGTAGTCAACAATGTCAGAAAAACTTCAATTAGCTATGAATGCTAATAAATTGTGAAAAGAAAGAAGCTGGAAGAAAAAAAAACAAATATTAAGAAAGTCCTGGATGACTGGCTTTAACATGCAATATATTTTAATGTTTTGTATGAAATTTTTGTCTCCCCCCCCCCCCTCTCGTCACCGCCCGACTGAAACTGTATGTATACCCATGTAGTAAATAACAAGGTTCAGTATCTCCTATCCAATTTTTATGATGGTGAAAAACTTGTTATTAATGCTTTTATTTATACAAGAATTTTTCCAAATTTGTACAATTCAGATCAATATAAAAATTTGATATGCAAAGATCCAGGACTCAGGTGTGATTGGAAAGTTGCTACAGGATATAAACTTCATGTTGCCGACAATGAAACTGTGAACTGTAATAATGAATAATCCGGACATAAAAGGTGAAAACTCAAACAGAGATAAATAGAATGATAGAATAGATAGAAGGTTCCTACTTTCAACAAATACACAATGAACATTTTAAGAAGCATTAGTTTGCACATTCATCGTACCAAATTTGTGAAAATGAAAGATTTATCCTTTTTATTATGTTGTCATCTGTAACGTTGAAGAGATTCGACCACCTAACTTGTCTCTGCGGGTAACATCCTCCGTTAATCGATCACAATCAGGGGCGGCAACTTGCCCATGGCTATGAAATTTTTGGCTGACGAAGGGAGGAGGAAAGAGTACAAGATAACGACCTTTTTTTATTTTTTTATCTATTTTGTGTCATTTGTTGTTGTTTTCTTTTTTTACAATCGCAACTCTGTCGAACAGTTGAACTTACTTAAGTCGAATCTCTGTGATGGACGCAGTTGTACTGTCATCACAAATATCGGTTGGCATCCGCGTACGTACATATAAAAAAATTCAATTAATTTTCGATCCAATTCTTAGATTCCTTGAGTGTGGATTTCCACACTAAGCTAAATTTTGTGTATATTGAGTGCTCCACGATTTCACACTATAGTTGCCTTCCACAATATTTGTAATAATGCCTTTTAGGGCTGATATATTTAATCTATCGCTTTGTGGTCGCACGGCGACTGGGCAATTCTCTAGTTCCTCGACCATAATGCGGTCAGAGAAAAGGAAGATCCTATTGAGAAGGTACCCGTGGTGGGCTGAACCGTGAACAGAAAGAGCGAGAAAAGGGAGCAGTCGGAGAAAAAGAGACCGAGGAAAACAAAGAGAGAAGGAGAAACTGATCCGACGTAAAGAAAGAAGAGAGAAAACGAGTGAGAAAAGACGAAAGGGCGGCACAGAGAGAGAGATAGGAGGAAAGACAAATGAACCGCGAAACAAAAGGGCACCGGCACATGAGAGAATCCGGAGAGGGGCTGTGGCTACACGGTGGTGGGGACAGCGGTGTAGGGGGACAAGAGGGAACTTTGCACGCGGGGGCGTGGCGAACATGGTATTAAGCAACCGCGCCACCGCATTGTAAAGGGCAAAGTGTTATTGTTACGACCGCCGACCGACTCGCGGCTAATTGGATTTAAAGACGAATTGTTCGGGTACTTACAGAAGCACGTCCTCAAGAGGACGACGACGCTTGCCTCCCTTTACTATCTGCTGCGTGCCTGGGCTGCGAAAAGGGATGTCCCTAGTTTACTGGGCAATCTTCACTGATAAGCTTCCACAAGTTTCCTATTGCAATTGCATCGAGTTATTGAATCTTGTTTCACCTCGGAGAAAGGATTTCTTGATTGACCAGGATTAACATCTTCGCTGGATAAACATGAGATAAAAGATGTTTTTGTTACTCTACAACGAAATCATTTTGTATTACATCTTTGTTGAATAGTACAACCCGTAACATTTCGAAGGATATATGATATATATTGAGTAGGTATAAAATAAAAATAAAAATTGTAAAATATTTATCTTGGTATATATTTTCCGAGAAAACAGATTTCTAGAATTAATATATTTAAATAGGATAGTTTTTTTTATCACATTATCTACAGAGAATTAATTTTAAACGATTATAGAATTATTTGTGATTTGATTTACTTTTATTATTTTATTCCAGCTAATCCGCATGAATTTTTATATAATATTATATATTTATCATTTGATATTTAAAAAACACAATTTATATAATAACACAAATATTTGATAACATCAGAATGATTAATACTATTATAAATATCGATTATAATATATTACACATGGAAATATTTGCGAACATATCGAGCTAACTTCAACAAACAATTAGCCAGAAGGAAATTCAATATCAAGACTGATCCTTACTAATCATTGTTCGGCAGAGCTATCGATGAATCATGACTTTAGCTGCATATGATTTGCTATTCACACGCGCTGATTCCATAAACTTTATTCTTTATCATTCGTTATATGCGGAAGGAAAATAGAATGAGTTTTACATGAATGGTTAAACCAAACACAGCCTCTGTGTAAAAGGCTATCAATCTTACACTTTTAGGAGTACATTATATTCTTCTTGAGGTCACAAAATTTCTATTAATTAAAATTTTATAGTTGTAAAGTTATATTAATAAGAATTATCAATAAAAATTGTGTTTACAAAATTTTATTAAAAATACTTACATTTAATGTATAAAAAATTATGCACCGAAAAAAATCTTAATTTCAAAAAAATATCTCTTTGCTCTTATTCAAAAAATTATTTCTTTGGATCAATGAAAATTTCCTTGAAAAAATAATATCTTCTATTTTCAAAGAAATTTTCATTGATTCAAAGAAATAATTTTTTTGAATATGAGCAAAGTGATATTTCCTTGAAATTAAGATTTTTTATTTCATCAATGTGTTTCGTCTCTAAATCATCTTTTTTTAAAAAAAATGTGCACATGTATCTTTTTTTTTTTATTGATTCAGCTATGTAATCCTAATTTTACCTGAATTAGTTTCTTCTTTGAAGAAGCTTAATATGCTATTTAGCTTTGCTTAATCAGCTTGATCGGCTTCGGTGCGAATAGATACGAGCTAAGCTCTTTTAGAACTCTACCAAAATATTATGACAAGTCAGAAAATGCTTTTCAAAGTTAATTTAGGGACATTATAGGAATAGTCCTTTCAATGTTATGGGTAAAATCTGTTCAACAATTATCGATACTACAGGTAGTTTCCAATTTTTTATTATTAATAAGTAAACAAATATTTCCTGTGTGAGCCATCCATTTGTCAAAAATATTGATCCTATATTATTAATCTAATTAACTATATTACTATATTTATTATATTTTTATACGCATTGTTATATTACCATATTTTTATCATCACGCTATACGTAATTTCAGCATTAGTATCAAAATACATTTACAAAAATCGTATCACTGTTTGTTTTATACTAAATAAAAAATATAATAATATTTACAAAATTAAAAGAAATATCGTTTACATCTCGATTACTCGCCGACTATCTAAGAGACGTGAGAGTCATCGCAAACATGCTTGGTCTCTCGAGACTATCCTCTCTTCCCTCCGTTGGTATAAATTATGCACATAACCGCGCATTACATTCAACCCTATTTTGCACCGGATGCAACCTAACCGGAACTTTCGGTTCATGCTTCGCGCGCGACGAAGAAGACGGAGAAGAAGATGATTCCGTAGCAAGGAAGGGAGAGGCAAGATCACGCTGGCGGACGCGTAGGACAAAGAAGCGCGCGGCGGAAGAATACGAGGAGACGTAACGCGCTCTCGAGCGGCTCATTGAAAAAGGTGAGAAGGTGTATCGGAACGGTGTATAATTAGAGTTATTACTTTAACAAGCCTGTTACCAGAGAAAAAGAAGAACCGCATGCGGACGCAGGGAGTCGGAGGGAGTGGAGGAGAAGAAGGGGACTAGGGGACGAAGGTAGAAGGGGTATTGTCAGGGCGGCGCGCGGGGGATGGAGGCCGTGGTCGATGCATTGTTGCCGGTTAATGCAGGCCTTCTTTGCATCATAAAGGCGATGTGCAGACCCGGCCTTTTATGCAGACGGCCGTGTGCACGAGAAGATATGCATACAACGATACATTTGCGCGCGCGCCTACGGTGAGCGAGGCGCAACACTGATACACGCGACGCCGCCGACGACCGACAATGATAACGACGACGTCGACGATGAAGGCGTCTCGAAAGCACCGTATGCGAATGATACAGTTAGACGTGGGCATCATCGTGCTACCTCGATTTCGTACGGCCCATCCGGCTAGCTGTATGCTAAGTTATCGGCGCCAATTAATTTCACTTAGCTGACTCCAGCTGCTCCACCCCGAGCTACTTTTTATTAACGCAATTTCTCGGCGCGCATCGGCGCGGCTGGTCTGCACCGTGACGCCGGGTGTCTTCGCGAGCAGACCCGAGGCGTGAAAAACCAATTACTAAGAAAAGGTTGAAAAAATACCGAACGGCTGTTTGCGTTTGATTAAATCTTGAACGTACGTCGCAGATCTTAATACGCCCAGTAATTATACATACAATATATTCTTTAATTTTCTTATCAATGACTTACATGCGTGTGTGTGTGTGTGTGTGTGTGTGTGTGTGTGTATTCTCTTTTTTATAAAAAAAAATTATCTAATATATTAAGAAGTAGTTATATACTTCAGCTTACAAAACCAAGAAGGTTTTTTTTTTGCTTACAGATTTATTTAGCTATACATATTTATCCATACTTTACGATTACTGGCTATATAACTAAATTTGCTATCAAAATGTTATTGTTACCTAAACCTAAATATATTTATAATGTTTCTTGTTTTACATTGAAAGAATGAAGCTATTTTTGCTAAAGTATTTAAAATTTTAATTAGATACAAATCTGAATATAATTTTGTTGGATTATCAAAATAATTATGTAAAACGTTGTGTTTCTAGAATCAAAACTTTTTGCAATATTGCTCATCATGCTTGAGATTCCTATGAAATTATTTTGATAATCCATGTTGATGGCCCAACAAAATTACTTTTAGAGCTGTATCTAGTTAAATTTTTAGATACTTCAGGAAAATTGTTTTTATATATATATATATATCACATCCTTATTATTCTACTCTTTACATTAATTCTAAATCTACATTAACACGCTCCATGCCGAGCCAATTTTAAATGCCTTGACTACCACATCGCGTGGGTCACCGGTGACCCATGATATTTTTGTTTGCGTTTATTACACTTGTTAAATATTTCATAATGGTTAAAAAAAAATTATATTATTATAATAAAGAAGAAGACATAATGTGCCGATATTGCATTATATATGTATCTAAATTAACATGTACGATAGAAAATTATTTTATAATTACATTTCTTTTTATAACCGAAATGTCAAACGAAAAGTCTAGCGTAGGTCACCGGTGATCCACACGGAACATGTTAATATCATAAAATGTTACCTAAACCCAAAGCATCTAAACATACGTATATTTCTTATTCTATATATCACAACTTTTATTATTACTATTCCATACCATGATACATCAATATTATTCCTATTATTGCACAATTATCATGTAAAACACTAATTTTTTTCCTTAGTCACGTGTCTTTTCATATCTTTCCTATTCTTATAAAAATCTAATACTGATAAATATTGAAAGAGTATTTAAAGAATACTTAAAGTAATTACTTACTTAAGTATTAAGAACATTGTTATTCAATACACTTTAAATAAATAATTAATTACTATTTTTCACTAATAAATTAGCCAATATTAGACTTTTACAAAAGTAATAACAAATTTTTTTTATGCTTATTCTATACTTAATGCACTAACATTACTTTTTATTCTTCCATCGAAATTTTATAGTTTTTAGTTACGCATGATAACAATCATGCAATCACGTCGTAGTCGTTTATAAGTGGAACTACGTCCCCGGGCGTTTACTTACCAGTGGAGATAGAGCCGTCACGATCCGCGATCGGTGCACACGGAGTAGTCGACGCTCGGATTGGCACGTTTTGCGATTCGCCTTGGCGCGCGGATTGCGTTCCCGCGATTTCCTCGTTCGCGGGACGTTTTTGCGAAGTCCCGCGCTCGTAAGCGCACCAGAGGAGAGCGCGCCGAAGGCGCGTCGTAACGTCCCGTGAAATAAGACCGTTCTCATGGTGAGCTAGTCGGGGTGCAATGGGCCGGATAAATCGTCAACGTGTTTCGCAGAGGAATTTCGTGACGCTTCATTAGGCCAAGCCACGGTCGCACCGCTGTCTCCTTGACAAGTTTGACAAATTATTCCATCGCGGGCTTGTGTAGCCTGTGACGTCCTCATACCGGCTGAAGACTATGCCGAAAGATCCTTGACAGGATCAGACTTTTACATTACGTGAAGATGAGCATAGCGTCGTGCAAAGCTGGTTTTACCGCGGAGCATATGTTGCGAGGCGAGGTGCACATGCCATAATTATCATATGATAATGTTGACGTGTGTATGTAAACCATATCTCTTTAAGTAATTATGTATTCTAAGAATAAAATAAATTAAGAATACAAGATGTATAATTTGTCTCTATTTTTCATCATTTCAGAATAACTGAACACATTATTTTTAATAATTTCTTAACAAGAATTGAATTAATCATAATAAGAGATATCTAATTAAGGATATATCATACGTATTTTTTAACAAAATAAAAAAATTATTTTTAAAATTACAGATTTTTCTATATTGTATTTGTAAATACAAAAAGTTTGGTAGCGAATTAAGATAAAAAATTATTTTAATAAAAAACAGATACGTTTTTAAAAAATAATTAAGATTAAAATCAGAAAATTATAATTTAAATGATCAAATTTAAATTGTGAAATTATATTATTAAATGCAAATGTTGAACTTTTTGAACTGTTTCATATGTATATAACTTTCATTTTTATATAAAAAATATAAATTTCCAATTCCAATCACTTTTTGCAAAGATTATACGCCTGATACATATATAAAAATAATAACATTAATAAAAAAAATATTCAAGTATACTTTACAAAGTAAAATTCTATTATTCGTAAATTCGCAAACTTCGAAACAAATCTTTCTGAATGGTAGGAATACAATTACTCTATTTTATTATTTCTGGATGAAAAATCGAAGATAGATTAACGTCGAGAATTGCATATAAACGTCAATGCGTTTTATTCGTTCAAACCAGAGATACTGCTAATATTTTTGTTGCACGAATTAACACGACCGTGGTAATGCCTTAATATTTTCGATTCCAATGTTTGGTGTCTCACGTCGTACGATATCGTACGCGTGTTCCGCTCTAAAAAGAAATTCACGATCTCGCGTACCATCCAAGCTCGTTTGTAACAACCCGAACGTTGGTTCGGACAGCGAAAGTTTTTTGCCGTATTATTTTTGCAATTAAAATTAACAACCGGCACGCTGCCAAATTAGCCCCCTAATGTACCCACCTCCCGTTTCATCCGCGCGTCATCCGGTCTTCGCCGATCTCTCTTGGCAAGGCACAGCCGCCGCCGAGGAAGAAAGAATGAGAAGAGACGAGCGGTAGTTAAAAGACGGCAGTGCTACCATCATCAATATGTGTCGCTGACTTATGTACGAGCTTCTTTCTCTTCATTTCTGTATGATGTAACGGACACGTGATATTATAGTTATATCGAAACATCACCTTAATGAGAATTCCTTGTAACACCACTTTTAATGATTCTCGCCGTTTTAGCAGTTCTTAGCAGCGAACATTTATCTTCTTCTGTGCAACGTTTGTAATATTTATAATTATTGGGTTGCATAAAAATTCTAATATATTTAATTCTAAACATCTATACATTTGTGTATCTACGATCGTTAATTGACAATATTAACCGTTCTCGTGAATTCTCATGTCAACTGTTCAAATTATCTTGAATGATTTCTTTACGTAAAACTATAATAGAAGAGAAAAGGAAACTAAGAAGATATTAATACATGGAAAAAAACGATTTTGTTAAAAATTTTGATAGATACGGATCTGAAAATAATGTTGTTAAACATCAAAATAATTATATAAGAAATTCAAAACATAAACAATGCCACAAAAAGTTTTGGCATTTTAGTAACCAACTTGAGTGTCTTACATAATTATTTGGATACTTCAACAAAATTATTTTCAGATCTGCAATATCTAGTTAAATGTTCAAACGCTTCAGTAAAACCATTCTTTCCATATATACTTTTTATATTCTTTGTTAAATTCCAAAATTATTTAAATCAATTATGTAGTTTTTAATTGCTACACAATATTCGTAAACATCCTAATTAAAAAATTGTACTTTATCATCTCAAACATATACCCATTCGCGAAATCTGATTTTGACGAGGGCATCAATCTCGATCTCGTCGAATCTCGCGTTTTTCGCACGCGGCAATGCTTAATCCGCCACCGTGCGCGTCGGTAGGAAACAAAGACGGAGAGGCGAGAGTATCAGTTAAAAGATGGCAGTGCTACCATCATCAATATGTGTCACGGAGTTATGTACTCGACCAGATACGCACAATACACGCGGCCACGCATACACACAAACGCCAGGCGTTTACTACATAGCGCCTTAATTATCTACCGTCTTCCCTTTTGGCGCGACCACTCCAATGCACGACGTCGTTCGCTCGTGCTTTTCTGATATCTGCCGCGATCGACTTGTTCCCTTCTAACGACATAGACCTGCCATGCAGCATCGGCTTTAGGCGTATCGACTCCCTAAGCGAGACTTTTAAAGTATATTTCTACTATCTAAGATTATAATTTTTACCTTTAACTTTTTAAATAAAACATATTTGAATAAATTGAAATCAGTAATTTCTTAATATAATAATTTAATTCTTTCGATATAGAAGAAAAGTACATATTTATAAATATCGATTAAAATATATCTAAAAAAATATTTGTATATGCTAATCTTAAATTTATATTGACTTTGTAATGAGAAAAATTGATCTTGATAAATATTGTTAATTTTCATCATTCTTATAAGAAGCTGTTACTGTATATTACACTGTCCATCCTGAGGTTTCAAAGTGGTGTTACGAGTTATATGTAATTGATGCAGCTGCTGGCGCATCTTATCAGCGAGCAAATGCATTTCGGCTTATAAATACGACGAATTCGATACTTCCGCGATTTTTCAATGAGGGAGATTGTGATGGACTTGTAAAAAACGTAGATAGTCCCGTCAATTAGTGGCGAATTATCACTGTATCAGCTTATTGGTATTCTGAAATTAATTTAATTGATCATCGACTATAAACTTTATGATACGAAAAAAAGACAGAATAATTTGCATCGCGTGACATGCATCAGTGAATGAACAAAGATTGTAACAACAACAACTTCTTAAAACTTTTAGAGTAAATCTCACTCTAAAGAATGAAAATCTCATTTTTAAAGATTGAAAACTGAACCATCTTCTTTCAAGATTTTTAAAAAGAGTAAAAACGAGTCTCAACTTTTACTTTGTAAAATGTATTGTAATTCCACTCCAAAAAGGAGTAATTTTATTAGTAATAAATTAAAGAGTAATTTTTATTAATTCTAATATCCACGTTCACAAAATTTTCTTTATTCTAATTCTTTTATATAATAATGTATAATTATGTATATTCGAAATTTTTCCTGTAGGCATAATAACTTAACTCTAATTGATACCTTATGGTTACCAATGAACCCGGACATTTTTTCAATCATTAGTGTGAAATGTTGAGAAAAATTATTTGTGATAAATGTTTTCCACAATCTTATTTAATTTTAAGTTACATAATTTATTCCTCATATTTTTCTTTCAAAATAAAAAAATCTTCAAGTGTGTTAACTTTAAATAAAGATACATTAATTTTAAGTTTTTGTCAAACACTCTCGCGAATATCAGTTAAGAAAATTTGAGAGAGAATACCAATTAGGGTTAATCGCATCTTATAATGCCCTTGAATTTTCTCACATTAATGAGGAGCATTAATTAAACGACCGACTCGTGCGGTGTTCTTGATGCGAATCTAATGGGCTGACGTCCGCAAGGAATTTACATGCTGCTCCAGATCTGAATAAAATCTAGAGGAACTCATTTCGAACGTCCGCGAGGAAGAGGACGACGATCGTTGCGTTCAGGAGCGAATCGAGAGCGCCGTATTAGCGACGCTGTCTGCAGGACCCAGCGAGCTCGATCTTCGTAGACGATCGTTGAAATGATTCCACTTATCCGCTACGGGGAGTCTCCGAAGAATCCAACGCCGGTACAAAAGCCAGTGGAAGCGAACTCGATCGCCGCGGGACGCCCGGCTACCGAAGATATTTCATTTACCGGACAAAAACCGCCCCTCTCCTGCCACTCTCTCCTTCGCCTCCTGCGTCTCTCCTACTCACCTGGTCCGGTCACGGCAGTCCAGAGGCCGAGACAGGAATTCGAATTAATATTCGGCGCTGACGTACAAAATTACAGGCAGTCTTGTCGACCGCTGGTGCACGCTGCCCGTCCATCCGTCCGTCGCGTTGTTGTTGTTGTTGTTGCTGCTGCTGCTGCTGTTGCTGCCGTTGTTGCCGTCGAGACGCGCCCCGCCAGGAAACAAATGAGCGACGATCATCTTGTCCACTCGGGGCACAATGGAAACGACGACCTGAAACCATCGTGGTCGCCGTCACGGCGTCCTGGATATTGGATAACTGGCCGTTACTCTACTCCTGTACCTGTATGCGTGCACATCCAATTTAGCTACCGAGTTTGGTGTAATTGACGTAATTGCGCATCGGCGCGTATTGTGCGCCCCCTGAAATAGCGGGATAGCCGATGAAATAGCGGGACGCGAGAGACACGGTCCCGGTAATTGATTTTCGGAAGCTAAAGGACGTCGAAGTGAAGAAGGAGAGAAACGAGGTGTCGACGAATTAATTTTTTAGATAGTCACAATGGAACGAAATATACGAGCCGTTTGGAAAAACAGCAATATAAGAGCCAATAAATATAAAACT
Source organism: Acromyrmex echinatior (assembly GCF_000204515.1). The sequence goes on from NW_011626625.1 coordinate 865,296, forward strand.
TTGACGCATAAAAGCCTGAGATACAATTGAAAAGCAATAACAGCAAGGAATAATAAATTTCATCTTATCAGAAATCCTGCATATCAGAATACAGTTTCTTAGGTATAAATCTGTTGTATTCCTATTACTTGTGCTTTTCAATTGTGTCTCAGATTTTATAGTTTCCATGCATAATTATTTTAGCGACTCTATTACAAAGAGAGAAAGAGAGAGAGAGAGAGAGAGAGAGAGAGAGTGAGAATTCTCTAAAACTTTTTAGAATGAATGTCACTTTGCTCTATTTTATTCACGATTCCTTTTTAAAGATTGAAAATTGTGCCACTATTTTTCAAGACTAGCTCGATTTTCACTCTTTATAGTGAAATTCCACTTCAAAAGAATTTAGACAGAATCATTTTTACATTCCTATTCTTAAAAAATCACCGTAAAATATAAATGCGATAACAGAAATTTGTAATACAATATTTCAAGGAAGATATCAGAAATCGATAAATTTACCGATAAGCGATATCCTTCCAAATAGAGATTTGGGTGTTTCTGGGCGGAAGATTCGCCATGTCTCGATTCCAAAGTTGATTTGCATCCTCTTTCTGTTAATGCGACGCGTCACGAGGGCAACGATCTTCTTCCGAATCAGAAACACGAAGCAAAAGAAGACTTCTCACCTGTTGGGCCCATTGTTCGCGAGATAATTTGGTTAAAGTAACTAATCGCTCGCCCCTTTTCGGGGCCCCGCCGCTTATATGCTCGATGCCGAGCCGCGGTCCCTTTTGTCATAATTAATAGTTCCTTACCACTCTTCTTCCCTAAATGATTCTTCATCCATCATCGTGGGTCCGAGTCTTCGAGGAGCCTCTTTCTTCGCGCGGCGCGGCGCTCGATTTCCCAGAATTCACTTCCCATCGCCCAACGATACGTGGCCTCGTTGCGATCCCGCTCGGTCGAATCATCATCGTCCACCTGGATGTAGTAGCAATTGTTCCGGATGGAAGAAATAATTTTTCCCGTGTCAATTCTCCATCCGAGTTGAAATTTCAATTGTCCTTGCAGAGCTACTTTCGTTCCGATCTCTTCTCGCTTTTCATCGAACGTTCTTTTGAAACCTGATCGACGCCGCTGACGATTCGAAAGCTGTTTCGACGATTAATACACACCCGCGAGGCCCTCGGATTCGGATGCGCAGTCATCTCACGAAGTTGATGGTAATTGTTCGTTAATTCGATTGGTAGCAGCGGCATCTTTCTTTCTATCGCATACAAAAGTACGGAAATAGAATCACATGATCTCTCGTAGCAGGTTTCAAAGCGCTCACACCTGTTAAAAATTCAAGATTTCTTCCTTTTTTTTTTACGAGGAAAAGGAACTTTGTTTTCCGTGTCGTCTTCATAATGAATTCATTACATTGTTCTTAATATTTAATTTCTTATAATTAAAATATGTAGCTCGATCTCTTCTCTTCAGATAATGGCGTGATAAATCTTATTATAATTGAAAAAATGATCTCGATTACACACTCAAAGAACGCCACATACACAATGCATGATTCCTGACACTTTAAAAGCCCGTCACTGTCGTGAGATTCACGCGCCTAATTCGCGCAATCGTTTCCCCGGATCTTGCCGGAACTTCCGCTTCTTTTACGCGCACTGCTTACGTTCTGATGATCGAGATTGGGATCTGAATTCGTTGAGAACGTAGATGAATTCGTGATGAAAGAGAAAGTATAATACTGGTGTCAGAATTAGCGTAAGTTGTTGAACGTCGAGGAGGCTAGATTATGGTATAGACACTGTTTAGACTACCACGCCAATTGCGACGTTCGCACCAGGAAGGCCACTAAAGTAAAACAATCCCCGAGTTCTCAGTGGTTCTCACCCAATTTCGACCTGCATTCTCACAACGCCCAATTTCTGTTTTCATGGGAAACACGCGTGGCGTATCGCGAGTCTTGTAAATGTAAAATTTCATTCTTCCGCGCTTTTCCTTTTCCACGCCTTGAATGGAATCGGCGAGAACAGTCCGGAAAATGTGCCACGAAAATAAAATAATCCTATTCCCGTATAAAAAAGAAGCAATTTAACAAAAATTAACGAATTAAACCAATCGCATGACGTACTCATTCCGCGCCTCATTTCTGCGTAGGATAGAACAATGCATGTGGGTTTTAATTCATTTCTTCCTCATAATTTCATCCGACTAAATCGCGAATCATTACAATGATAGAATAAATAAACTTTTCCAAATAAATTAAGCACTAATTATTACTATACGAGAAACAGAGTAAGAATTAATTGCGATATGTTTAATGCTCTCCATTTCCGCATTTATCTTCCTGAACGGCTGATGAAAATCTGATGTTTTTATCTTTTCATTTTTACTCCCCTCACTTTCTCGATTACTTGCTTTCAGATTGTCGCGTACACAAGCGAAAGTGCCACTGCACATGCAATTGCATCTCGATGACCGTTCAGGTGATTTAACGACTTGTCACTCACTTTATCAATTTGCCGCCGCTGGAAATCACGGTTTCACGTGTAGGTGCCAATGAGCGATACCTACCACATAGCATATCGAATTAAATAATAAATCTGTTTTTGTATTCTGATGCATTCATCAAATGCATATGATTCTTTATCCGCTTTTAATACAAACATATTTTATATCTAAGATTTTTTTTGTCGCGTGTTTTATTTTACGTTGAAAGTGTTGGTGATAAATGCAGATAATATGCATGTCTAAAAGACATCATAAAGACAGTATAAAGATATTTTTTTTTTACATACACATCTAAAAGATATCTAAAAGACATCATAAATATATCGTCTGGATATTGCGTTTGTCTGGATATCTTGTCATAACTTAAATCGGATCATGAGACGAATTATAAGATTATCAATATATATATAAGACTTGGTGATAGTTGTGTGTACGTCTCAAAATTTATGTTGATCCGATTCCTCATGTGATTCACTTCCTTCTCTTGTGTCCTGAGAAAATATTATAAAGATTATTTTATAAAATTCCTACAAAAATATATTATTAGGCACCAAAACTCACCTTGATCGAATATGGCCTTCTCCACTCATTTGTGTTGAAAAAATACTATAGTATTAAAATTTGTATTAATTTCAGTTCTTGAAAAAGAGATAAAATTTATCTTCTATTATCACCTTAATAAATTGAGTTAGTAATTGTCAATCCGTAGTGAATATACAATTTATTGTCATCTTATTACGATTTTATTTTTTATAGTATACTTTTGCGCTCGTTCGTGATTACAAGATATAACATGCGCCATACATAATGCCGTGCAACATCGCGATTTAGGTTTCCGGGAGATACGTTACACGTAACAAAGAACAAATACGATGTGTCCTCAGCCTGACGACTTTTTCAACGGACGAGACCGAAAATGGCCGGGATCGTGAACGCAGATAAGAGTCGTGCTTGCCCATGTCCCCCGTGTTTTTCAGAGTTTTACGCCGGTAATTGTCCAGCCATATGCTCGCCTCGAGCTCGCCCACCGAAACACATCGGTAGTAACTCCTCGACTAACACTCGGGCCGTCTCATCCCGATCGCCCCGCGATTACGCGCTCTCGTTCTAATTACAATATTTAAATTCCACCCGACATGTGCTCAGCCAATTCGGCCGAACGCTGAATGGCCGCGTTATCGCCGTCGATACGCTCGCTTGCACGCGTGTGCGTGAACGTGACGTACGCGCGTGGTTTACACACGAAAGCTATATCGGAGCCTCGCGAAAGAGACTGTTGGCTAAACATTCGACGGCTATCGCGATCGACCACGCCAATAATTCATTACTCGACCGGATCAGACACGCGTCAGTTGCGCGAGTACAGGACTCCGGATCATTTCTGATCGCCAACGCGAGTTCAAGATCAGTTTTTAACGCTAACAAATTAAGGCTTAAGCGAGAAACAGTGTAAAGCAGTAAGTGAATTCGACGAAAGTCTTTTATATTTATGATCGCATTTTTAGTGAGCTCAAATCCGTCTTCAGATATGATACGAAGATTTAAATAGAGATCTTGTGATTTAATTCATTATTAGCTACGTTATTTTTACAATTTGATTGAAGAATTGAGATAAAGTTTGTCTTGAGACGTGGCCTGAATTTTGTTTCTGTAGCAGATCAATTATTCTCTCGATAATTAAGAGAAATTATATTTGTGAAGTTTTTATAAATTCTAAAAAACGGAAAAAAACGATATGCAAAATTTAGCACGTAACATCAATTTTTAACGTCAATTTTATAGTATATAAAAAATATGGAATTTTTTTTATTTTTATAAGGAACTGTAGAGTTATGAAAAGAGCTACGGGCTGTCGTTATTTTGTTTATATCAATAGAACGACGTGCTAATTTCACAATCCAATTTTATGTGGAGATCCATGAAATTAGCACAATATTTTATTAATATAAAAAATATTTTAAAAAATAATGATAATTTTTTAGTAGCACATTTCATAGTTCTACAATTCCTTATAAAAATCCTTGTAAAAATAAAGAAAAAGTTCCACAATTTTTATGCTAAAACACTAAAATTTAATTTTTACGTCTATCACTAATTTTTACGTCATATCTTTAAATTTAATTTTTACTATAAAACATACTTTTCGCGCCGAGATACTTTTCTTAATTAAATTAATTATTTCTCAAGAGAAGACAAATTACATAAAATAGATGGATAGTTTAAAATTTTTAGCGCGATGTAAATGTGAAATATATTCGGATCCAATTACCGAAAAAATTATTACTCCGCTTGTAAATATTACGAATATTGTATAATAATTACAATTCACATCATTTATTGCTTTGATTCAATTTCTTGTCTCTTTTCTAATAAACTTTTCTAATGTAGGTTGTTCAAATAAGACTTTTGGATCTCCCGCCCAATAGTCGCATATGGAATGTTGGCAAAACTGCACTATTCGTTGGTGTTTACTTCAGTACTTCAGTTGCTGTTCCAATGGTCAGTCTCGCAGTTACATGCAGCTTGTAAAACACGATTAATCAATGAATAATTAAAAGGTATTGTCGGTTATTATCACATATTATTACGCATTATTTAGTTATCATAAAATATTACAGTTTAAATACATATTTACTTCGACTAAGTAAATCGCATGAAATATCTAAAATATCATCTGCCTCGAATGATTAATCGCGAACTGAAAAGTTCTTATTTATTATCAAACACATATTTAAAGGACAATTCTGTGTTGTCTTCTAACACTTGTCACGAAGTTCGTGTTTCGATAATAATGTAATAATACGGAGCGACTCTCGCGTTGCTGTCCGACTCGAATCTCGTCATCAGTGACGTCAGATGCGCGAACGATAACATGGCAGTTTTTTTATGTGTACGCTGTAGTATATATACAATTCAAACAAATAAACTTGTAGTTGACAGTCTGTTGCTAGACAATTCACTACAAAAATAATTGTACCTTATCTATCGAATAAAGTAGTTTACAGATCGTGACGTCGGGATCGAACTTGATAAACCTTCCAGGTAGTCAACATATCAATCCGATTTTTAGATTTTATTAAAATCAAAAATTCTTATAAAATCAAAAATTTTTTGTATTAAAAAATATTAGGCAATTTTATTTCTTTCTTATTGTTAGAATTAAAGAAATCATTAAAAATCGGAAAATAATAAATTCATTTATATCAATAATTATTTGATCAAAACAGATACGTTGAAATAAAGCTGTTAATAATAGATTTAAATAAATAAATATAAATAGATTTAATAATTTTTTTTAAATATATAACTGCCAATGTAAATTATCATTGAACTAAAGAGAAGAAAAGGAAACCAAAGGAGAATGTGTAAAAAAATCGATTTTTACCTAAGGTGTAAGTAAAGGAGAGAATATTTTTTTATAGAACTTAATCTCTTGAATATGATAAAATTATTAAAAAGTTCGTGCCGCTTAGAGAACATCCCAAAATTGAGCATGAACGTGATGTAATTTATTCAAATGCCAATATCTTGCTTAATTTTCGACATGTTCCTCAACTACAAATTTTTAAATAACTTTATCATATCCAGGAAGATTTTCTTTATCATATCCATCAAAATTCACAAAAAAACATTATTTCTTTTATTTACGCTCAATTCTTTTTTTTTGAACATCCTCCTTTACATGTAACATTAAAAAATTTGCTATTAATGGTATACACGACACAGTTTAAAATGAATTTTCTCGTCGAATAACATTCAAGTAATATTTCCAATTCCGAAACGCTTTCTCAATCAAACGGAATTAATCATTATCTTAAGCACTAAAGCCTGTTCTATAAGCTTTGTTTCCAATTTCTTGCTTTTTTTACATCTTGTCTTTTTGCTGCTTATTCGGTTTTTTGTTTTATATCGCCTGAGATAAGAGTTAACGAATTTCGAAAGAAACAAGAAACACAAAGCAAGAAATACAATTGTTGATAAAACGATTGCAAAGAAATTAAAAGCAAAAGATAAAAAAAAACAAGAAAAATAAGAAACAAAGAGCATATTGTAGAATAGGCTTAATGAATTCACAAAATAAAGCACAAAATATATGAACAACCTACTTATCGAAATCAATTTAAAATACAAGAAACAGAAATATTCAGAATATGTTTACTTCGTAAAATATTAAAGTAACGAAATCGGTTGGCTTTGTTTTGGTACTTAAGGCGGTGACGCGACGCCCTATATTGTTATTTGCCCGGCGAATCTCGAGTCGGCACTCTTTGCGTGTCGTCGTGTATTATCCATTGAAACGCGACCACGTCGGGACGAGTACTAGAAAATATCAAGCTCTATCATACGATTAGCTCGCTCGATTAATTAACTATTGCGATTAACAACCGTATCGTACATACACATTGGCTGCTTATCAAAGCGAGTATCTCGCGCGATTCGTTCGTTCGCGTAGTAATGGAAAGGCGAATGGAAATTATAAATTGTTTCTTTATCGCAGTATTTACATCGAGAGATAATTCCTTCAACACTTAGATTCGAAAGTATCTCTTGAATCGCGCTTTGGATTTTTTGCTATGTTAAACGTAATATGCTCGTTACTTTCAGATTGAGAGCAGAGAATATACGAACGAATGGTTGGATCGGACGATTTAAAAAATAGAGATTCCATCGATCGTTTACGAATAATATATATTTCATTGGATTACGCGTTCGAAATATATTATGTACAATACTGAATTTTGATAGCATACTTTCGCATGACTCTTAATTAGTTTTAATTACTCATTGACTCGATCTTATCGTATCATGTCGTATGTATATACAATATACACTGGAATGTTAACTTTATTTTTGAATTCTTCGGTTATAAGCGGATGAATCGCGTGCATAAAACGGGTTTATTTCAAATCGATTAAAGCGATACATTTAATTAATATAAATACATCGTATAATTAAGTCTATAATTTTAATACTTATTAATTAATCATTTGTGTTGAAAGATCTTTGCCGTTCGAAATTTTGTTTTACTTATTAATTTGATTCGTCCAGTTGAGCGAATAATAGAATCTTACGCTACCCTTTCGTCACAATATATAATAGTAAAATTTGTGTCACGCGTGTGATTAATGTCGGGAATGCCATATGATTATTCTATTTTAATGATTAATATACGCAATCGTAATTATTCGTGTTTTAGTGAATGTTGTGTTGATGTCATGACAAGTGCAATGAAGGAGGCATCGAGCGGAGCAACCATAAGGTGAATAATATTTTGTATTATTTTTATTTCATTTTTTACTGAAGAATTAATCATGTGCAAGCAACAACTTTTTTTTATACAGGGTGTCTGGAAATAATCGCCAAATATTTCATAGGCAGGTAGAGAAGACTAAACTGAAAAGTCCTCTACCATTTTACAATTTTTGCAATAGTTAACAAGATATTAATTACTAAAAATTGCCAAATATTAATCTTGAATAATTTTTTACTCAAATACTATCAACTTTACAGAAAAACTGCAAAAGACAAAAATCATTTATATTCTTCTCATAAAGTTCTGAGAATTTTTTCAGAATTTTTTAATATTGTATTTTCTCATGTTGATAAAAAAAAGAAAATGCAGTACTAAAAAGTTGATAAAAATTCTGAAAAAATTCTTAGAACTTTATGAGAAGAAAATAAATGATTTTTGTCTCTTGCAGCTTTTCTATAAAATTGATAATATTTGAGTAAAAAATTATTCAAGATCAATATTTGGCAATTTTTAATAATTAATATCTTGTTAACTATTGTGAAAATTGCAAAATGGTAAAGGACTTTTCGATTCAGTTTAGTCCTCTCTACCCGCACATGAAATATTTGGCGATTATTTCCAGACACTCTGTATATTAATTATTTTTGGTACTGCTATAATTTATATATATTTCTGTTTTATAGTTCAACATAGTTTTTTCGGCGTAGTCACAACTCCGCTGCTGCGCATCGTATGGTGAGCGATGTACATATCATTTTCTACTTTAATAAGATAATTGATCTATATAAAAATTTTTTATAGGAAATGTACATGTAACAAATTTAAAAAGTACTAGTATAGATCATCATCAAAGATTATTATTATTTATTATTTCAAACATTTTTATCTCAAAGATAAATCATCAAAGATTGAACTCAAAGATCTATTATCTTAATTATAACAGGTGGGCAGATTAGTATAATCTGTCCACCTGTCCTAATTAAATATTTAATCTTGGAATTAGAATAACCGTTCAATTTATTTAACATTTTACACACGAATTGTGTCAAGTATAATTCAGATTTGTTGGAAAACCGAAAACGTCATAAGGACACAAGATAGCTATTAATAATTTTATATGGTCAATTTTTCATCAAGAATTTTATCAAATAAATTTTAATGAATTCAATTTTTGCGTATACACAAATAATTGCAAATAAAGAAAGAAATAAAATAATAAGTAAAGTATGATATAATAAGTATTGATATTTTCAGAAAATTTTTTAATAATTTTTTCATATTAATGTCTCATGAATAATGAAGATTAAAAAGAAGCGTTATATACTTTTTGTGAAATAAAAATTATTTACAGTATATAGCAGAGAAAAATTGTTTACCTTAATCTAACATATTAATTAATTTTCTTCTTTTCAAATATTTTTAAAATAAAATTTGAAATCTATATTTAGTCCCATTTATTTCCAAGATTAAATATTATATAAACTGATAAAAGAATTCCAACATTTCAACATTTTTTTCATGCATTTTACAAACACAACTCAAATATTTTATTTATATAATAACCTAAAGTCTAATAATATGTATAATACATAAGATTCAATAAAATTATTTTTTTGCTATATTGTGGAATATTTCACACAATCGTACAATACTTTAGTGACGTTAAATTACGCGAGAGTAGTTTCTGTTTTTACAATTAGCTAAATATATTGTCAGTTAATTTCTGATCAAGTGATCATTAATCTGGCAGCGTCTCGAGAAATAAAATTTCATTTTACGTTTCTCATTTGATACGCTTTTTTAAATATAAGAGTCATATATAATGACTGTAAATATGAATTTAAATGATTAATCGAATCGCTTACCGGCTATATTACTATTTAATTTTTTGCATGTCTTCGCGCGACTTTCGGTATTCAAACAAAATGAGAAACATCGTTCAAAAATTAACTAAATACGAAATCTTATTACTTTTTAAAAGTAAAAAAAAACACACAATTTTAAATCTTAATATGTTGTAGCAGAATGGACTTTTTCATTACATTTTGTTCTTTAGAAGTCAAATTCATTTTTATTAATTATTTCGTAGGTCAATGTATTGCGTCGATAATTTAAAACTTGATCCATAATTGGAACAAGTTGTTCTGAAAGTCGGTAATAAAGCAGTTTGTTAATTGAAAGAGCAAAATCGATTGCGTCGCAAGACGTAAAATCACTAGATAAATCAAAGATTGTTAAAATTATTAGCTACAAAGCGCTCACTTTATACGTAGATCCTATAAATTTCATTTAAAGACATCTTGCTGACGTGGAGAGCGGATTCATGTATCGAGTAATTGATCGATGTAAGTTTTACAGACCAGAAGCGCACCCGTTAAAATGATGCCATTAACGCGGTCATATTGAAACGGTCCAGCCACGTCGATGATGATTTGTCGCCGTGAGGGCAACCATGCGAGCGACAAATCTCGCTCGTGTGGCACATTGACGAGCATCGATAATATGATACTCGATAATGACGGAGTACCGCCGATTATATCGGCCTCGTTAACGCACCTGCGTAATGTAACGCATCCCTCCTCCCCCTTCCCCCCTCCCTACGGATGATGTCATTTTAATGCTTGTCTGCAAAACTCTTGGCCTGCGGCCAGTCAGCCTGTCACATACACACACGCGATACAACTGCATAACTTTTAACGAGACATGTTGCGTGAGAAACGGTATAAGGGAAGTTATCTCTGAAAGATGTCACGATAATTTTAAACAATTAATTGCAAAGAAGAAAATAATCACGTTAATTATTTACTATGTAAAATGCCAATCAAAGATTCCCGCGATAATAAAATAAATACAGAGATAAATACAGCGTAAAGGAATGCTGAAAACACTGAGAGGAAAATGTTTAGTATTTGTGTGTATATAATCACATGGTATGTATAAAATAATGATGGTTAACTTCATTTTTGTAATTATTATTGCTATAATATTAGTAATAACAATTATATTTATATTCTATCAAAACTATAAATTATAGTTAAATTATACTAATCGTAACCATCTTTTTCTCTCAGTGTAGAAGAGGAAAGTAACATTTGATACGACAAGAAATATAAAAAGGTGTGCGACACTATCCAATCTCTTCCACGAGAGAGTATCACTCGTGACAATCGTTTTATTATCTAAATAAAAAATAGCGAAGAAATTTTGTCGATCGAGGACTATCCACTCACTTGCGTGTTAGCATCGTGAGCGCGATTATGCTCGTGAAACCGAGCTACTCCTCGCCTCTCTTCTCTTTTTTTTCACGTTCACTTTCCTGCTCCACGAGTCGACGGACTGGTTTCGTCTTAATCTTCTTCGACAAATCTCTTTCTCGCTCTCGTTCTTTCTACCTACGGGTAAAAAAAAGGAACGCAGTACCTCGTAACAGTCGTAACTCGAGGAATGCCTCAAACACGCAATTTTAATGCACGACTTGCGTTTATGCATAGCGGAACACGTGCAGTCGTCATGTGTGCAATTACTGTAATACTCTGAAATGAAATATACTGTAATGCTTTCAATATGATGGAACATATGTGGAAAATATACCATTCTTTTACGTTCGATACTATTATGCGAGTAAATTCTTTAGACTTTAAATTAGAATTTTAGAAAGTATCTTAATATATGTTACGTTGCTTATAAATTGTTAGAACATGAGACTTAAGGAAACATAATTTAATTCTAAATTGATTTGAATAATAAAGATGTTATTTGTACGGATCAAAACGCTGTTGTAAACGTATTCGTTTATTTTCTCACATTTGATATGGACGTATAGGAAGCATAAAAAATTATTTAGAATAACTGCTGGATAAACAATAATTAGATTGGATTTTATTTCTTGTTCTAACGCCTAAGATTGCGTCAATAAAATTAGCGATTTCCTTGCCGCGTAACGCGACGTGCTATTATTTTATCCTATGATTTCGCGTGTCGTGTTGATTGGGTGAATAATAATTTAGCGTTTAAAAGAGTATACGCGTATAATTATGATGTATGATATGCATGTTATTGCCACTTGTCATTCATAAAATTCATTTTATATTCTGTCACATGTCATCTACAAAATTTATGTCAGCGGTACGATATTGTATAATTAGCCATAATTACGTTATTACGCGTAATCCGCTGCATAATGGTATTAATAATATAATACTGCAAGATTACATTGTTAATGTAAATAATATTTCAAACTGCCTAATTATCTATGCAACACATCAAGCTAAATTTTTATTCTTCGCGTCGCGTCGCGTCGACGTGGCAACCGCGGAGAGATATTTCAATGTAAAACCATAACCGCGAGAATTTGCACCCGCGAGACGCCATTAGTCAAGTTAGGAGGGAATTTTCACGCTTCCGTCTTGCCGCTTAAAAGTAAAAACATCACATTTCCCCCTAAATGAAATACAATGACTGACGTCGGCCGTTTAAACACTGATGTTTGCTCTTCCTGGGCGTCCACTTAAGCGAGAGATCGCTTAAAAGGGCATAAAACTACCGCGCGTTCGCGAAAGTCGCCCCGGAGCGTAATGCGTGCTCTTTACACGCACACGTTACTCACCGGATGGTTACGGAGAGGCGGAGAAGAGAGGTGAGGCGAGACGAGGCGAGGTGCGGTAGACCGGAAGTGGGAGCAATTAACGATATAAGTGGTTCGCTGGTCTCGGCGCGAGATAAGATCGGTTAACTCGAGTCTAGCTGCTTTTCTTGCGACCGCTCGATGGGAAGATAACAAGCTCGAAAGAGGCAGGTGCCTTTTCGACACATTATACGTTCTTGCTCATCCCCCGAGCCTCCTTTTTCATCCTCGTTGCCTTCACGTCGTTTCCTCGCTTCGCGCGTCCCGCTGAGCGCGTCCTTCCGCGGCCCGCTTTTCTGCGCTCGATCCCCGCGTATATCCTACAAAATAACTTTATTTGCCGGCTCGAACGCGAACGTCCTGGTCCTCGTTTGCATTTTATCAAACAGCGTGATAATCATGCCCGAGGACCCGCGGCCATTTTTCGAGCGAACAGCCGGCTTTTAATATTAAGCAGGCGTCCGCGTAATTGGGATCGCGTGTGGTCGTGCTGATGATCGATGCGCGCGAACACTCGATCCGATCGATCAATATTTATTCATGCACGAATTATTTAGCGCGTTACAATATTCGTCCGCCGGTGTAATTTATAGGCATGTGATACAATCGTTTATCGACGCTGTTAACATTGTTAATTTCTTCATTATGAAAGCGGATAATGGACATTTTCACGGAACTTTCTCTCGCGTTAAAATAAGATTCCATCCAGTTTTTGAAACACATTTCGTAAAATATGTAATGTGATTGCTCACTCTTGTGTATCAAAAACTTACGTTCGGAAACTTTGTTCAATTCTTTTGAACAACTCGTTCTTTCTCGTTTATTTTCTCGTTCGTTTTAAAAGAGGCGAAAATGAACAAACAGTTCTTCAATTAAAATTACATTTGCAAATGAATAAATTCTTTTCATTACGATTTCAAACCACATAAGAAATCTGAAAGAAAGTCAAGCTTAAAAGTTTTCCATCATCCCTTTTGTCAATTTCTCTTGCTTACACTTGTAATTTTAAACGACGCATCGAATGGTCGAAGAAACAAAATCATTTCTTTCTCGTTCTCGCGTTTTTATTTTCTCATTTATTTTAATTTTTAAAAGAAACAAATAAATAAACAGTTCTCCAATGTATTTAATATAGCGTGTAAAAATGAAGGAAATGCATAAAATCCTTTTATTCCGATTCTATTTAAATCGCGTAAAAATCGTAAAAATAAGCAGAAAAGTTTGTCGACCAAAACGCCTTTTTGTCGATTCGTCTTGCTTATATTTGTAACTTAAACGATGCATCATCGAATGGTCAAAGAAACAAAATCACAAAGCGATGCGGGAACTGAAGAAGGAACAACATGACTTGGACAAGATGCCACGTACTTCTGTTCCGGCGATTCTCTTTTGTCGCTGCATTTCAGGATGCAGAAACCCAGCAAAAGCTCGATTTGACCGTGGGGTTAACCACATCCTCTCACGCCGGGCCCTTCTTCCTTTCTTCTTCGGTTTCCATCGGGCCGCCACCTTCAGGAAGCGAGCCGCGTGGAACCTTAACGGACACTTGCGAAAAGAAGGAGAATAATAAAACTGTGATTTCCTACTTTCAGCTAATAAGCGCATCCGCTGCTCGGTGCAACCTACAATTATACAAAGTGCGCCGATTGCCGCACCGAGGGAAGTCACCCTCATTTGCGACGTTATATATCGGGGGAATATTGCTGTAATTTTGCACTTAGTGTCATCCTAACTGCTGTCTAACTACAGCTGTCTCGAATAAAATTCAAGTAACAAAAAAAAAATCTCGTGATAAAATAACGCTAATTCTTATTATTACTACACTTTTCTTAGTGACAGCTACAAATAGCAACTACTTATAGGATCTTCTCGTTTCCGGAATTTATTACAAACCCGCAATGCAAAATATCCCGCGATTATATCGAAATATTTAAAAATTCTTGCGTGGCGAAGATTAGCTATTTTAGCGCTATGCGTGCCTACTCACGATATAATATAACCTTAAACTTTTACGTTAATCACTTGACTCTTCCCGTAATGAATTTAAAAGGAGAACGTTTATCAAATTATAATTGGCTTTTGATTTAATTATGACTTAATTTATCACGAGCTTTGCTCACAATAGCGCAGCTCGTGATACATGGTGAAAAGAATATGTTAAGGGATGGATAATTTTTTGCAGCGTACACGTGTAAATTTGCATTAATCAAAAAGCAACAAGTACAGCTTATACTCGGTTAACTATAATTTATGGCCTCTTAAGGAAAATAATTGCACACCTCTACGTAAGTAGCAGTAACATTAATATCGCGGTGGATATCGTAACTTAACGATGCTGACGCGCGATTAAGAATTTTCATATGTCCCTCGTTCCGCGGGTCTCACATCTCGCGGTAGGTATAACACTGTCGTGCGACGCAAAAAAAAAAAAAAGTGCGGGGGGTATACGCAACGTGTACGTGCTCTCGAATATGTACAATAGTGTTTGCGACACGAGAGGCACCGTCTCGTTCGACCGTGTCCGCCGCTGGGGAAAATCGTTAGTTGTCCCGGCAGTGGCGCGGCCGACCGCTAATGGGGCCCAAATTAATTTCACGTAATTGTGGGTACACGGTAGTGTGCGTCCCGTCCGTCCCGGCTACCCGTTTTACCCTAATAGGAATAAAATAAGCCCTTATACAGGGAGGCGAGAGTGCGAGAGCGTGCGCGCGTTCTCCACAACATAATTGCACCGGCCAACGGCGGAAATAAGCAAACGCGATTAAGCCCCGTGCACACTGTCACGCTCGTCGGGTTTCGCCTTCGACGACGACGTTATAAGGGTTTCGCCAAATTACACTAATGGGACACGCGCGGGAAGAAGGGCCATACCACCTCGCGTAACGATGCGATATATACGTTGGATTCTCGTTCTTCCGTAAAATTTGTCATTGGGATGTACTCCGGAAATGAATACGCAAAAATATTCTCTTTCTCTTTTGTAATTGGCATTTCATGCAGAATGACATTTTAGATAATTATGTTTAGAAAGTTTATTACCGGAAATTTACCCCGTATATATTTCGAGATTTGTACATAATTTTAAGAATAAAAAGTAAATATCTAAAAACTGGAAACCTATTGTTTACATCTTACATTATATTCAGGCTATTAACTTTAATATTTATACATTCACAATATAAAAAATTGAATTCGATAAATTTTGAAGTTAAACGCGTATACGTATTCTGAAAATTTCGTTTATCCTCTCTAGTTATAAACTCTGCCGTATTTATGCTCGGCGGAAATTGTAAAGCGAGAATAACGATGTAGCAAAACGATACGCGAAACTCACCGAGGCCTGGCAGAGATATACGTAATGCCGTAGAAAGTAAAGCTTTAATTGCTTCGAAGTTTCTACTTCGTGGCGCAAAATCATCATCATGTCATTAATGAAATTAGCTGTTATTAAGAAATATTTCGAGTAATAACTGTTTTGAGTTTTGTTATCACCAAAAGATCAGAAAAAGTGTGTGAAAAGTTACTGACTCGACTAATTAATCATGTTAATTGATGAGTCCAGATGATATGAAAGAATACGAAAGATAAACCCTGCAATAAGTCGGATAATAATTTGATGTTTTATTCAAAAAAGACTGAAATTATTTAATTATTATGCTTGGTGGAGTTTAAAAGAAAAAGATAGATTAGTAAAAACCACTTACCGCTCACGAGAAATTCGAAATTATTTTTGAATGACGATTATGTTTAACCTCTCGATTTTCATGAATGTAACTTTCACTTTCGAATCTGAGCTTCTTGGATAAAATGTGAATTGCGCAAAATAGTTTGATGAGTGCAATTTTACCGTAATAGTCGCAAAATGAATGCACCAAGCGCTCATTCACTTAATCGCGGACGTTACAATATGCATCATCGCGTGAAAATGTCCTGGGAGCCTCGGGCAATTCGTCTAAACGCCAATCTAGTCATTTTACATTATGCACAAAGTTGCAAATTGAACGTTAAACGAAAAGGGTCGGCGCTTTCGTGACAGCGATCTCGACTCCGACGGTCGGAACGTCCCTTCGTCGGAACGTCAGAACAAAGCACTGGATTTTTCTCGCGTGAACTAATCCAATTGCCTTTTTTTATTATTTTTTCATACACGAGTCACTCGATAAATCTATCATATAATTATAATTTAATTAGAGAAAGTAAAAGTCTAATATTACATTGCAAATCCAAATATATAATTGAGAGACTTTATACGTATATGTATGTGTGTGTGTGTGTGTGTGTGTGTATGTGATTTAATTTTTCATGTAAAAATAACTGCATACAAAAATGAATTTGCATATTTAAACGTATAATATAATAATGTTATTTTTACGCGAGAAATTAAATCACGTACATATATAAAAGCTCTTATTACACACTTTGGTAAGATTTGCAGGAAAAAGAAATTTGAAGTGTTGAGATTTTAATTGCAGAAAAATTCGTTAAGAAATGTCAGATACGTTGAGATTTTAAATTTCAGAAAAGATTCGTAAAACACATACTGTAGACTGATACGAAGCATTATTAACGTCAATAAAAATAAATAAAAAAAAATAGAATTTGTTTATGATCAATCAATGAGATTTCCACGAAGGAAAGCATTCGGTGTGATGGCTCCGAAAGAAGAACGCAAAACACGTTAAATTCAGTATAATATATTTTCCATATAATATAATAATTCTCGCTATACAGACATTATTTTACAAAGCATGGTTTTTATATACTCTAAGTATATATATATATATATATATACTTCTTGCTGCGTTACTTAACTACTAAACGCGCCGTGCGGGTCGACGTCCGCCGTTATTCCCCGACGACGCATCTGCGTTTCCGCACGGGAGACTCTCTCGCACGTTGTACAGCCTAATTTTATACATTCATAATACTGGTATGTTCTTATCGAACGCGCCGCGTGCCGTGTCATCGAAATATCGAAAACGCCGCTTTCTTGCCGGTGAAAAAAAAAGAGACGTCGCACGACGCTGGATCTCTCGAGAAGGCGCCTCTGAAAAATACTTTGAAATATCTCGTATCTCGTATCTTGGCTTAAGTCCTACGGACTCGTTCCATCCTCGCGTGTCTTCACCCTCGTCTACAAGCTCCCATCTTCGTATATTTACAACTTTCGTATATCTTCATCTACGCGCGGATGGTACATCCGTTATATTTACAAAGTGGATGGCGCAGCTCATCTTTGAGAGACCGAAGTTAGAAAATCGCTCGTGTCGAAGGAACCGACTCGCTGCTATGAAAATTTTTGCAGACGAAAACGTTCGATCGTAAAAAACTAAAGTTTTCCGGTCGTAAGAAATATTTATAGCGTTTTTGTGATCTCTTAGAGAAAACCACTATCCGATTTAATCCCTCGATCATACCGACGTGAGAATTGTCATCTAATTAGATAGTTTGCTTCTCAAATACTGACTTTACCACTTATCAATGTATAATTCGTTCGTGTCAGTTCGTGTCCAGTCTCGTCATAGTTTCTGGAAAATCTCAGCAATAATCAGCGTAAGATTTGATATAATTTTGGTCTTAAGAGAATGGAACACGTTTCGCGCAATTGTTTCATGAGAAAACACATGTAATCATCGTTTGAGGCAGATGTCGCATCGTCATCGTCGTTTATCGTGCGAATCACGTATCACTGTATCGTTCAACGACAATAAGGACTCATATCAATGGTATGACGAGGATTCTCTACCATTCGTAATTCGCATTTAACTTTACTTACAACGACGGCACTTGTTACCACGATCAAGAGAACTATCGATCTTTTTTTCTAGGAAAGAAGAAAATATGTGAGTCCGCCTCCGTTGTCGTTCGCAAATTACCGGTCGCCAATGTCGTGCAATTTTCGGGACCATCACCGTCACTCAGATCTCGTCAATATTAATTAAGTCGACCGATTCGTTCGTCTTCTCGAGGAAGAACGGCAGGTAAAATGCCGGTTTCGCTTCGCCGACACGGAGAACGCAGTTATTTGAATAGTCGAGCCCCCTTCTTCATGTTCGATGCCCTGATGCCGCCCTCTCCCGCACGGTCCTTTTTTGTCGTTCGTGGTGACCACCACGTAATTTCGTGTCATTTTAGATTTCTTCCCCCGCGGCTAGGTCCCCTCTAATGTCATATTAATTGTACATTCACGTTCGCTCGCGATTGGCCCGTATTCTGGCGCGACTGTAATCGTCCTCCGACATACGAAACCGTCCAATCTAGCCGGGTTCTCTAATCGGCATGTTACAGCCTCATATCGGTTACTATACGAACGAATCATGCTATCGATCCATGCTGCGATGAATTGAATGCATGTGATAAATTTTGAAAGCCAAAAATCGCTGTGGTCATGAATATTGATTGATTTCTTTGCAGATGAGCGAGTTCTTTCATTCTCGGCATCAGAGGCGAGAATTTATAAAATTTTATGTAAAATTGTAAGATTAAAAGAATTGAATATAAATTTTTGGCACAGCGAAATAGTTATTTGTTGATAATGTAAATATTATTCGCTTGTATAAACTCTTACAATTATTCTGCAAGGAAATCATCGATCGATGTTTAAAAAATGTGCACGTGTTATAGTTATTTCGCGGTAAAGATATAATTTAATTTATAAATATTAAAGAGAGCAATAAAATTCGCAATAAAATTAATCAATATTTAAATTCAAATTAATTAATTATTACAGTGTAATTATCGATAACTGTGATCAAAATAAAAGTGGAACTGTAAATAATTTTGTTCTGTAAATTGTAAAAATATTGGAAAACAAGTACCTTTCAAGCGAGGAACCAATCACACGTTGCATGCGAAGAAGTGGAAAATAAAATAATGAATGGACAATGAATGAGTAATAATGAGTCTCCATTTGTCCGAGGGATAATGTATCGGTGAAGCACGGGATTTTTACTTTCGTCCGTTCTCTACACGCCCGATCGTATCAACGTTGAATATATTGTTTCACCGTAACCCGCTATTCACTGAACGCTCAAATCACGAAGTTCGGTTAACCGCACGATATTTCCTGTTCGCTCTCATTATCTACAAAATCCCGGACGTCCCGTGCTATGTCACTTCCTGTTCTACCTCACGAAATCGGCCGCCGTGCCGTTCCATTCGCATCTCATTTCGCTGACTTCGCTTCAGACCTCGCGAATCCTGAATCTCTTCTCGCTCTGCTCTCTTCAGATTTTCAAATAACTGCGACAAAATAATCTCTACGTAGTCTCTCCTCGATGCTTGCATACACTTGGATATATAGCTTCTTAAACAGTCTCGTTACATCAGCTGCATTCGCTTCTTCGTTTGGATTCGTCGTGATAGCTGCGTAGATCGATACAAGTTCTCAAGGATATATATGTATATATACAGCGCGTTTCTTCCAGGATTATACAAATTTTTTTTATCGATCAATCTCCCAACAAATTCTCCATATGGATACGATTTGTTTATTTATGAACTGTTAATGCAATAGCTGCTGAAATTTGAGCGACTTCGTTATCTCGTTCGAAATTGACTGATTAATGCTAGTTAAGTGAATTTGATTTTAATTATCCGTATCAGTGTCTCGTAATGAGTTATCGCATCAATCAGTATTCTCAAGCTTGCCCATATGTTTCAATAACTGCCCGATTTCACACGAATACATTTTCAAAAGGATTATTCATCCCTTGATAGTTTTCCTATTTTCTGATGTTAACTCTTCGTTCGCTATTAGTACATTTATTTCGAAATGACGTATCGTAAGGAAATCAATCCATTCCACACGTTTCCTAATTATCCTGCAGGACATACCTGTCTTCCTCATGCAATATTTCCGACGTGTCAACGCCGGTACCAAGAATCTCCATGTCCTAGATATCGTGTATGCTTTCTTCATCACTGTCAGCTCTTACACTTCGAGGACTATCCTCTCTCTGCACAGGTGATCTGTCCTGACTCTGACTTCTGTCACGTTGTCGCGTTCGATTCATACCTTCCCGTCCATCCATTATCTCAGGGCTGTCTCTGTAATAGTTGTTCAGATTCGAGCTAGGCGCGAGGGGTCCGAGAGGATTGCTAGGACCTGCCTGGATCATCGTCGAGGGATAAGATCTAACGTCCTTCCTCATGGGTGATCTGTCCCTGGAGTCCGGACTCTTGCTGCTCCTTTCTTGCTTCCTCGACCTGTCCATATTCTCTCTTCCTTCCATCAACTCCGGACTACCTCTGTAATAGTTATTCATATTGGAGAGATTGGAGGTGGTCAGCGTGCCAAGAGGATTGCTAGGGCCCGCCTGCATCATTTGCAGCGGATACAGTCTTGCCGGTTTTCTAGTTGGCGATCTGTCTCTCGATTCTGGGCTCTTGCTCCTGTCCCTTTTCCTCGAGGTATCCCGGCCGTCGGCCATCTCTGGGCTGTCCCTGTAATAGTTGCTGAGAGTCGACAGACTGGAGCTCGCAGTCAAAGAACCAAGAGGATTACTTGGCCCCGCTAGAATCATGGGTGGATACAGACGGTAGGGAAGCGGTTTTTGCAGAGTCGCCGCCGATGATGGCTGATAGAAGAATCCGTTCGCGGGTAACGCGTGCGCGCTGGGATACTGCCAGTACCGTCCTGCGGCAGGATGTGCGGGAACGGTACTGCCGCTGTACAGATGCTGGAAGGCGGCAACAGCGAAATTATTTTCGGCCATGATCTCGAAACCCACGATCGTTTGTCGTTTCCATTTCGTTCTGAAAGTACAAAGGAAGCAAGCATATGAGCACGATTCCGTACGAAAGTCTTCGCGATTTATTTACATTAAATTATCTTCGTTGGAAGAGTTAAGGATTTCTTTAAAAAAAAAAAAAAAAAAAAAAAAAAAAAAAAAAAAAAAAACATTATTAATACATTGATGTGAAGCATAAATTCAGTATAAATACGAAATTCGACAAAATTTATATTATATTACAGAAATGTATCAATTATGTAATATGAAAATCGTAATGACAAGATAATGTGCGAGTAAAATATCTGTAAAATAAATTGACGACGTTGATATTTTTAAACTAATCTAGTATACATACTCGCGTACGTAAGAATGACGTACATTGGCACTAAAAAAGAATCATAAAATCCACTGACGTGTTCAGTATTTTTGATGAAGGCTATACGTCGGTAATGACCAGCGATGAAAAACGGCTCGGCTATTCAAGACATTTACATCAGAGCGATCGTTATTCTTATAACGTAATATCGGCAAAATAGATCTAAGTTAGGCCTACCAATGTCAAACGGTGGGCCCATGCGAGCTACGATATCGCGATATCAGGTTTGATCGGCGGAAGCACATGCGAGCATAGTGTAGTTCCACGGTAGTTTTCCAGATTCTAATAGCGAACGATAAGATCCGTTCCAAGTATTTCAGCTGTTCGTTCCTTCGTTTGTAGCGCGAAATTTCGTCAGCATAAGGATCGACTGGTGGCTTTCGAGGCCACCGCACCGCCACCCGAAGCAATCACGAGCTTTCTGCAATTTCTCCCTGGGATCGGCCCTCTTCCCTCCCTCGCAGTGCCCCTCTTCACCCTCCTCACGTATGTAAATCTCGATCTGGGACAATTACGCTAAAACGGGGTGGCGTGCCGCCAAGTGGTTACGTTGGCCACACTACCGGGAGCTTATTATACTAACAAATAGCCCGTGGAGTTTCAGTGCCTAATCATCGCGTATCATGGCACGCACACACACATATATATATATATATATACACACACACATACGTGCATACATATATACAGATACATATACCTGAACCGCACCTGCGAACGTAAAAGCGCCCTTAGACGCGCACGAGACAGAGATATATCAACAGGCCGTGGTCTGGGGGGGTTGATATCGTATAACGGGGACGAAACGAACGCTGTGGAAGGGAGACAGGAGGTGAAATTCTCTGCCGAAGGCCATATTAACCGAACATTATTGCTCGATAACATTGCAAATCATACCGCGAAAATCACGATACTTTTCACAGAATCGAAACGTGAATTACATTCGCGCGATCGGTCGTACAGTAAAGCAGATTACGTCCAACGGAATCTTCGAATGGCGTGCATGGAGCACATGCATGTGCGGTTTTATGTTTTAACTAAAAACAAAATGTAATGTGTGTGTCAGAAAATGGAATGAAAAGAAAATAACATACGTCATGCGAACACATACAGAGCGAAATAATTATTCGAATTATTATGAAGATATGGATAGAGAATCTTCCGTTAATTTCAAGTCAATTTCTGAGAACAAATGAAATATGAGGAATTATGAAAATGAAATAACAACATTTGCATTTACTGAAAATATCATCATAATCTTCATGCTTTTATAACTGTTTATACATTTTACTAATCCGTTTCAAATTAAACATGAAAAATTCTCTCTCTCTCTCTCTCTCTCTCTATCTCTCTGCATATTTTTAAGAAGAGACATATTATAATATATTATTGTAGAAAAACTTGACAATAAAAATTATTTTTATGACGTTTTCATAATAAAAATTGTAAAATATTTTAGTCTTTGTCGTGCTTAAGATTTATTGATGAAACGACAAAAATGAAAAGAAAAAAAATTTGATATCTAATAAATATCAACATTTTACGAATTATCGAACTTGTAACCTTCGTATAATAATCGAAAACGTTATGAACTTTTTTCGTTTGATAAACACGATATAAGAACGCGTGCTCACGCGATTAGGGGAACTCGCCCTTTATATGAGAAATAAATTAAAGTGCCGCGTCGAGCGGCTTAATACGAAATGAGGCGAATAAGACAGAGAAAAATGTACGTAAAGAGAAAACGACTGTGAAAGGCTATTATATTACATGACCCACCCTGCCATAACGTTCATGAATAATATCAAGAAAATTACAACCCTTCCGTGGCGGTGAGGCGTGAATTACATCCGACGTTCTTGCTCGATAAGTGCAAGTAGTTTTTGCCACCCCCGCTACTGTCGCCTTTCGAAAAAAATTATACATATATATATATATATATATATATATATATATATGGTGTGTGTGTGTACGTATATGCTATCCTTGTTTCTTGTAGCTCGTAACTAATTCAGTCATAAATATACAGCTGTGTTATTACACGAGAACGTCAATCGATACCAGATTACTTGAATATTATTAAATAATTTTCGCTATGCGGTTACGTCTAAATACTTCAATTTAAGACATCAGTCAATACATATCTGTAGACATCGTTGTAAAATTAATTATGATCACAGATTGCATAATTTTGATCAGAGATGCAAAATTTAATTGAGATAATTAAATAGAAGCTATTAGTAATTATCAGTTAATTTTATTGATATCAACATCTAATTAAATGTTAGAAATTCCGTCGGTGAATTGTACCTCCCTTTGAGATCTTTGGGAATCATTTTTATTCACAATGATAAATCAAACCAACTTTGTCTCTCAACTCGATAAAAATTCAACGATTCGCATGAAATTCAAGCGATAATTAACGGGCACCGGCACAACGTGTACATTTGTTAGAGTTTTTTTTTTTGTTAAAATTGCGGCCGCAATAAAAAAAAGATCGTACCTTCGAAACACAACTGGAAATGTTACAGGGTAATAGTCGCGAGGAGAGGAGGGTAGAGTGGGGTGTACTTGGTGGTCGGAGTAATTAATAATCAAGAGATCCGCGCCTGGCAAGGGACAAAGCGGCTCTAACGGATATGCAGCTCGCACGGAAAATTCGACAATTAATATATTTCGTGGGGTGCGAGCCCTCTCTCCTCTCTCTCTCTCTCTCTCTCTCTCTCTCTCTCTCTCTCTCACACTCGTTCTCTCGCGATTTTGTGCTGATGTATAGTCGCAAATGTGGGCCACAATCTCACTGTCTCTCTCTCTTTATTTTTCCCCTCCCCCTCTCTCGATATGGCTCTGCTCGCCCTTTTGTGACGGGTTGCGATAGGGGAGGTTGCAGTAAAATCGTTCATGAATTTTAAACAGGCACCTCTGAATCGAGCCACGATCATTTCTCATTTTTCTGCCGGCACGTCGGAGGCGCAAGAAGGACGAGCGTGTCCGAGCGCGAGAATCAAAGAGAAAGAGAGGAAGAGAGGGAAAGGGAGAAAGAGCGACGGTGACAGACAGTGTCGAGAACCGCTCGTGCGATTATATGATGAGTAATGTTTTTTAATTCCCCCACTTTCGACTGGGGTTGGCCGGCGATTTTCGAGTGCAGCCACTCTAAAACACCCTTAATTGCCCGTTGGCTTTTTATAGTCGTCCGCTAGAAGCTAGGGCGGCCGGAAGTACGGAACGGGGGATTCGAAGAGGTAGGGACGAGGAAGAAAGAAAGAGAGACGAGAAGAGTCATTGATTTATCGCTCCTGAGGTGCTCGAGGGGCTGCTGCTTGATCTCGCTCGGCTGAAATGAGAAAAGAGGATGAGAGAAGGGTTGGAGATTGGCGAAGAAAGTGTAACGATCGCTTCCATCACGCTTCTATCCTAATGATCGTGCAGTTCTCTAGATCGTGGCAGCGTTGAAAAAAATTCCCGTCCTTTCTTACGGCGACAAACTCCTGAAAATCGATCGCATCGTTCCGAGCGGCGCGTTCCTCGTCGTCATTGTCGAGTATCGAAGTGACGTGTTGCTGAGAAATTTTGGGGTGACTTACGCGATGCCCTTCGACATCAAGAGACTTGAAACGTGTCCGAGTATTACGAACGTCAATCGACTCGAAAATTACTGTCGCCGTGCTTGACAAATTATTATTTCTTCCACATTTTTTCTTTTTCTCATTCGATTGTATTTTAATATTTATAAGAAATTAGTGATGATAAAATAACGAAGATAATGACTTATTGTCATGTCTATTCTTCATCTTTACCTTCAGTGGCGAATGTTCGCTATAATAATGAAAATAATGACTATAATACCTATTGTCATGTTTATTCTTCATTTTTGCCTTCAGTAACGAATGTTCTAAAAGTTAAACCCGAAATTCAATCAATTTACTAATATTTTTCAAGCATGCAACGAGGTAAGCTCGACGATTAGCGAGTTGAAAAGCGATAAACTATCATCAAGTGATTCACTGAAGACGAAGACTCACGAACGTTCAGCTGTAACAGCCAAAAGCGAAAAAATGGCACATAGAAGGAGAGGACGAAAACTAAGGGGAGAGTTAATGCATTTATAATGGTGGCTGGGTCTATTCGCTACTTTTGCGGTTACATGCCTGTGCGACACTAATGTCCTGAAGCCACTAGGGTGCTTTGTGGTAATAATGGTGACAGCGAGACCGAGAAAAAGAGAGAGAAAGAAAGAGAGATATGATAAAGAGAGAAAGAGTAATATATTTTCAAATTATTCGCCTCAATGATTACGAGACACATGTTTCACAACGTAAAGCTTGTCCGAAATCGCATTGATATTCAGAGACAGAGTGGTTATTGTATGAGCACATGGTATACGATCATCATATGGTTACTAATGTCGCTTTTTATAATGCTTTTTAATAATGAATTTTGAGATACGTACTTATATGATAAATTCTGTAAATGAGCGTACAACTTTTTATTTTTTCGTAACCGTTCGGGAATCATTTTATTTCTATATTTTCTTATGAATTTCTTATGAATTTCTTATTTTCCTTCATGAATCTAAATAATTTTCGGTCTTATAAACAAAAATACATAAGAAAATATAAATATAAAACGGTCACAAAAAATTAAGTTGTACCTCTTTTTATTATTGTTTCCATTTCAAATTTTTTTTTTCAAATTTAACTTGCATTAAGTTAATATATAATATGTACATGCAATAATTATATATAGAATTTATCTCTTTTAATTCTAGCATCCATTATAATCCAGCGTAAATTTCTCTTAGTTTTTTTTATTTATTTATATTTTAAAATTTAATTCTATTATAAACATTAATCTTTTTACAAAAAAATATATGCGCCGTCATAGAAAGAAAGAGAGAGATATCTCATGAATCAAGTCATTTAAAAAAATCATACTTAAATATCTTTTTATTAATACGTACGAAAATTGGGAACCTCTTTATGAATGATTTAATTATGATCTTTGCAAATAAAATTCACATACCTTCTAAAAAATTTAGAATCTCGTAAATTTTAGAGATTCATTTAATATTAATTTCGAAATTGTTAATCTTTAGAATACTTTTTGCATTTTTTCTTTATAATATCGAATTTTAAATAAATAGATATATCATATTATATAAAGTGTATGATAATTGAGGAACGTCGCAAATTATTATTCTCAACAGAGCTACAAGAAAAAAATACGCGACCTCATTTCGGAGAAAAACTCGAAGCGACGTTAATTAAACCCATCAATTAAGCGTTCTACAGGGTAAAAAGAGTTAATCAGGTGATTATATCCAAAGTAAGAGGAGGGCCGACAAAATGCGCATGCAAATACGTCGTTACTAGGTATGCCTGACTGTTATCGCGCGCTATCCGATTAGCCCCGTTTTTCTAGCTATTTCATGAAATTCCGCGGCGACCTAGAAGGGCACGGAATCGCGCACGAAATCGTGGAGCTGCCGTGACGTAAATCGCGATCGAAACGAGCGCATTCGACATAAGTATCCGCGAAATCAAGGCGACCCGTTATGAAGCGGTTTACCGGAGGCGTGGGAAGCCTGCGTTGTTCTTCCGGTGAGCCGCGGCGGCGGCAAAAGAGAAGAGTCCCCCTCCGAGAGAAGCAAATTCTCACGATCGCGACGTATGTAATGCGCCGGTGATGTCGTCACATCGTGACGACGCAATGTCATAATGCCATCGCCGCGAAGTAACATCGTCGAAGTCATATTCGGATGCGCTTCGAGCATCAGGAAGACGTCATCTTACAAGATTGCGTAAGATTGTGTCTATTAATTATCTTTTCCAAGTAAAATATTAAAAATTTATCCAAGTTTTTCCATATAGAAAAATGTAGTCTGATTCTTGACACTTTCTTCGAACATGTTTTCTTACAAACAAAATTTTTAATCTTACGCAAATTTTTCTAAATGAAAAACTTATGATAAAACTAAAAATTTTCAATATTTTTCCAAAATTTCCAATGAAATTCAACAATGAATAGAACATAACAGATATATACTTGAAATTAAATTGTTTTAAAAATATTGAAGTCTTTTTAATTCATTCGAATTTTTCTGAAAAAACTTGAGTAAAATTCAAAATTTTTCAAACAAATAAAATTCAATAGAACATAAGAAAGTTATATTCGAAAAAAAAAAAACGTACAAATCAGAGTCAAAGCATCTGGCTGCAAAAAAGATCAAAATTCCTCGCAGTGCCTCGATTGTTCGTGTATGAATCAAAGTTGAAATGCACGTTTGTCGCGTCAGATTTATCGCTCGTATGTCACTATTAATTTCGAGTGTGAATGTCACCCGAGCATAAAACACGAAAATAAATTCTTCTTTATTTCCAGTTTTAATTCGCGAGCGCTATCACGGGAATGTACTCCGACACGATCGTTCGTCATTTCTCTTTTCGCGAAATGCATTTTCGGCGCCGTTATAGATAACCCCATGCATTTGCATTCTTGGCGAATTATCCTCTACGGATTATCGTTTCTCCAGCCAGGCGCGTAGCAAAATACGCGCGCGTTCACGGTACGTAGTACATGATTGCATGTAACGAGCGCAAAACCGTGTGAAGGATTCAGCCTTCGCGTCCCTCTTCGCCGTCGCGATCAAATCCACGCGAGGTAGTTTCTTCGTTTCTTCGGTTTGCGTATATAGTTTGCGTCTCGTTGAAGTTGCGCTGGTCTCTTGACGATTCTCAGAGAACGCGCGCGAGTCTCTCTGCGGGATAATAGCCACGTCGCCAACCTAATTTCTTTCACACGTTCGAGGGGAGCATTAACGCGGTTACGCTCGTGCTCGAAACTCGTGCCCGGCAAATAAATCACGGTTAAGCTACAGATACATCGCACACGATAGAGTGTAATTTTAAGCTCAAATGAGTTTTCTCTTACTAGTCTGTTTGGCTCTAATGGAATCACGTTTGCTTATTATACCGCGAAAAAATATCGAGCGACGAATATCTCATTACAGCTCAAAAGCAATGGCGTTACTATATAAACGTTAAATGCAAACTTTCGGAATTATTCCTTTTTTTTTTCCTCTATGCTTTTCCTGCGGTTTTACATCTTTGTCCATGACGTGACATGTACATCTGTTAATTGCTAGAGCGTACATTGAGTTACGCGATAGCGCGAAAAATGCGAGCGATGTAGGTGTGCGGTTGTCGTTTCATAAAAAAAAGAAAAAATTCGAGCTACCGCATAATACTTTTGAATTACGAGTCACGTCCCGAGAGCAGGATCCTCTTTTGCGTAGATGTGCAAAAGATAGAACAACATATATGGAGGTCATGAGTGCAACAAGGTGATGTAATGTAAAATACAACTAACTAAAATTCGCTTTTTCTTTGAAACCGCGCCGGATTGAAAAGGTTCTTTATATATTTCTTAAATTTAACATTCTATCGTTAATATATAAAATCGTATCTTAAACTTAATGCTTAAACTTTAACTTTTTAAGATGAAGATGAGATCGTATTTGAAATTTGACATTTTAATCCTTAAACGCCACACTGTGAGAACAACATACTAGTGTATGACATACAGAACTCGACCGATAATAAATTCGTAAACGCTAAACATTAAGGAATATAATGATGTCAAATAAATGTATGTATAATATTTATTAATAAAGAATTATAAGCGATGGAAAAGGAAAGCTGATACGCCATACCGAAAAAGTATTTAAGGATTTAAAATTAACATCCTAATTGACATGCGTGTCTAAAAAAACATCTTTGTAACGTTTCAGTCTTGGATAGATGTTTTAGGCCAGTATTCATAACCGACTCTTAAGATGTTATAAATCAATTACAAAATCGTATTAGCATCTTAAGACATTATTTAAGATGATTTTAAAATAAAAACCAACTGAAAAAAATTTCCTAAAGCTGAGTAATATTTTTTTTAATATCACAGTACTAAGTATTTATTTAAAAAAAAGAAATACTTAAATAATATATATTTACGTTTAATAAATATTTATTTTGCAATAAAAAATGTTTACTTAGTACTATTGAAGAAAATATTATTAAGATTTTTTTCTTCAATATACGAACACTGACTAGCCTCATACATGTATAGGATTTCTGATATTGTTTAGAATCGTGTAGAATTGTTTTTAGAAATGATTTATTTTTATGATGACTCTTAAACATGCACATTGTCTAATGTCCGTATTCAGACTTTATATTTAAGACTTTCTTAAATTTATCTTTAAATTTATCTTTGCTCAGTAGTCAATAAAATAATTCGTAGAGTATCTGAAGATAAATTTAAGAAAGTCTTAAATACAACGCTCGGGCACAAGACTCTTAGACTAAGATCATTTTATATATATAGTTAAAATACGCCGAATTAAAAACAATTGTAGGAATTATATGTATCCTTTTTCCTTTTATTTACAAAATTATAATTTTTCCGAAAAAAAGAGAGTTTTTTTTATGACGACTGTTAAATATGTTTTGCAAATTCATATTGAAAAGTAATATTTGTTAGAACGTAGTTATTATATGGCCAGAAGAAACCAACGCTTATTAAAGTAACGGATTAAAGTAAGTCGCTAATCACGCAAGTTGACAGTGATACTCGTCGCTAATCTTCCATAGATACACAAAACACAGTCTCCGAACGTATAAAACCCGACGTAAATTATGGAATGGGATAAACGCGCGGGTCCCATGACATTTCATTAAAATGCACTTTCCGAGCTGAGCTCAGTCAGCTCGATGCATCGATATTAAAGATCGAGAGAGGCGCATGCTTCGTCAACGTTAGCACATACTTACTGCACGCTACTTGCATGGCTCGCTTATGGTCAGGCACGTAATTAGTCGATAAGTAGAGACGATTTGCCGCGAATAACGTAACAAGTCCTAATGACTTCTAAACAAGTAAACGACCAAGCGGCACCGTATATGCTCGACGTGTACGCAGCGTGCCGCGGAAAAGCGCGGAGCGTATCGCTTATCGCTGGAAAAGCGCTTTACAGGCGAACCGCAATCTCCGCGCGTTTAGTTTCTCAGCGTCGATTTCACGGAAAGTTTCGTGCGGAAAAGCATTGCGGTCAATCGTGACTAACGTGCATATATATGTGTATGTATGTGTATGTATGTGTATGCGCCGGTGCGTATGTCGTGCAATCGTTCAGATGACTCATTATTGAACGTAATTTGCGTGCGTGCGTGTTGGTTGATCACTCGATGAATGAGACGTCTGTTAAGGGAAGTGGAAGTAACGTAATGTTTTCGAATTATTCATCGTGCGTAGTCCTCGATTAAATTTTCTTTAAGGAGATCGATTCTTACTCGGTTTGATAAATCTCGCTTCTTGAAGACCTATCTAATATTTATGAGGAAAAAGGAAGACATCGCGCGTGAGTCGAGCAGTTGTTCGGATAATACATCGTTGAGCATAATTAACGTACAATTGATGGCGATTAAATAAGACGTTTGTAAGGAATGTAATAGGAAAAAAATACAGGGAAGAACGGTTGTTAGATAAATCCATGTATTTCTGAGGAGATTACTATAATTGTTAATTATGACGACTGCGCATTATCCGTCGTCGTTGATAAACCGCATTTATTTATCTTCCGTAATTTATTTTTCCAAAATCCAACAAAGATGTTCAAAGATCCGTGCAAAGTCAATTTCTGATTCAAAACAAGCTGACATTTTTCAAGAAATTATCATCTCTGATGCAATTTTTTGTATTCGTGATATATGATGACAAATTTATTAGAAAAAAAATTCTCAAGTAAATAAATAACAAATTTTAAGTAAGTTTCCACAAAGCTGTAAATTAAAAATCTGTAATTTTTTCTTTTTTTTGTTTCACTGTTAAATTTATTATGTCAAATTACATCCGATTTAAGTTATTTTTAATTATTTCTCTGGATTGTCACTGTTTCTAGTTAATGTATTGTTAATTTAATTAAAACAATGAAGCTAAATAATTTAACTCAAAAAACGTACTTTTTATTCAGTTTATTATTTATTAAGTGCACATTGATACGGATATTGTTTATCTTAAAATTAATCACAGAAATGAATTTACATTTTGACATATAGAAGTTAAAAATAACGCAATGTTATTTTTTTTAAGAAAATTAATAAAAATGTGGAGTTAATAGAAAGATCAAGCAACGAGTAAAATCAATCAATTGCTCGATATTTGATTTTTCTATCAATTTTATTATTTTGCATTGCAATTTCGAACTAGAAAATTAATATTATTATTGTTTTAACTCAAAGAATTAGATTACTTGCTTTTGCATCTAACAGTGTTTTTTTTTCTTTTGAGTATTCTTCTGTCTATCATGTATTGTAAGTATTATATTTATTTAAACTTTACGAACGATAACTTTCTTTATTTTACATTTGATTAACAATACACATATAATTCAAAGCCCTCCGCTGAACAGAAAGATCGATGTTTCTTTCACATCCACAAGGTCCATCGATGAGATCTCTCGATTTAAAATCTCTCGAACTGAACGGTATGCTGCGAAGCAGCGTTGTCAAAGTATTCTCGCACGCGGGATTGATTGAAATTACGCGGTTTTAAGTATTAGGGCGTATTTGCGTAACTTTTCTGAAACCTTTGCATCGAGGATCTGGTTTTCGGCGAGCATTCAAGGAACCTCCTCGGGGACGGAAGAAAAAGGGAGCAGAAGTCCGCGTCGCCGTGGCGCCCGAGGTGTGGCCGGCGCCTCCGCGAAGAAGCGCCGAGTCACACCTCATCGGGGCGTGCACCGAGCAACAAAACTTTAAGCGGGCACTTAAGAAGCCGCCCGTCAGTCAGGAGCGTCACTAATTTTCCCGGCTTTTTGCCGCGGCGGCCAGGCCTCTACGCCGCTTTCCGCGCGCGTCCTCGCGCGACGATACGTGCCGCGGCGCGTACACGTGCCCCTCCCCCTCCTCCTCCCCCCTTCCATCCCCTCCCTCTTTGGTGCAACTTTGATCGGTTTTCTTATTTTCATCCTAATTAAGCGCGGCTGAATGTCAACATGGCGAAAATTAATTAGCGCTACTCCGCAACTACGTCGGTGAACGAGGAGATTGTGGAAAGGGGGGAGAGGGAGGAACTTTACGGTTCCAAGTATTGCGCGAGACATGTACACAAAGATTATTAAAGCGCACGTCATGCTGATCTGTAATTTATGCCGCGCGCGATATACGGTACTTCGCACTTTGATGGTATTTGATGAAACGTGTAGCGATTAATACAGGTTCCACGAACATACCAGGTTTGATTCCGTTGACACAGGTATACTTATTACATCACGAGAGTATCGTTAATCCTTCTAAGTACGTCGATCAAAAATCTATCCGCTGAAACTCTTTCCAAGCTGCAATTCATTCTAAAGTGAGAAAATCACGCGGAAAGCGCTTCTGTTTTGTTTTCTTGCCTGGACTATATTTTGTACAAGTATTCAAAATTCGATCGATCATCAGCAGCTCGCTCGTGCCGGAAACGTTCACGTTTTCAATTCGACACGCATGAACTAACAGACAAAATCCGAGTTTATTTCTCTGATCGGCATGACGGCGTGCGAAACGCAAACGAGATATATCGCGATATAACAGTAATTCGCGCGCGCTACGCAAGTTTTGTATCAAAAGCGATCCTTAATCACCGTTGTCCATTACGCCGATCCGGCGTAATGAGCGAGCAAACTGCCGACTGTAGAAATAAATAGCCGTAACGATTACGCCGTGTACAATTGCGATGTGCGCGGAGTCGCCGCACCGCGTCGCCCCGACGTGATATGGGAAACGAGCAACGAGTCTTTGAAAATCTTGCGTGGACTTGCGCTGGCGGCACGCAATTACGCACAAGAAAAAAATTGAACGGCCGCCGAAATGCAAGGCGGCCTTTCACGATCGAAGCGGCACGGCCGCAACGCTTGGCAGCGCTCGCTGCCTGTCATTACGCCATTCGCTCCACCGGTAATTGACAGTCTAATGACACAGTCTAGAGTCTGGCGCTCGCTTCGTCCAGCCTCTACCTTTTCGTACATCATACATCACGATCTACGAGGATCCTCATTAACGATTCGCCTTCTTTGTGCGTGATCGGCCGCTTGTCTAAACTAAACGGCCGCCAGCAGAAGTCGCGCAGTCATGACTTGTGGGGTGTTCTCTGCTAATCACCGTACGTTCATCGCGACCGGAGGAACAAGAGAGTAATGATAATTAAGTGCGTAATGAGATCAATATAGCTGGTGCGGTGGATTTTGCATATCGGGCACGTATACGTGTAAAATTGTACGGTATTTTAATCAACTGACTAGGATTTTAATTTATTCGCAATTTTTATTGGGAATCTTTATTGGTACTTGCGAGAACGTAAAAATATAAGGAGGAAAAGAATTCAATTTTTAAAAAGTTAAATAAACAGAAAGTTAAAATTAATTTTTCAGACTACTTTCACAAAATAGGTTGCGTTGTCTTTATTATTATAAAAAAAAAAATAGAAAAGATAGAAAAGAATTTAATAAATTCCTAAATTATTATCACGAGTGAAATAGGAAAAAATTTTATGCAATTGCATAAAATATTTACGTAGTATATAACAAATAATATTAAAACTAGTTATGATTTATTATTTGCCGCCTGCAGTTTATCAAGAAACGAGAATTGTATAGAAACTTTCCCTGCCGATGTTACAGTCGTTTACTCGGGACGAAGCGTGTCAAAGTGATTCCGCGGAATCATCCATGGCATGCGATTTTAATTTCGTTCGCTTTTTAGTGAGGGACTTGCAAGCCGACCAACAAGCCTGCTGATTAGATTGGAAAGAGGTGGATGGCCCAGGAGTCAAAAACTACGAATCTATAGGCGCCACTGAATGACTTTGCAAAACCGTGTTCATAAAGGATGCCGCAAAGGATTTTGAAATCGATTCCGACCGCCTGGTCTTATTTTCGTAAAGAAACCGACGATGGATCTAAAATTACTGTTAAAACAATTCAATATTTTTAAAACAAACCTTTTCTCTAAATGAGTTTCTTTAAATGAGTTTGTTTTATATTAATGTTTCATATTTAACTTATGTTTAACTTATGTTTTTTGCATTTTTTATTTCGAAAGTTTCTCAAATAGACTGAGACGGAAATAATTTACACGTTTAATTCGATATATCTAAATTTTATAATTTTTTTTCAGATATTTGTTTAAATTCTAGAATTTTTATTGTACAAATTTTCAAAAAAGAAATCTGTATGTCGTAAACAATCAAAATTATCTTTAGATTACTTATTAGTCTTGTAAAGACGACATTAAAGAATTATTTATTATTTGAAAATATATTATAAGTGAAAAATCTATCGATATATATACATATATCAATGGATATACATACATATCGACGCATAGCCACTTGGCAATCAGAAGTTAATCCACAATACTATATTTCAGTTTAATATTGTATATGTTTCTGTGTTCAATATTTAAGTGTAACAAATCTGTACAGATCTTGAATTTAATTTTAAAGTAAACGTTGTGAGTATACAAATTAAAGTGTTGACGAGTACGATATGCTTAGGATGGGCCGCAAAACCGGTAACGGAGACGCATGACTCTCGAGATACTTGCTCAGGTTTTGACCAACGATCCTCGCGTTTAACCACGTAAACAACGCCTTTGTTGGCCGCCGCGATTTCCATTTACGGATTCGACACGCGCCGGTACAAAGAACCACGCCGCTACGCTTCCGAGAGGAGGATCGTGATGAGGACCTTTCTATCCGATATTCAACAATGTATAACGCGAGCATCGAAAGGTCTATCGATCGTCATGGTTCCATCTTTGTCTCTTTAGAGTCAAACTTTTAACGGCTATTCAACGGTTTTTTATACGTACAGCCTCATCATGTAGTCCAATCGCGCTCACTAAAAAGGCTAATACTTCTAGTAATTACCTTTCAATAAAAATTTTCTTAGCATCTTAATAAGAAACTTGATCGAAAAAGAATATATCTCGAACGGTATATGATGTTTAAGAATATTATTTTTAACTTTTTGATTGCTTGAGAAAAAGAAGCTCGTTTTTATAATAACAAATATGTATATAATTCAACATGATTTTATATATATATATACGATAAGAATTTCCAGAACTTACTTCTATTAGTAATATTATTATATGTAATATTTAAAATGCTAACCAGTATCATTGATAGATTTAATTCATTTTCATGGGTCAGTTCCGAATAAGTTTTTATATGTAAAAAAACTAGCGATTGTTTGCATCCTGATGGCGACCACAAAATTAATTATCATCCGCATATGTCGTGTTGTGTCTCATTTAGAAATTAGTAACGCGTCTTTCGTTTCGCTTACCTTCTGTTTTGGTACCACGTTTTCACTTGCGTGTCCGTCAGCTGCAGTTTTGCCGCCAGTTCCATCCTGTCCTGCACGCTAAGGTATTTTTGCCGCTCGAAACTCTTCTCGAGGGTCTGAAGCTGGTGATCCGTGAAAGCTGTACGCGCTTTACGCTGCTTCTTACTTTGCGCAGAACCCAAGGAACTCGAGGACGAGCTTTTAGGATCATCCTCTTTGCCACCTGAAATTGCAAAACTATTGATATTGAACGTCTCTTTGCTTTCCTTCCGTCCAGTCGCGCAACTTAGGCTACAAAGTTATCTCTAAAGAGGAGAGCAACAATTCAGGATTGTGCCCATAAAAGTTACTAGAATGTTTAACGAATAACTTGTAATTTAATTATTATTGTTATTATTATTGGAAATTATGTAACACAAATTATATAAAATTTATTTGTTGTTTAGTATCAAGGAACTTTATTTTAATCGAAATGTGGTTTATCTGAAATTTATACTTTTTGAAAGGCCATATATATATTTCACGATATTCGTATAACATATAACTATTTTGCCAAAAAGATTCCCGCAAAGAATCGCCAATCTATCAGGAATTGCGAAGCGCCGGAGTGCCAAGCTTTTGTTTTCGTGGAGGGTGGAATCGATGCCGCGCGCGTGGATTATATGCGGTAGTCGTTTTTGTCGTTGCTTGCATGGCGATTGCAGCCGCCTCTCTATCGATGAAACAGAAAGCGAGAGAGAGAAATAGAAAGAGAGAGAGAGAGAGAGAGAGAGAGAGAGAGAGAGAAAGGGAATGGGATCCTTTTGTTCTCAGTTCGACTCTCCGCGCAGCCGAGAGCCGATTGGCTGATATCGTGGATTGGACCACGCAGCCGCGTCGAGACTCGAGACGCCGCAAATTATCCCCCCGATACATCGCCGTATCCGGAGAGAGACAGAGAAAAGAGAGGGTAGGATTCCCCGAGGAAACCGATTACACCCGATACGAGTCACACTCACACGCGACACACATTCTCGTGTTTATTTCATCCCCCCTCGAAACTCATTACATTTTTCTTGTCTTTCTGTCACAGAAGAACAGCCTGATAAGAAACAGGTGATTTGCCATTTTAACAGACTAGGGAATTGAGAACAATTATTATGGAAAAGTGAATATGATGATGACGAATAATAATAATGAAGAAAGCGAGATAAGAAATTTGTGCTCACCTTAAAGATTTTTATACTTAATTGGAAATATATACGTTATTTATTGCTCGAATTAAAGTTATAAAATTTTGATAATAGACCAAGTATTATGCTCTGCTTTTCTCATTATACCGTTTCATAAGAAAAAGAGGACAGAAAAAGAGACGCACACGGAAAGAACGGTTTTGCTGAGGTATCTGAAAATTTAGTTGTGATAAAAGTATTATTTT
Organism: Acromyrmex echinatior; assembly: GCF_000204515.1. The sequence goes on from NW_011626625.1 coordinate 902,584, forward strand.
ATTGAACTATTGAACTCAAAGTACTTATGTAGAACGCTCAAGTTGATTGCTAGAATGTCAAAATGTTTTGCATCATTGTTTGAGTCTCTTACAAAATTATTGTCACGAACAAAATTAGATCTGTGTCTAAATTTTTTAGCAAAATCATTCTTCCCGTGCAATTTTTGCAAATATTAATTGTGATTGATTTGTATAAAAATCATAACTTCCAATTGTGATGTAAATTTTTAGAACAACTTTTTTAACGTAGAAAAACCCTTTGCGCTTCGTCAGATAAATTACCCAACCCTCCTCGAATTATCCCGCAGTCCCCCCGCGGGGGGACGTGTCTTGTCGCGAGTAAATCGAGCAACCTCCCGAGAAGTCCCGATCAGAAAACCATCGAGACTTAACCTCCTGGGGGAATAAAAGCCCGCACAGACTTCTAAAAGTATCTAAAGGCCCGTTGTCGCGAGCTCATCGATTGGAACGGTCGTGCATGGCGCGGGAGAAGCACCCTGGCAGGAGATGGAACTAGAGGAGGGAATGCAGCCAGGAATAACATAGCGCCGGAAGGGAAGTGATGGAGAGAGAGGAGGAGGTCGGGAAGATAGAAAGCTCGTGGATTGAGTTAACCCGGACGAAAGCGCGGCTCTTAGCCCCCGTTTGATCGGCCAGATTCGCTCGAACGGGTCCAGAGTCTATACCGCGCCATGTTGGCTACCACGACATGCGTGTGCGCGCGCGCGCAAACATCCCTGATTCCCTCCCTAGAAAAGGCTTGGAGCAAGGAAACCCCGTCCTGACTGCATCGGCACCACAGCTCGATTCGAGCTCGACTCTCAAGACTTGTCCACGAAATGTAAGAAAGGGGTGGAGGAAAACGGGAAAAGGGAGCGAAGAAGGGAGGAACGGGAGAATATAAGAGTGGAACGATGGAAACGGAGGTTGGAAAACTAAATTTACTATGTGATACACTTAGAGCCCGGGTCCCGACCGACGTCGGAGTTCTCTTTTTGAGACACTTCCAAGACGTTAGGCGGAACTTTTCCCACCCCCAAGCTCCCTGTCCTTCCCTTTGCGCAGTAACTCGAGAACCATCGCGAAACATCCATCCCTCTTTTTTCCCAACCGCCTGTCCGCCCGCCGTTCGTCTGCGAGGCACGTAGCCCGAGGCTCAGGGCTTATCTATGTCCGCCTCGTCCTTACGAGCGTGTTCATGCGCCACTCTTTACCCCCAACGTTTTCACTTTGATGCGAAATGGCGACGCCCGCGATCGGCTTTGCGCAAAGTGATCTCCATTCCCGGATTGAAATCACAATTCGCGATTATATGTTTCTCGCGTCGATCGTAGTACCAGTATCGTGATAAAAGAGACGGGAGGTACGTCAGTGCAAAATGAATCAATGAGCGAAATAATATAATAGTTAAATCGTATATTCAATTGTCTGTTAATAACACGTATCACAAATGATTAATACATGTTCTTCGAAACATTACGTAATAACTATTATGTTTTTTATTGACAACAAAAATAGAAAATTCTTGAAATGTAAAAAACTTCCAGGTTATTCAGTTAGCGACTCGTTCTTTATAACGTTGCTTTTCTATCCGGCTTTGTAACTTAATGATTCATTTCAACGTGAAAGATAATCGATATTTTTTTCTTTACTTATAACAATAATGCGACGTTACAAATTCTGCACATTATTCATTACACCATAAAGCCATCCAATTATCCATCCGATAAGAAGAGTTGCAATATTACCTAGTCTCATCAATATAATTACGCAGCAACGTTACACATTGAAATAAACTCATGAATATAAATTTTCTTCGCGAATAAAAAGTGTGGAATACTCGTTGCTCATGACGGAACGCGCATTACTTATCAAACAAAATATGTGCGTTAAATCGCGCGTTTGTAAAGTGCGAATCAAACGAAACTTTAGCGTCAAAATGCATCTGTTTCGCGTAATGCAGTGGTCTGAATTCACCCGGCGGACTTTCCTCTCTCTCTCTCTCTCTCTCTCTCTCTCTCTCTCTCTCTCTCTCTCTCGTAGAATATTTCAGCAAAGTTCTCAAAATACTCTCAAGATGTTTTACCGGGAACTTCGTCTAGCCGCTAAAGTAACTCGAGCACCTTCTTTCCTTTTGGGGACTAGGACAGTTTTCCTTTATCTTTCCACATCTTTTGCCGACACGACACGTAGTCACCGGGTTTTATGTAGACTTGTCTATGGTTATAAAACGTGTTACAACGACTTTTTATTCTGTATGTAATTCTAAGTCCATGAAACAAGCAAGTGAATTCCCGAAGAGATTTTTCGAGTAACGTGAAACGATGTTTTTGAATACTATCATTAACGTTTTTTAAAAAGTTGTATCAAACAAAAGTCACCAAGTGCAGATCTAAAAATTTTCGAAGCTCTCTGAAACTAATCGTCTTTTTTGTTTATATTTAACAAATATTTTCTAAAACAAATAGTTTTTCTACATACAATTTATTCGGTAAGAGCGTGATTGACATAATTTTAAATTATTTATTGTAAACAAAATATACACAATTAATACTGTAACGTTTTTGTATTAATAAGTCGTTCAAAAAATTATTGCCATTGTCAATAATTTCGACATCTTTGAGGCATCTTTTCTGTAAATTTTATAACATAGTCTGTCTAATATAAGAGCATGACCGAGCAAACTTTTATTTGGGAATGGCCACATTAAACATTTTTGAACAAGCAGATGGAAGAGTTCTTCCCCTATAACGCAGGAAATCTTATATAGTTATTGTCCAATTTTACTAGAGAATAACATATTTAACGACGATTGTTACTCACACAAAAGATTCGAGGTTGTTTTCCTTTATACGCATTTAAAACGAGAAAATATTGTAAGAAATGGCTATAAAAAAGTCTAAGCATTTGTAAAGTGGAAATAGCGATGTGAAATAACAAATACAGTTTATAACTGCTAGACTGTGATAAAACAAAGTTATATTAATCGCGCTTTTATTGAACAGATTATTATCAAAAAGAAGAAGAAGAAGAAGAAGAAGAAGAAGAAAAATAACATAAGATTTCAGATTATTATCAAGAAGAAGAAGAAGAAAAAAAATAATACAAGATTAGATAAAGTTAGATGAAGCCATCAGGTTTAAGTTTTTTAAAAATTTCTTTTAATGTTTTTTATTATACGGAACACTGTAATATTTTTTTTCCATTATATAGAACACTATGACAATTTCGAAAAAAACTCTTTCAAGCTGATTTTAAAATCAATATTCAATTTCAAAGAAATTTAAGTTTTAATAGTATAAAAAATCATATAAAGATAAATCTTTAATCTCACTTTTTATGTAGGTAAATAAGTATACACAATATTTTTTATAACAGTAGAAATACAGTGACTTAGGCAGAATACATCTTTTCATATCCGTTGAAAAACAAATTTACCGAGATTATAATGATTTCCATCCTTTACAGTCGAGCGAGAAATAATATTTTAAACAAGCGTTTTCCCAACGCGCTTTCCTTACTGCGTGACGTGCGACAATAGCTTCGCGTTAATTAACATTAACGCTCGCGAGATATTCGTGTTCCATAAGTCACGATGGTAAACGTCATTTCCACTGTCAAGCGGCGAAATGTATTTTAAAGAGGTTCTCGCAAACATGGCGCCCGTAACGGATGTGCCGCGCCAGTGAAAATCATGACGTGTTCTCAAGTCGCATTACGTGAAAGAGAAAGAGCAAGGGAGAAGAACAGGGAAGAACGGAGGAAACGAGGGGAACTTGCGTGCCACAAGCATCGCTGCGATACAATGTATGGCGCATAAAAGTGAGATTAACAGGATGTTTATCGAGCAATTATGCACCGCTGCAATTAGTGCCAGCATGTTGCCGTCGTCGTCCACGTCGCGGTCAAATTGTTCACGTCATCATTGTAGTTTATGCACCAATAGTGACTGCAATTTTCAAACGTATGAATTTTAGCAAAATCATTAAAGCAAAATAGAATCTTTAATAATATAGGCATCATATACGTATGGATATATATCAATATAGAAAAAAATATTCTTGCATTTGTAGATTTTGTTTTTCGTTTTAGAATATCTCAAGTTTTTAAGTAGCATGTAATATATTTAATGTAATTGAAAAATTTTAGAAAAATGAAAGTTACATCAAATTGTTCTATATTTAGATTAGGCTTGTCCAATTTGAGTTCCGGAGCCAAAACACAAAGTCATCAACATGAAAAAATTCAATGTAATATTTTAGGAACTGTAAACTCTTGATAAGCGTCACTTAAATGCGTATCAATACTTTACGATCTCCGAAATTTTATCTACATTGAATTTTTTTGCGTCAATGACTTGTGTTTTGACTTCCGAGCTCAAATTGGACTGGCCTAACATAGATACATTTTATTTATATATAAATAAATGTTTATCTCAATTTTTTTTACAAAATTTCTTATGATTATCTTTACTAATATATCTTTTTCGCTATAATTTTTAACGAGCTATTTCTGACGAATTTATCAATTTGTATATATTTGAAAATATTCAAGTAATTATCAATAATAATTATTCCATACAAACACGAACACAGATAGATAGATAAATATCATCATTTATTACACGCACTCTAGAAATATATCCTTTCAAATGCTAAACAAAAATACAATTAATAATGTAAAACTGAATTACAAAGAAATAAGTAATCAAATAAGTAATCATTGGCAGTAAAAAGAAAATAATAAAAACGAATTGAATAAAGTATAATAAAATTAAATATAATAAATGTCATGCATCTGTAAGTAGAGAAAGAGAGAGACAGAGAGAGAGAGAGAGAGAGAGAGAGAGAGAGAGAGAGAGATGTAGATTTTCAGAAGAAATTATATTAGAACTATTAAACATAGTTTAGAAAAACAACTTCCCGAGCAATCGAGCACTTGGACATCCGTTACTGGGCCAAGGACTGTATGCGAAAACTTACAGACACTGTGACGAATGCGCAGGATGTAGAGAGTGCAGCGTAAGTATAGTTGCAGCCGAGGGAATCAGCCGGACGGATCATAAAAATGAGAATAATAAAACTTTCGCAAAGCGTTGCCTCGCACTTTATGATCTTGGCGGATGAGGGTGGGATGGAAGGGTTGCTAAGGCGAAGAGTGGGAAAAAGAGGAGGAAAAGCCGGAGTTTCCATTGTGCCGCGCACTCGCGATTTTATTTGCTTATTGCTTTATTTTGTGCTGAGTGCATCGCGTAAGTAATCCGTAGAAGAGCGACAAGGAGGAACAGAAAGGTTGAGAAAAAGAGAGAGGGAGGGGGAAGAGAAAAAGAGAGAGAAAGAGGAAGATTGTGAATCTATATATTTTTGCATATAAAGTTTACTCTTTGTAAATACAAAAAAGTATAAATGTGGATTGTATAGATAATCATTCATAAAAAAAGAAATAATAGTGGCCGATCAGCGCTGCGGATGGGAATAAACATGAAGATTTCCGACGGACTTTCTTCCGTTAGCGAAATGAGCATCTAATGGCGTTTTTTATCGAATGTTAACCGCAATATTCTCTGAAGTTAGATTATAATTTAGGAAGTATGTGTGGAATAATTTATCTACTTTTTATTCCGAAGTAATTAATCAAATACACATAAGCTTATATAATACGTATACATGTAAATATCTATCAGAAATGTTTCATCAATATAATAACGGCAATTAGTAACAAAATTTGTTTTATAATATAGAATCATTATCGGTAGAGATCTATATAATCTTCATTTTACGAATTAATTACAAATTAATCGTTTTTCCGTGGAAAAATTACTCTTTTATGTTTGTTAGTCATTTCGCTTACAAAATTAGCTTTATTGTTAATCCTTCTGTCAATACATGAATATCCGAGTACCCGGGTACCTGTGGAATGACAGAAAAAATTTTAAATAGTTTTTACAATACATTTTTCAGTTCCTGGTGGTGGAAGCACCAGGGAAACTGTAGTGGAATTTTGCTTACAAATTCGAGTCACACCTTTTCGCTTGGCCCTGCATCGTACGCGGTGCTCTCTTACCGTCGCCACCTACAACCCCTCGTGTAGTATACAAAGGCGGTGGCCCTCGACGGGGCAGAATCTGACCCCTCTTCTGTATTGTATTACCGCGTCGCCACCTTTGGGGGAGAAAACACTGGGAATAATGTTATGGGGCAACGTTTTATTGCCTGCCCACTCTATTTGCAGCAATCCCACGGGGGACAAAAACTGTCGGCAACAATTTAAAAAACAAACTACCGGGTTAAGCCAAATTAGTATCCCATACGTCGATTTTTCATAGTAAAATCTCTAAAATCGTATACTTTTAACGTTCTAATTTTTAATCGTAAAATATTTACAAAAAAATACATATATAGGCACGAGAAAAATATTATTAAAAAAGGAATTGTATAAAAAAATATATATATGTATATACAAACAAGGAAATTTTAACCGATAAATAAATATTACATAATATTTACAAATAAATAGTGATACCGACGTAATAATAATATCGTATTATCACACGTTAGTGAAATAATTCTTATCATAATATCGCATTAATATCTGCGGCATTTTGCGCAATCATAACAGCTCTTCGACAGCTATCGTTTCATAATTTATTTAAGAATATCATAACAGAATAAGGACTGCGAGGTGTCGTATAACAGTTTGCACGGTGATCTATTGCCACATAGAAACATTATAGGGAAAAATACAATCGAGTATTACTGTCAGATCGTATTATATGAGCCTAAGGTTTCTACGGGGAGCATAATACTTGTATGTTTCTCGAATTTCATTGCGTGGAATGCTCGAAGTGCATTCCACGCAGGCGGTGAACAGAAATATGACGATTGCATCAAATTACGATCGTTCATATAAAATAATTGAAAAAAAATGCAAATTCACTTAAGATTATATACCATAAATATTTATATTTCTCTAATGGCCCTTTCTACCACAGTGTATATTAACTTTAATCTCGATTTAACTTACTTTTTATTTTTTCTCAATTTTAAGAACTAAAAAAATAATGAATAAATTAAACCAAGATTAAAGTTAATCTATATTGATCTTAGAAATAAAACTCGAATAATCTCTTTTTAATTTTAGATGATTCTGCAATGATTAAAACATTGAAATTAAGATAGATATAAGTATGTAAAATATATATTAGAGAATGTTATAAACGTTACTTTTATATCCTCAAAATATATTGTATATATCTTTGCGCGCATGCGTGCATATCTTTTCCTAAAACTTTTTACACCGATTCCAAAGTCGTATTTTTATCCTCAAATCGGAGGATGCTCGCAATTATATCGTTGGAAGCATAATTCGAAAATTTCTGAACATACCGCGGTACATATTAGCAATAATTACCCCGTTATTTTGAGCGAGCGCGCGTCTCGAGTCGCTTACGCACGCATATACGGACTTCGCTAAAGACTTCCTCGCGTATGCCGTCGACAGGTGTTTACCGTCATTGTTGGGATTCGCGCGGTTGGTTTTCATAGCGTTTACTTAACAAGATTTTCAAATCCTCTTAAGCACTGGGCATCCGCATTGACAAACTTGACCTCGCTTTCTCGAAATCGATACCGACCACTGAATCCCCGCACCATCTCGAAAGAATAATCGTCAAATTACAGAGAATAATTAAGTTAATTAAAACATCTGATTAAATTATGAGGCTTAAATAGTTTCGGAGTCATTTTAGGAAGTTTCATTCGAGTTACGAGACGACTTGCGAGACTCTCGATCGGACAATACGTGCGCAGAAGCACATTGTTACCTACGTAAACGTTTGCCTCCGACGGAATAATTAATCACTCGCGCATAATCTAAGATCACCCGCTTTGTAAACACGATACCCTCCCTCCGCGCGATCACTCGTTACGATTAGATCCATCGTGATATCCTGCGCAATACCAAATCGTGACGATTGCCAAATCTCAAGTATGCTAAAATGCAACGTTGAACGTTGGTTTATACTCTGATTAGATCTTCTGTGACTTAAGACACTATACATTTAGCTCACTTTTCAAAATTACGCTTTAATGAATTCCCTTCACATATTTTCCCACTTTTCAAGGTACTTTACAAATTAATTTGTAATCCAACATTTAATTCTTATTTAACTTGTTATATTATCTCTTTTTATTTAATTCTTATTATTCAATTTGCGTTATCACTTTATTCCTATTCGACACTCATTGTCAGATAATCGTTTTCAAATCTGTCACTCAAAGTCTTCACTGTCTCTGGCATTTGTGATGACTACCAGCGGCATTCCAGTTCTCGACATTACCGTACTGTTGAATCTCTCTCCTCACTTCTCCGATATTCAGATCGTGGATTAATCCGGCACGCAGATTGTGTCGTCAAAAGTCCGACAGCCGGCTTGTCGGGGCGCTCGCAAAAAGGCGCCTTCGGATATGAAATTGCTTTCGTCTCGCGAAAGTCCCTTACATAGAGCTAACTAATCCGTGCTGACTTCTAAACGGTTGCCAATCATTTCCGGTTCTCGGATTAGTCGCGCGTCGAAGAGTCAGCGAGCTCGTAAGGATGTGAAACGGCCCGGTCCCTGGCAGGACCTTCCGGACCGATACGAAGGTGACAACAATGTGAACCTGGGGATGAATGTTGGCTTTCTAAGCGGCTTACAAACGACTCGTACACGCGCCCAAGAAATGATATTCCGCGCTGAGAAAGATTGGTTTTTTCACGCCTTTTTCAACCAGCTAGAATGGAGTGCATTGATCCGACATTAAATCCGTATTAAAAGAAATGTATGAAAGAAGATAGAAACTAGAGGTACTTATTATACTCTGACATGTATGATTTATACTCGTGTGAATTTGATGCACGCTACAGTGACGTAATCATTGTTATTTTCTTAAATTATATTTTTCAAAGAAAATTGGAAATTTTAACCTTTCAGATTTCTCTATTCTCTTTTGTAACTTGATCTACTTCTCAAATACATTGTGATTACATATTGTATGTACATATTGTATATAAGCATGTTCTTGAAATTTTTCCGTCGTTTATTTTTTTTCTTTTCGTTTTAATTTGAAAAAAAAAGAGAAAAGATGAACCGTACAGAAGTTTAATTGAAAAAAAAAACACCTAATTATTAACTTTTGATCAACACACAGTATAAATAAATACTTTGTTACAATAAATGGACAGTATTGTAAATGACTAATGTTCGTTTTCATCAACATAGATTAACTTTAGTCTCGCTTCAATTCAATTATAATAATTAGAAAAAGAATAAATTGAAGAGTAAATTAAATCGAGATTATAATTAATCTACATTGATGGGAACGGGCATAAAGCAATCGACAAAATATTGCGTCGAAAAGACAATTTCACCATGACATTGTGAAACATATCTAACGATGTAGAAGCAGATCAAATTGAAGCATGTACTTCCTCGCATGTGTTCCGCTTCGCGATTAGATTAGTGTCGCTACCTTAAATTGCACTTCGCTGATAATTTCCCGCTCATCAGCCTGACGCACGAAACGCGTGTAATTGTCGCATAAGGACATAACCAGAACGATAATTAGGGGCTCGCGATCCTCTAGCGAGAAGTAAACAGGTAACGAGCGATCGTATCCTCGGCGCGACGTATGATCGATGCGTAAATCCGTCAGCAATTACATCTGGTTGTTAGTCCGACGTTAATAATTTTCTAATCAACGCCGCGTGAAAGATCGATCGTATTTGTACCGTGACGAGCCGCGGCGTCGCTCGGTCCCGCCGTTGCGCTATGGCGGAATGTAATAATCGAGACGGGAAATTGGAATGGTTGGACGATGGCTTTAACGGCAGAGGGAAGGGGGAGGGAGGGAGGGAGGGTCGCCCCGTAAAAAAAATCGCCTGGGCCAATCTACGTGAAAGCGTGCGGCGCGGCAATTACATCGGTGTTACTCCTCCTAATTGTCTTTCATTAATAATTCTGTGACCGCGGCGCGGACAGCGTACCACGGAAGGTAGATACACTACTTACGCATTGACGATTATGGTCATGGCGCGAGACCGACCGCGACTGATAACGCCAATAACGAATATGCGGTCATTATCTCGAAAAAAAAAGAAAAAGAAAGAAAGGCGCCTTTTAATACTCGGTTTATGCTTCGCGTTTGTGATTCGCGAGAATAAAGTCTTTACGATGCGCGATGGCTCGATATAGATTAGGGCTTCGTTCGTTGTAAAGAGTTGGCTTGTGATTGCAATAAGCAGCTTTACTGATATGTTTATTTATTCATAAAGGTAGCGGACTTCTTGATACTTGTTACGTATAGACATATTAAAAATTGCAAATCATGTAACTAGATAACTTTCTAATGGATCTTATTGTATTTCGTACAATATGACTTTTTTATCGATGTTCGTTAAAAAGTAAGCATTATTTGCTGATACATATATATATATATATATATTATATATATATATTCTTCATATCTATCTACGAATTTGATTAAATCTAAATGTAATGTGTTAATAATACTACTGGTAAACGTATCAATAATTGGTTGGCTTAGATTTAGATATACTATCATTTTATTATTACTTGAAGAATTATATCTCAACTATAAAAATCATTATTGTGAAAATCATGTAGGAACAAAAGAGACAAATAATGAAAACATTTATTGTCATGTGACACTATTTATGTCGCATATGGATACGCGTTTTGATCATCGTAAATAATGATTATAAAATATTTATTTTTACAAATATCGCTTAACAGAGGAAATGTTAATTTAGTATTATATAAAGAATTAATACTAACTTTTCGTTTTACTTTTGGAGGTGGATTTCAGAAGATGACTTTCTTCATTTAACATTCTAGTGAGTTATCATATATTGAGTCCAAGGTATAATAAAAACATAAAGAACGCACGTACGTGTCGCACGATTCGAGCTCAACATCCCTTATCGCGGGCACTTTTCCCTATTCCCTCGTGTCACCATAGCCAGGCAAGGACGACGATTATCGATTACCATGACGTGACTCTCGAGATTTCCAAACGCCACGTCGGGGCTGGTCATTGGTCTTGTCCGTGAAACACTTAAGGGGAGTTATAAATAGCGACGCGGTGCAAGGTGCGAGCCGTCGCGGCGAGTCAATGTCGTGGAAAAATTGGCGCCTTAATAGCCCGCTGATGTTTTCACAAGGAAGGAGCGCCGGATTTAGTGCCGTGGAAGCAGTATTAGTGTTACTCGTCGCCGCTTCTAATCACATCGCCGTCGTCCGCGTAATTGTCGCTAATGCGCTTCTTTGAGGAAGTAAGCCGATTACGGAACAAACAGCCAGCTTTAGTCGTTGTAGCGAGCGGCTTCGTTGGAGTGTCGCGTTTAAAAACAAGCAAGCCCCGAGAGAAAAGGAGGACGATTGGTCTTGGGAGAAGAAGCTGCGAATTAATGGAAATCGTGCCGATACGCTCGGCACAGGTCACCTTAATAGCTCCCTCCGATGAGCTCCGACGAGAGAAAATGCGATCTACGATTTCTGCGATCTTTCTGTGCGGTTTGTAGCGACGCGCGAGAAACGTTTATTATCACAGTAGAAATCGAGTAGCGAGTAACACTTTTCAAACAAGCATTATATCTACATTTATACTCGCAGCTTTGCGCGAGTCACGGAGTTAATAATTTACACGCGTATCCCGTAGGTTTTACAATTAGGATAATTAACGTGAAAGTTTCACTGTAATTAAAAATCGATTCTTTAACGTTTCACTTGCATCTACGTTGTGCGTATGCGGATGTGAGTTTTGCGTAACACTGGTGGCTTGAAAGTCTTACGAAATTCGGCGTTGTCCGATCAAAAAAAAGTTATGACAACTTAGCACTTGTTCAGCCCGAGGGATTGAATTCTGGAGGACAACGGGGCACAGGTAGAAAAGTAAAGATGAATGAAATAAATGAGGGTAACATAATTAAAGCTTTCAATTTAGAACCATTAGAATTCCTAAACGTTTGTCGGTCGGATGGGCACAGCAACCCACTGGGAAAGAGAGAAACAGAGAAAAAAAAAAGATATACGTTTTATCTTAGGAGATTTGATTCTCGAAAGAGAGGTGTTCTTTATGCGCGTAACTAGCGATGGCCGTCGTGATTTCACCGATTGGAACATCCGGTCGGACCGTATCCCGTAAATGTCCTTGACACTTCCGTGAAAGCTCACGTGAGCGATCAGGTGAACAAATCGAAATCACAATACTCACACATTTTGTAACTGTAGATTATCATTCGAGTATTATACTTTTCAATTGAGTTGAAGTTTTGGTTATTGATAGATGAAAAAAAAACACGACACATTCAATTCCTTTTATATATATAACTTTGTTTGTCTCTATTGTATATTTTAAGAAAGACTTAATTGTGCGGAGTAAATTATATGCCGTATTTTTTTATGTATAAATATACATGTATAATATGGGAAAATGGAGCAAAACCGAGCATTATCTGTTTTCGAAAAAAAAAAAACAATACTGAATTGCTATTGTATTTAATAAAATTTTTAAGCAAATGATTGTTGTTCTTTGAATTGAAGAAGATATATAACTCTCTATAAGATCCGTCTATTCATTTTTATCCCATTTTTTCTACAGTATATCTGTCAAAAATCTAACTTTCTCATTACTCCGTTTCAAGACTACTTGCGCCTGTTTAAAAGAAACTCGAAATTTTCGTAAAAAATCAAATAAGAGAAAGAGATTCCTATTCGATCGGCGGATCTTGGTGCTTCATAATGTTGCAAATATGCAAAGCACAGATATATTATTTAATTAATATATATAATAGAAGTCTATAAATGCATGCCGATTCGATTTGTCGGACTTGAAATCCATAAACTAAAACTAGAAATATTACCACAAATTATATTGATTGTCTTTAATAATAATAACGCTATAAAACATCTTAGAACATTGCAAAAAACTTATCGCGAAAAATATTATCTCAGCTGAGATTCGAATTTGGCTCTCTTATTCCGTAAATATATACGTACTTAAAGAAAGTCTATATTCTAATATCGCCTCGGCTTCATCACGTCGTTATACCGAGCGACGAGCACTGTTTCGAAAGCGTGTAATAAAGTATCATTTACCATTGGACGTAACGGAAGCGCCGTCGTGGTGACTTGCGTCGCTGTCCTCGTCTAGATTGCTGTTGCTCAAGGACGTTCTGGATTGATGCCTGACACTGAGATCTCGCGGTGTCGAAGGTGGACTTCCGGGTGGCTCCTGACTGGGTAACCCGGATTGGTGCATCTTGCTCGACGCGCCGCCTAAGATATCAGTGATCATGAATCTCGACCTTTGCGGCATCGTCGTCGAGGCATCACCCCTTTCTAAGCCGTTGTTATTGTTCAAATTGTTATTCCGTGAATCTAGCCCGTTGGATAGACGTTCCACTGCCACGCCGTTTCGATCGACAATGTTCTCCAGCCGATGCGCCTCCAGGCCCGACATCCTGCTGAGATTCAGACCGTTATTGGCCACGGCGACGCCACTGAGAGCGGCCACGTGGTGGTTCTGCTGATGATGGACCGTCATCACGGTAGACGCAGGTGGTTCCTTCGGGCTACGGGCACCTGCAGGTGCCTCTGTCGCCACCCCAGGACTCGCCCGGTACCTGGGAGACAGAATCTTGCCGACGGTGACGATGTAGCCTATCCCAGGAAGAGATCGTGCCCTCTCACTCTATTTTAACTGCACTTCACTGTATCCTTGGTAGACCCAATTTCTTTCACTCCTCTTCTCCTCTTACCCGTACGATTGGCACGTTATTCGGCATCATTTGACGTTCAGTCTCGGATCTGTCGCGATCGAAGGATTGATTTTCCAACAAGAGGGTCAAGAAACTTCTTTTGTGACGAACATTCGTATTAGGAACATGAATACCCAGAGATTTCGAATAAAATTCGATCTTAAAGATTTAGAGATTTGCGTCCGACGTCGAGACTTTTAAATCGCCAAAATCCTGAAGGTGGTTTAGTGAATGAATCGAGGCGAAAATCTTGCAGAAAAATCTGGAGTAAATGACGCGTAAGACAGATATTTGCGTCGCGATGTGTATGCACCTTGCACTTCCTCCCGCTCACTCGATCGCTCCACCTCCGCTACCACCTTCTTCCCAGACGCAATTAAGGGGCCGCTCGGCTCGGCTCCCTGGTTAATTGCTAATTGGCCACTTAACATAATTGCCGCGCATAAGAGCGAAGCCGCCGGCCATTTCCGCTTTTCTTTTTCTCCTTTTCCTTGCTTGTTCAATTATTAATTATTTTTATATAAGACTTTTGTGGCGTGTTCTCCTCTCACTTTTGCACGATTACGCGCTCGGTGCGTTTATCTTACCAACGAAAGTAGAACCTAAGTTTGAGACCGTTCGCTAATCAATCGTTTAACCATGAAATAGATGCAATACTTTAAAAGAAAAATTTCTAACATTAACACATCCTCCGCACTAGATCACAGTTGTGCCTGATGAACGATCACGAGCATCAACAATCACTTGTATCAAAGTCCAATCAGTCCAGCAACCACCACTCCGATTTGATTTATCTCGATTGCGTCCATTCGAGAGTCTATGTCTTAGCCGGTTTATCGCGGTTACCTGTCACGCATTCCAGGATTAATCATTCTACGAAAATTTCATTAAGCTTACCGATTTCAAACCGGTAATATACCATAACAGTCTATCAGCACTGTTCCCCTTTGGACTGCACTATCACCTGACTCTTTGTTCACGTTTCGTAGCGTTATACGACCATCCAGATCACTTAGGACCGAATGAAATTTTAACAAATGTTTGCAAATTGAATATCCGTCGCGACAAATATTTCTCGAACGGCAACGCCTTCCGATTGGCGGATTCGATAATCACGAGCGTGCGATTCCGGGAGAAAGATCGATGCGACCTGATGCGAAATCCTGATCTTCGCCGGACGAAGAATCGCTCCGATCGGTCTAGCCAGGACTGAGAACGTGCGTGTGCATCGAGTTGCCACGACTGGTCTGCCTATACTGAGGACGGCAGGCACCTCTGCTCGTTGCTGGGCGGCCATATCGGGATTCTGACACGCCCCTAGATTGCCCTACCACTGATACCCCCAGGCCAATCCCGCTCGTTGCCGTTAAGCATCCCGCCAATCCTGACTGAAGCAACCTCGGCGCCTCCGCTATGTGCCACGGCTACGCCCAAGTAATTTGAAATGTGTTTCAGCGGTAATTCGATATAAAATTGTAGTTAATATCTTTCATTATAGTCCGGACGGAGGGAAAGGGGGCGCCCAAGCTCCTCGCGCGGAAGACGACGATGGTGGGAGGCATGGGAGCAGAGGCAGGGGACTGTACGGGGAAAGGGGGAAGGGAATGAAGCAGGGTGGAGCGGGCGGTGATACTGGCCTCCCACTTCCAGTTCGTTCTCCTCGAGATGGAACAGCGAAGCGGATCGTCGAGAGAACGACGGGAGAGGGAAGGGAGAAGGAGAGGGTCCAGCGAGACCTGGCTGGAAGGGATGAAGTGCCATCGAAACGGAGAAGGGTGGTCCCAGCTTCGCGAACTTACTCCGCGAATTTACGAATTCACGAGGACGAGCGGGCGAGCGAACGAGCGAACTTGGGAGTCCGGGTGAGCGAGCGTCGGGTTTTTTGCTATGTGAACTTTTTTTTTTTTGCGTCCCCCTGTCGTCGAAGCTCAAGAAAAGGCTCGTTAAGCATATCAAAGAAGCACGTTGATTAATCTGAGCTGTGTTACTAATGTCGCAAGGTGACGTTAAGCGTTAAATTGTGAAATAATACAGTCAATCAGAATAATGTCGACACACACATATATACACATATGTATAAATGGTGAACCAAATTACTGGTAAGATGACGACTATTTCTGTAATAGATCGAAATCTTTAAAAGTGATGTGACTCATCTATCTCATTGCAATTAATGATAATTTGTTATTGCGAATGAATTTACATGATATATATATATATGTATATATATATATGTATAATGAGTGAATTTTTAAATCTTTTATAAAAAGACGAATATCTGGATAAAAACGGATACTCCAATTGTTAGTATCATTTTTTTGTTCGTGACTTACGTGCGGGAAATAAAAAAGATTTGTGTATAAAAAGAAAGTAAATAGTACGTATTATTGTTATATTATTTGTGTATAAACAATAAGAATTAAAATAATTGTTTGTTGTAAAATGATTGTTTTTTTCAAAAGTATTTAAAAATAACAATCAACTTTTTAACCTCCGATTCACTCAAATATTAGGAAAAAATTTATTTCAATTTATTACAATGGATAATATATATATATATATATATATATATATATTTATCGGACTCGAATATCGCAATAAAATGTTCTATAAAAAATATGAAATGCTTCATATTTTTCAATGTCTAGAAATGTGTGTAAACGAAAATTCATGGTAGTTGTACGAGTATATTGGAGCAATTATTTTGACATCGTTAGAATCGAATCGAAATGAAATTAAATTCGGTACAATTGCAGGAATGATAGAAGTATAGAAATTAGGGATGTATAATATTATTTAATTATAGAGGATTGCTTATGCATAGTGTAAGTACAGTCCCGTATAGTATACCATAAATATATGCAAACACATAAAAAAATAATTACCCTAAAATAATAGACTGCTGAAAATTATTTAATATTTATCTTACTAATTAAGTTACGTAGTTAAAATAAAATAAAATTGATTTAATATACAGTAGTACTTTAATCTATTGCAAAATATACAACAACAAAAATTTGTAAATTTATAATTAAATGCAAGTTCTTATCTTTTCAATTTTATATCACATATATCATACATATAATCGTATATATATATATATATATATATGTGTAACGTAGTTTAAATTTGTTTAATTTACGTTAACTGTTCTAATTTAGAATTATCATTTATCGATTCTATGACAATTTTACATCGATTAGCAAATAAAAAATCGTTTCCATAGAGTCGGTTTGTAGCTCATTTCTGTGAAAGAAATTAACGGAGCCTGTAATGCGATCGTCAAAGCGTGACTCAACACGAAAGCCGGTGACTCGTAAGAAAATGCGCGCGGTTAATTTTTTCACCTTTTATTTTACATACACCTTTACACGCGTTGCCCCCTTCGCGGATAAGGCGAACAAGCGTATTCGTGTTGCACGGGTCGCACCTAAGAGGTGATGCGTTCGTACATACACGTCTCATTAATTAAACATGAGAATTAGCTACGAGTGTTGCACCCATGGGGCAATGAAAAGTTAATGTCGTTAAAGGGCACACTTATCGCTCGATAATTGGTTTACTAAAGTTTCCATGGAAAGATGCGCGAATGCAATTCGAATATGTAAGAAAACAACGACGCTAATTATCAGAAAGAAACAACTTTGTATAATAGGGTATTAATAGGGACGTCTGCAACGTCTAAATATTCTTGACGTAAACTTATGAATACATAAGGTAAGGTCGATTTATGATAAAATTATGACAATCTTGATTGAAGGAATTAACATATATAAATATTAGCGTGTCGGATGTACGCAATTCTGAATTATGTAGGATATATTAAAAACACACAATCTCTTGCAATTCAAATTTATTATGTTTATTTTTTTCTTTTAAAAGAAGCGTAGCATAAAATCTTTCTTAAATTAAATGTAATTATTAAAGCGTATAAATGTATTTCTGCATAAAACGGATACTATTATGAAACCTTTCTTATTCATTTATCCACCAATATCATATTTTTTTATATTCTAAAAGTGAGAATTTAAGAATTAACGTTTCGTACTAAATGTTTTTAATTATAATATCTACATAAAATATAATATATAAAACAGAGGAAAAAATAAAATTGCGAGACAAGATAATTTATACGGAATAATATACCGTTTAATGAAAATGAGAAGTTAATGTCGTTAAAATGCATCATTTCGACATTTCCGACCTTAGTCGGAAATCTCGAGAAAAATTTCTTTGAGGCTCTTTGACACTTTTTAATACGGAAAGCAGCTCGAAGACATTAATATGGATATATCGCTCTAATACCTGGACAAGTAATATCCACGTGTACGTCATTAAATTTACATGAGGATGTGACTTGAGTCTTGCGATCCGGTCAGGAACACGAAGTGAAAAGTTAAGAGCGTTAAAATGCTCCTATTAACGTACCAATTAAGCCTCATAAATCCGAGACCTCTCGGCTAGACCTTAATGACATTTTTCAGTCACTTTGAAACAATGTATAACTTAAGCTCAACATATTCAGGAAAAATTTCCGTAATCTAAACACTACCTTATCCGCTCTTTCCCCCATTTTCAAAGCTTTATAAATTTTTACTGGAAGTGATGCCTTTTTCATTAAAAATAATAACGCCATTTAATATTTTTGCAGTTATTTCATTATACTTGTATATAGTAAAATATATTTTATGTATACATATATATATATATATATATATATATATATACTAGAGTAGATATTATTTAATTTTTAATTAATTAATTTTTTATGTTTTTTTTACATCTTTTATAAAAAGTCGGCTTTGGAGATATTTATTTTAATCTTTAGTAAGCTTAACTACATTATACTATTTTGCTGAAGAAATCAATTAATTAAAAATATATATCATTATTATACAAAATATTCGCGAAATACATTTTCAGTTAAGCAATGGGAATTATTCGGAAAATAAATATTGCATAGAACGGAGTCAGAATACGAATAAATTTGTTTATCGGCTACCTTTAATCGACGTTCGCTTCGATGAATTAAAGTCGCTAATGTAATGAGACAGCGCAACATCGATGCTCAACTTACTTTACAATCCAGCTTTTAGCAGCTGCCGTTAGAAGCGGACATTCGTACGATCGAAGAACCCGAGGCGAATATACACGATAAAAGACCTGAAATTAACGATCCTTTAAAACGCTCATAAAATTCGACCAGATAAGAATCCTTCCACTTGCTCCGACGTCTCCACGTCGTATCGTCCGCTACGCACAACACATACTCGCGACACACAAATTACTCCCACACACAACCGAAAGTACAAACGCAACCTGCTTTCATTTGTTAACCAACGTCAACGAATAAGATATGAGCTATTTTTTTTTATGTCGCATCATATTTTTCATTTATCGAGTGAATTCTACGTATGATTAAAGTAATGAAGACTCCAACATGGATCTAAGGATAAAAGTAATTAGGAGAGAACAACGAAAAAAAGGAAAATTCTATATATCGAATGACAACAGTCAGTCATTAAAAAGCTTCACCTTTGGCGTCTAAAATACTTTTTATTTTTGTAAGATATCTTTCACAAAAGAGGGAACGGAGATAAGAAATTTTTCAACAATTCTATTTTTTATATTATAAATTTATATTCTCCTGTGAATGACATATTGAATATTTATAAAAATGATCGTAACAAATGATAATTATCATCCATTGAAAAATTTTATTTTTTTATTTTTAGCGTTTAAAATATTTTTTACAAAATATTGTTTCGGTATCTTTCACGGAAGAAACAAATACAGAAAATTTTTTAGTTTCAGTTTTATTTTTCTATAAATAATTTTGAATATCTTTGTAAATTACAACGATATCTTAAATGATTTTTATCTAAACATAGGCAAGGGTTGAATATTTAATGATGTATATTTTCTCGTATACTATCATGTTTTCTAGCAAGAAAACACATTTACATACTCCGTTCGCTAGCATATGGACTCTCTCTCTCTCTCTCTAAAGATTATTATGTAAAAAAGTTTTTTTTTTAGTCATAATTATAAAGGTGTAAGTAAATCGATTAATCACAATCAAAATTGCGATCTTACATTTTAAAATGCTCAATTAGTTGGTCGATATGTTTACGATCTTAGGGCCTATCCAGAAAACTTGCATAGCCATAACTGTGTGTGTGTGTGTGTGTGTGTGTGTGTGTGTGTGTGTATAGAGAAAATTATCTAATCATATATCTATTAAGGCAGCTCCGGACGACACGGTCAATGTACGTCAACTTTACGCACATTCACTAAATATTGGCTTAAATTAATATGGATAATTATGCATATTACATATATGTGCATGCGTATATGTATGTGTGCTGTATACGTACAATATTTGCTAATGGCATACATCGACTACGTTATCTGGAGCTCTGCCTTTAGGACACACCTAAACTACAATTGAATAATTTTCTCTATGCATGCGTTTATGCGGCTCTCTATACGAGTGTGTTCAGACAGATCTTTACAATTATGACTAAAATTGTTTTTACATGTGACGATCTTAAGGATCACGAAATTATTTGACATCGCAAAGACCGAACTTAAAATAAATTAACGCAATCGAACTTCGTACGCGTGCAACAGCGACAACGGCGCATGGTTGAATGGTGCGTACACATCACGACGAATACTATGAGAATGGATTGTCGGTCGTGTGTACCGGCAAAGTGAACGTGGGCAAACACGTCAACGGGGCGCGTTCGCGCGCGTACGCGCCTGGCACACGCACGCGGTAGACCTCATACCGTGTCCAATGCATATTCATACGGCCATACATTATACCGCGCGGTATACAGCTCGGGGGCCGTAGCTGATCTTAGATTAAGGTAAACGCCGGTTAAGTTAACGGCTAAACTTCTATAAGTCGGGAGCCGCTCGCATGCGCATCGTGTCGCGCGAAACCCTGAGACCGCCTTCCTCCGCGAGCGCGATCGTTTTCCCGTTTCTCCTCTCACCTCTGTCGCGTTGCCCGATTATTTCCTCAACGACCGTCAATAAAAACGTGTGTAATCTATTATCATAATATCGGAAATATATAATTTAGGCTCGGTTGGACTCGAACGTTACTCTAATTTTAAGCGAGGCTTAAAACTCTCTTTGTCCCTGTCTCTTTTCGATTTTAAAACGAGATAGAGGGAGTTTTAAGTTTCGCTTAAAATCAAAGTAACGTTGGTGCAACCGGGTCTTATTCTTATAATCGAAAAAAACAGAAAAAATACGCGCGCGCGTTAGAATTTGTTAAAATTAAACTATATTAATAGACACAGACTATACTTGACATGGTCTTAAATATAAAATTCGATTATGAATATCAGCCTAAGACATCTTTTAGACATATTTTATACGGTTTTCTCGCAAAGATGTCTTTAAGACGACTTATAAAATGTCTTATGTTCTAGACTTCTTCTTCTTTTAGATTTTATATAATTGCTAGGTTACGTCACTGTTTGCAAATATTTCAATGAACGTTTAAGAGATCTGCATTATATTTTAATCAATTACTTATTTCTATATAGGCAACAATGAATCTATATGATCCTTGATAACGCGAGACTATCGTTTTCCATGTACAAAAAAATTAATGAATACACAGAATTAGAAAACCATCCCATAAATATAAACATATACCATAATAGTTAAAACAATAATCATAAATAATAATGAATAATTTAAATAATAAATATTAGTAAAAAACTTACTTTCTGAAGATACTTGTACTTCAGAAACTTGTACTTCGAGGCCTGTATTCGTGTACTTCCAACACTTCTAAGCTTAGACGTGTCGAGAACTTCGCGTACATGCAGTGTACTTACATCTTTGTGTACCAGCTATGCCGCGCGCATAAGAGGCTTATACACATGAGATCATTGCACATATGAGACCAGTGAGACCGTTGCGTTTACGAGGCTTGAGAGGCGATCGCCTGGTTTCCCTTCACGGCAAAGCCGCCCGATGCGCTCGCGCGCATTCTTGCTCATCGTCGGTGCGTGCGCGGGCCCGCTTAGCAACCCGATCCGATCTTGCGTTTGTTATGCTAAGTGCTCATTAAGATCGTAATGCGTTCTCACGGACAGGACAGCGGAAATTTGGCGCACGAGAAAGGAACCGTAACGTTCCGGTCGAAGGTTAAGAGAAGTCTTAGCGGCATCCACCGGAAACGAGAATCTGAAAATAGAAAATCCCCTTCTGATATCGATGTAAATGCTTAGTTTAATTAAACTAAGGACCGCATTCACATCTTACTTTTATCAATAAGTATGTTCACTTATTTCTAAGATATTTTATATTTAATGTTATGTATATAAAAATGCACGCACTTGTCAATAAATAAAGTGTGAATATATTACACTTAATTGCAAGTTTCGAGCACTGTTTATTACAATTGTAATGTGTAATTAAATATAAATAACTCATACTTGTTTTTAATTTTAAAAAATAATATATAAATAAAAAGATTTCTTATTTTTATAAATATATAATCTTATAAAATATTTTACAAAATACTTTATAAGATTGATGAAATCATACAAAATTATAATAGTTATTATTATTAAACAACAAACACATGTTAATATTAATAGATAATAAATAATAATATGAATTTATAATAGTTATTAATAGAATAAATAAATAATAATAATCCCTTAATGAAAGAATTATAATTAGAGAAAAAAATAAATATTAATAAATAAAAAAATAATATGGATATCATAATAAAGAAACAATCACTAAAATGATTCTTAGTAATGTTGCATATTTGTAATGCAAATTAATGTAAATAAATTCGAGACATAGATGATTGAAGTGCTACTTTATACCTCCATAATTAAGTAAGATTCCGTAATTAGCAATTCCGTAAGAAACGAATTATCGAATGGAAAGTCAATGACCAATTAGGAGTGCATAGCTGGTCGATTTGTTAATATCTTTTGCGTCAACTCATTATGCACGGGATCGCGCAAGACATTCAAGTTTCTATGAAGCGGCGTGCATGAGAAATTAATTAAGTCCTGTATAAAAAGGATGGATGGTAGAAAGAACTTCTAAAGCGGACGTTGCTCAAAGCACATTTCTAAATCGACAATTTGCCATCATGGTTGACGAAATAGATTGTTAACATTCTATCTACATTCAAATATACCGAGAAATTATGAAATATATTAGCATATTACAAAAAAGAGTTAGCTATTAACAAAATAATGGATATATTAGCTGAATTTTTATTAGATCTTTCATTACAGCGATATTATATAACAACAATAATTATTACTAATATATAATATAATTACTAATATATAATATAATTTAAGAATTTAATTTGATATTATTTTAACAAAAATATAAATTTATGATATTTTATATTTAGTATAACATTAAAACAGTTTGCAAATGCAGTTTGCAAAAGTTGAAAATTAGTATATGTGAAATAAATTTTTTTCCGTAGAAAACTGGTTGAATTTTATAATTAACAATATTAATTTGATTAAAAAGTCTTTACACTAATTAAATTATATCAAAATGTTTTATTCGAATTTTTTTATTTATTTTCAATACAATATGTAGTTTCAGTGCTTCAGTATCCAAGGATTATAAATATCTTTCTCGATTTGTCACGGCGCGATTTGCAACAGTTACTGCAGGGTGACACTTGCGAATTATCCATTCCCGAAGAGATCGGATTTCGTCTAAAAGCCTCCATTACGGGCAATTTGCATTGATAGCGAGCAAGCGCCTTGAAACCCAGCTAAAGGCCACTTTGCGACATTACGTTTTCAGTTTCGCAGACAGGAACTTTATCACAATTAACACCCTTTAAAGAATTCTAACTTACGAGTAAAATGTCTATGTATGGATAGATGAGAATCTTGGGGTTATATTAAAAAAAAATTCTTTAATAGCTTTAATTCTATACGCACACAGTACTAATATTATTAATCATGCTCAAAGTATTAATTTAACCAAATCGATAAGTAAATTTGTTTTCTCGGAACTAATGTAATTATAATTATCTCATTAAGACTATGGAGAAAGAAAATAATAATTATATGTATATAAAATATATAAAATAAAAATATATCAATATATAAAATAAAATAAATTATTAATTATTCAAATATATTTTAGAACGTTGCATGTAAAATCATGAAGTTTGAGAAACGAGTTTTATCCGTTTATTAAGTCAAACGTTGCTATTTATGCAATCAAATTCTTCCACGACAGAATTTATTATTGATTAATTCACATGTTGGTTCTGTGCCAAAGTTGACCATTGAACAATCTTTTCCAAGAGTGACGTTTTTCCCTCCGTTTCCGCTTTAATCACAACATTCGGCGTCGTACTCGTTAGAACGTACGTGATGTGTAGGTGGTAGAAAAAAAGCGTTTCCGCGTAATGGCGGCAGTTTTCTGTAGCAATTAAGATAATATTTGCATTCGAGGGTTGTGATTTCCTGCAGGTGTTTCGATCGTTGAGGGTTGCAGGCCTCGTTAGATATAGCGTGTGTCCTGTCCGTTACATACACCAGCATTCTCTCGTGTTGATTGTTAAGTCTTACATAAGCGTAGATTAAACGAGCATTCTCCGATTTTTGTAAATTTATGAATTTCACTTTAGTAATAACTTGAGACTTATTAATTCACAAAAAAAAAGGATAGTTTTATTTTTATAAAATGTTATTAAATGATATTAATAATTTTGAAAAAGTAATATTTACATATAAAATATTATTTATATTATTAAAAATGTGAAAATTATTATAAAAATATTAGTTAAACATTAGTGTAAATAAATTTATTTAAAATAATATCAATAAAAATTAGAAAAATTGTATAGATATATTTAAAAAAATAGTAGGACATAAAATATCGCAATCTGTTTAAATTGAAGAAAATAGATTATTAAATTTACTCAAAATTCAGAAGTCAATGTACTTACGCCAATGTACTTTGTTCACACATCCACATGCTGCCCTCCTCTCTCTTTTTCGTCGTGCATTACGGAACGTTCGACACAGAGAGACATGCGAGTACAAACGGCACGTATGACACATCGAGGGGGTTCCTATGCATGTACGTGCACGAGGAGGGTGCTCTCCTGGGGGGGTGAGAATTAGTGCGGCGAAAGGCCAAGCGAGGGAAGTGGACGATGGTAGGGATGAAGGTGCCGCTATTAGATCTTTCTCATGCTGATAAAACTGTATAATGGACTTAATCGCTTTGCGCCTAGCCCCCGGCTAAATTTTCGTTATTTTTCATGGGTCCCCGACTACAGCTCACAGTCCGGTTATCACCATGGCTGATCTACTCCTGTCTCATTCGCGGCCCTTTGTTCTTCGCCCGCAAATCCATTGATCCTGCGGGACGTGGAACACGCACATCCGGCTGATACCGGTGCCGAACTCGTCGACAAGTATGTCGCATTTGCAAGCGTACTTTTGTCGGCGTAGAGACCTTACATTTCACTACTCGAAGCTCCACTGTCGGAATATATTTTATCCTATCTCGTTCTAGTATACAAATTGTAATCGTATAAATTTTATACATTATATTTAAAATATATGAAGTTACTATAAAATCACTTGAAAGATAAAGTTAGATTAACTTAACAAATCTCACCCATTTATTAAGAAAGAAAAAAACAACGCGAACTAACCATCATATATTTAAAAATATTACACTAATATTATACTAAATGTATTATTATTTCTAATAATATTAACAAACGATTCAAAAGTTTTTCTGAGAGGCTTCCACAGCCTTTCAAATTCCAAGCGAGCATTCTGAGCACTTACGCGATAATTCGCCGCTGACCTTTAATAGTTCAGTTCAACTGGAAGAAACGAAAATAGAAAGGTAGAGGTACGTTGTAACTTCTAGATGTGGCGATAACCGGCGAAGCGAGCACGATGTTATACTTCTGAAAACCTTGATCTGTTCGTACGCGCGGGTAGATTCTCTGAATTCGACGATCATTTCCCGGTGCACGATCGTGTACAATTTCCTGTGGTTTCACGGATCGTCCGAGTAACTCCTTCCGCCCCTATCCCCTATCGTTTCTACGCCCGGGCAAAATATACGGAACGGCGCGGTGTGCTCGAATAGCCAATCGAGGAATCCCGAGTTTCCCTCCTGAATCGAACAACCGGCAATTTGCATGTTATACCATTCGATGGCGCCCGAGACCGCTTTTTAAGGCAGTTACGACCATTACTGTAATGCTCGAGGTCGTGCGAGTCAATGCCAAGAAATCGGCGTCCGAATCTGCATCCGAGGGATCGCTACGGTCGGGATCGATCGTGAAGTCCGATTCGGTTCTGGAATTAGAACGTACAAAGCGGCGGGTCGATAGTGCAGCGTTTAAAGTTAAATAAAAACGAGAAACTCGTAATCGAACGCTCCACGAGAAGAGAAAAATCCGAATGAAGAGATCAGAATCGATATTGCGTATTCCAGGGTTATTTTTATCGAAGCATTAAAATCTCCGTATGACGTATAACAATACATCAGCTAGAGTGTGACGAAAATAACTTTAATATTTAGCAAAGAAATCGAGTGATATCAAATAAGTGTAATAACGATGTTGCTTAAGCGAATCACGCCGGTGGGTGCGTCCATTCTATTTATGTCCTGAGAGGTGTATATATTCACATTTGAAGAAAAAAAGCGGAGAAGTTCCGTTAAAAATACCGGCCCAAGTCGTTATTCTCTCGTGCACGCGGTTGCGCTATACACACGTTGACGGATCAAGACGAAACGCGACAGCTCAATCCCACACATCCAGAGACAAAGTGTGAGTTTTGGCGTTACGCACCGAACCTGGCGAGTATTTCCCAAGGGCTTGTCTTACTAGGAGTTACCTCACGTAAGCAGCCCCGGAGTCTCGGCGCTGGCTTTAGTTACCCGGCATTACTTGTCTCGCTCTCGTAGGTATTAGATTACTTTATAGGCGTATCACTGCACGCACCTATGCGGCACATATATCGGTATGCACGAGCAACGAGCTAGATACGTGTAAACCAGTTACGTGCGCGCATTTCCCAAGCGCTCGTTTTGCTACTAGTTACAACGGGTAAGCAGCCACCGTGTATGCCTCTGTATTAGTTTTAGTCATCCAAAATTGCCTGCGTCGTTCTTGTAACGGCGAATATATATTGTGCACGCGTATGCGTTAATCCTCCACGGAGTAAAGACGCTTTCAAGTCAAGTTCTCTCTCTCTCTCTCACACGCACACATACATACATACACACATTATCTCAATATAACTTCTAACAGTGTCAAAAATATGAACAATTTTTAATACAAATACATGCAATATTGAGATAGAAATATATGTCTAAGTAGTAGTCATCTCAAGCGACATTAATTCGCAGGAAAGGAATTATATCTAAATTATCTATAAATAGTGTTAATAAACTTATGTTATGATTATCAGTTATGCTAATTATGCATACATTTAGGTTACTGTCGCTTAAAAGTATGTATTTGTCTTTTTTAATTAAATGAAGAAGAGTGCATTTCAGCCTTTTCTCTTAATCTTCTAAATGTGTCCTTAATAATCATCTTTAATAACTCAAAATGCTACATTCTACATATTGCTCTTTTATTTCGAAAGTGAAACAATTAAAAAAAAATTATTCAATTTTAAAATAATTATTAAATTTTCCTGAATAGGAGAAAACTATATTTTTCAACTCAATAAAAATTGATTAATCAAATAATATCTACAAAAAAAATATTCTTAATGACGAGCAAATGTTTTTGTTTTTTTCATATTTTATAATCTTTAAAAAAATCATTTTTCTTAAATTGACAATTTTTTATAAAGTTAAATTAGTTTTCTTTTGATGATTGATAAGCTAATGTTTAAATTAAAAATAATTCATTTCAATTCGAAAATGTTTTTTTAATCATGTTTTTTTAATTCTGTTATTTTTAATACGTAAACTGAATATATTGTAAAATTAGAATAGAATTTATAAAAAAGATACATACAAAAAAGACTTTTTTTTCTGAAGTTTATAAAAATTTGGTTAGATATAGATTTGAAAATAAATTTTGTTAGACTATTAAATTAATTATGTAGGACAATCAAATCCATTATTATAATTTCGAAACTTTTTGCAGTATTACTTATCATGCTTGAGTTTCTTACATAATTATTTTAATAGTTCAACAAAGTTATTTTTAAATCTGTATCTACTTAAATTTTTAGATACTTCAAACTTTCCATATATGGCGAACTTACTAAACACATCCATTGTTAACGTAAATTCCAATCTTCGACTTGGTGTAGATTAACTCATTAACATACTCGTTACTGTAAAAGACCCAGGCCAAAAACAAGTCCCGACGTCTTTATCTAAAAGACGAAGCAGAAGAGCAAGGTGACGAGGTGTTAAGTGTACCTGAGAAGTTCCTTTGCAAACGCCAAACGTACGAGATGCATGCACTTGCCAAGAGCCCGTTTTGCCGGGAGTTGCTCTTCGCGTAAACAGAACCAAGTTTCAGCTATTACAGTCGAGCCGTTTGAGGTTCCGTAGAAGACTTCATTCTCCTTTTACTTCGAATAGACCCTCTCGTGCTCTCGTCTTCTGGGTTCCGTCTTTGCGTCGCTGGCTGGCTTCGAGCTCATTAACATAGAAACAGCGGTAAACTCGCGGCTAGCTTACCGACCTAACAGCGTGTAAAATAACCGCTAAGTTGTCAAGACAATGCTCCTACTACGCTGGCAAACATCCCAAGTCTAAACAGCACCGCGGACTAAGTCCTCCGGCGAATTACTTCCTCCGGTGCACCATTGTCCTTTGAGGAGCGAAACGTCATCGTATTTCCGGCGCGGCGCCGCTCCCTCTTTGACTATCTTCTCCTGAGAAAGAGAAATTAAGATGATGTTTCAAGCACGCTTAATCATATCAATAATATTCGGCATTAAAATGATTTTTTTTATTTTTAGTTGATTTTATTTTCGATCTTGTTCAATAAAATAGAATTGTTCTGTTTTCCGTTCTTATAAAATGATTCTTCATAAGTATTGATGATTTTTTTCGTTTTAAAGATACATGTTAGTTTAAAGAGCAATCTTTCTTGGATGAGATCTAATGATAAAATTGGAATAATGTCGCTCGTCACAAAATGAAACCAATAGAAACACTAATAAGCTCAAAATCGGTCTTTTGACCGCTAATGGCAGTTATCCCAACCGCTGATTGTTCTAAACTGTCGAAACATAATCGTTGGAAACGATTTTTCTGTCTTTTCGTCGTACGCTAACGATTCTCTCGCACGCATAATATTCAATTGCAGGCACATGTCGTACGTTTTTGCTCGTTAACTCACCATGGTATGCATCAAACAATGTAAGATACACACACACACACACACACACACAGAGAGAGAGAGAGAGAGAGAGAGATTTTTAAATAAAAGTTTAACATGATATATTTGCTATGAGCAATGCAAGATATTTTAAAAAGAGATATAAATACATTTTGCTAAAAAATTCCGCAAATAATTTTAAAAAATACTGTATACTTTTTAATAAAAAAACTATGAAAGTTATGCTCCTTAATCTTAATTGTACGTTTATGATTTATATACGTGATCACCACACAGAGATTGAGAGTCAGATTGTTTCGTCAGCTTTTCATTATAATGCTCGAAAAATTACCACATTAATATTATTGTGATTAATATTATTTAATCTATCGTAAATGAAAAGTATGTCTATTTACTCAGAAGTATACTGAAATAACAGTTTTGTTGAAGTATCTGAAAATTGAATTAAGATAATTAATTAGATTTAAAAATGATTTTATTCAGATAAATTATGTATGTAATAAAACGTTAAGCATTGGTGTTAATGCTGCAAAAATTTTTAATATTCTATTATTTAATAACCTTGTTTGATCGTCCTGCATAATTATTTTGATGATTCAATATGCAATCATTTTTAGATCTATATCTAACTATATCTAAATTTTTAGATACATCAGCAAAACCGTTCTTTTTGTGTAGTCTATAATTATAAGAAGTATCAAAATTTTTGAAACTTTACTGGAGTCAAAGGCTTCAGAGTGTATAGCTATATAGGATTCATTATGGAAATAGAATTATTGCGAAATCTGATGTTTAAATTGTGTAAAATATGAATGTAACTATTCATTATCATTTTGATGAACTAAATTGATTTAATGAATCAAAAAGAGCAAAAATTACATAAGAATTATTTCATCTTCGTAGATCGTAATATGTGTAAATGAGAGATCCGTGCAAATTATGACGCATTCACATCTAGATAATGATCGAGAATCAGATCTACGTCTTTCGATACGACGCTGTTCACACAAAATCAACTCCGGAATCTAGAAACTGGTAAAGCATTCGCGTGTTACCTCCCGTCTCCGGGACACCCTGTACACTCACGCACACCGCACATTGGTCGCCTTGATCGCTGGCGACCCTGGGACACGAGCGTAACACGCGATCTTCTTGTTAAGAACGTTATACGCCGTTAAAACCGACATAATGTCGGCGTCGCCGGCGCGCAGTAGGTGTGCCGAAAATATTGGGGGCAAGAAAAAGGCCCACGCCGTGATTTATCGCTGGGTGGCGTTAATCGGCGGCACGAGACTGCAGAAGTTCGAAATTTCGATAGGCGACGCGCTAGAAAACGCTTTATTCAACCCCGAAGGTCGAGGATTTGCAATGAGGACGATCGATCAAATAATTGCAGCACGGCATGGACAAGCATTTTTGTAAGCGTGATTTCAAAAGTATATGTTGCTATAGATACGTTCTCTTGTGCCTTTATATGCTGCCTGTGCTTTAAGTGAATCGAGCATGCAGGATATTTCCTTTTATGTGCGTGAAGTTTTCGATTAATGTAAAATTATCAGAATGATTGTGTTGAAATCGAAAGTTTTTCGGCTTTCAGTCACACACATATCTGAAATAAATTAAATTAAATTAATTTAATATAAGAATATAGATATAACGTATTGATAAAACATCCAACTTTGATCGTTCTTGGCTTTCTTTATCGTATAAAATTATCAGATAGTACAAAAAAAAAAATTAATTCGATTGTTACAAGTTGCAGTTATATTTAAGATTGTACTGTACGATTAACACAAAGCTCTCGTCGAATACATTTATATTTATGTCTGTTTTGAACTTATCAAATGCTATCTAACTTTTTGCATCGGCATATTATAGCATTAAACTGAGTCAAACGGTTATTCTAAGCAGGAACAGAAAATAGCAACTTCACGTATTGTGAAAAACTTGTGTATTTTATTGCCGTTATTATTATAGAATATTTTCTCATACATTATCATGGAATATTTTTCAAGTAATTACCATCGATAATGTGCGGAATATGCGTGTCAGTTCTGACGTCGGTCGTCATTGTTGCGATTTTTCTGGTGCGCAGCATTTTTTTTACAGGTTACATTAATGCAGATTACCGTAAGTATTATGATAATTAATGTTAATTCTGCGTGCGGGCTCGTTACTAATGTACGTCTTGACGAGTTTTCATGCGCAACTAGGTCGCATGAAATTGTCAAAAGTCCCGTGTGCGCTTGTAAAATAGTATCCGTCGACATAACGGCAACATATAAATACCCGAAATCGGACGATCGCGCGATTGTTAGGATTTCGCACTCCCGTTGCGGCGCGATTCAGGATAATGCCAGATGAACGGAAGCGCGGAATAAAAGATGAGCGAATTAAATTCTTTATACACGCCAACAAAAAAGACCGGGAATGCATCTCGCGTGTTCTTTGTTATCTTTTCACGCGATATTTACACTGTATCAATTCTACTGATTTTATCGTAGATCATAGTTTTCCTTAAAGCCCACGCTGTGCATCTTTGTATTATTTACAGACAGTTTCGTGAGCGCTATATAAATAATTACGGCTGAATTCAATACAAACTGTCCTCCACTTTGTTCTT
The DNA here is from genome assembly GCF_000204515.1 of Acromyrmex echinatior. The sequence goes on from NW_011626625.1 coordinate 934,410, forward strand.
TTTCACGCTAATTATATTCTGAAACGTCCAGATTTAATTTTAATAACAAAATTATTGATTAACTTTGAGACGCTTAATTACAGGGAGATGATAAAAAATATAATTTCAAATATGACATTGTTAATATTGCTGTCCCTTACTTCAAAAGTAACACAACTAAATTAAGTTTCCCAGAAAAGGGAAGATCTATTTTTCAATTTAGTAGAAAACTTTTAACTATTCAAATTGATTTGACAAACAAAGGAATATATTCTTAATGATATGATAAAATATGTCATTTTTATCAATTTTGTGTTATAAAAAAGACATTTTTTTTTTATTTGTGATGATATTGACGATTTTCTATGAAATTAAGTTAATTTATTTTTAGTGATTGATAGGGTAGTGTTTATTTTTAACTTTATGAGATAATATTCGAAAATCATATTTTTTAGTTGTGTCATGTTTTGAGGTAAAGAAGTGATATATGAATATAATGCAACCTGTAATTAATGTATAATATAATATAAAATAATATATGCAAAAATATGTTCATGAAAAAACTGGAAAGATTTCGAAAATGAATAAAAATATAACGGGATTTAATAACATTTTAAATTAGATATAAAAGATTCTAGAAATTTAAAATAATTAAGGAGAAAAGTAGAAAAAAAAGAAAGCGGGTTCTTGGAAATTCTATTCTTCAGGACAAAATATCAAGTGGAGAATTAAGGAACCTTGTAAAGTAATTAAGACAGTCTTTTTAATCACGATTCGTCGACCTCCTTCCTCTTTTTGTATCACGCGATACTTTGTTACGTACCTTAACATTTTTTTATTACTTTCGGTCGACAGCGAAACACACTCACGACTTCCTGCGAGATAGTATCACGTTGAGTTATCATTAGGGGAGTCCTTGGTTGAGAAAAATTTTCTGTGTCCTGATGTACATGCGCGACTCGTTTAATCGTGCCAATCATAGATTTGCGTACAGTTTCTATCATAAAATAAGAGTGTTTCCCAGAAACACAAATATAGATTATTTAGATTATTTATATTATTTATTTTAGATTATTTAGAATATACATATACATATATTGCTCTATGGAAATATAATGTATTAAAATATCTTAAACTCCTACAATTAATAAAATATTACGAATTTGATTAAAATTTTTTATTATTGAATTAAATTTTTTGTAATGATTTTTATTGTTTAAATTTTTTATTTTATAAAATTTTTTTTATTAAATTATTAGAGCATCTTGCACAATTAAGCGGAATCGCAAACAATAACATTTTGTAATTGTTGTCTCTTCCCCCTCTCTCTCTCTCTCTCTCTTTTCCTAACGGTAATACGGTACTCTGGCACAAACGCTAAAGAGAGTCTTTTTTCTGTCGCTCTCGTCAGGAGAGTCGCCACCTTTCCGTCTCGAATCCTTCCTCCTTTACGAAATGCAATTAAACCAATTACCGCGACCGCCGGAGAAATGAACGCGCGGGAGTTACGTAAAGTAATTGGACGCCTCCACTATGTGTGCGCGGATTTCCTAAAACGATAATTAACGAGTTATTAAGCGTCGGCTATCTTACCGTCGACGGTACTCGTCATTATCCGCGTTTCACACGAGCGCCGAGTGAAATCTGCAGCGATGAGCCGAAGATAGGAGAGCACTTACACACGCATACACACGCTCGACGCAACGCACACGCATGTGTAAGGTACCATAAATACAGGAATAACACACAGCGAACTTACGTTATAATATAAAAACTTAGCTTCAAGATTCCAATCGATCATCAAGCGTATTTGATACATATTTTCTAGAAATATTTGAAATATTTTAACACATCCTAAAATTATTAAGAATTTTATATTATATTATATTTTTTATTGAAATATAGGAAAAAAGCATCTTCTAACATTTTTCTGCTTAGCTATGTTTGCATTGTTGACACTAAAAAAATATCGTTGATTGTGAATCCCGGAAGATTATTATTCGTTCCTGCGTAAGTCGCGCGTAATGCACTTAATGGTGCGTCAGGTAGCGCACGAGAGTGCGTGAGATCCTTTGAGGCGTGAGCGACTACGTGTGGACGGACCTTAAAGACAGGATGCAATTACATAGAGTCTTAAGTGTTATCGTTAAAGTAAAAATGCACCTCTCATAAGTCGCGGCTCTCATTGTCAGCCTCAAGACATTTTACTTTTTAAATTAGATCGCTGCACGCGCACATGATTCGGTCGACCGCGTAATTAAGGAAGAACTTCTGTCTCAAAATTAATAAGGCATTATTAATTCCTATCAAGATATCCTAAATGCTTTTAGCCAAATTTCTATAAAACTGCTTGAAATAATTTTTATTCTCGATATTCAAATGTTTTTATTGTGGTGACAATATTTATTTCTATAAATTAATATCAAAATTTGTTTTATGTAAATTGAAAAAAAACAAATTTATAAGAAAAAAATAAGATTTTTTAAATATTTTTATTTTGGGTTAAAATTTATTTAATTTTCTTTTTTCGCTAAAGAAAATAACATGTGAGAAAAAAATTTCGCAAAATATTTTGATTCAAAAATAAAGGAATAAAGTCTGGCAATTGGCGATTAAATTACTTCTTCGTGCGAAATGTATTTTTTCTAGGAATTTAAATTAAATTGTTTAATACAATCGTGCGTTCTTCGCGGTGTATTCCTCTGTGTAATTACAAAGATGCTGATGATGTAGTTTTGTAACGCATACATCAAACGTGTGATCTTCCTAGCGAGGCTAGAAACCTCTTAACCGCCTGGAAACGCTCAATCAACGTTGTTCCGAGGTTGAGAACCCCGAAGCTGGTAATTAGCGTTATGAAGCTCGCTGCTTACCGGCGATGACTCTCAGATAAGACGGACTTGTTACATTACGTACGTTCGGCACGCCACTATGCGAAACTACAGCACGTGAAAGCGGCCATTATCTAGTTTTACTTTTGCGCAACCACATTACACCTTGCCAAAATGCCGCCGTTTTCCTCCTAGCATCGCTTCAATCTCATGCGCGGCGATCACGCCGTGACGTTTCCGACATGAATGCTATCGATCATTCTAATCAACGCTAATGTGTATTAGCATGACCAATGTTTCTCGTTTTGATTTCGACAATTAATTAACCACGTGACTTATTCCAAATTTGTTTTAATCGACCCTCCTATTGTTTAAATATTAATTTCTCTTTAAATATTAATTTTTCTGTTTCTATTGATCTTCCAGCTGTTTAAACACGCTTAAGGATGTATTTTTTAACAAAATAAAAAAATTATGTAAAAATTATTATACATTTTTCTATATTATATTTGTGAAAATAATGCAAGAAATTTGGCGGCGATTTATGTAGAATCTGGATAAAAAATTATTAAAAAAAAAATAGACATGTTCTTAAAAAAACAATTAAAATAAAATGAGTCAAATTTCATTTAAATTATAAAATTATATTGTTAAATATAAATATTGATCTCTTATATTGAACCGTTCTACATGCATACGACGTTTATTTTTATATAGAAAATATAAATTTCCAATTCCAGTCACTTTTACAAAAACTATACACGTGATATATTCTTAAATTTCATTTAATAGAACGTATATTTATGATACATTCTATTGCTTCGATGTCGACACGTTAACCGCTAACGCATTTATACGGCGTGAACTCGTTACTCCTACCGCAGAATTATGATTGACATCGGTTCAACTGCCTTATAGGAGAATTCGATTTCTACTGCCTACATGCTTATATTAATTCCGTTCGCTATGAATGCAAACTTACGAGCGCAAAGCTCTATCGGATGTAACTATGTAGCCGTGCAAGGAAGGACGAAACCATAGCGTCTCCTCTTGGCGAAGATGCTGAAGAACCTAACCGCGTGATTGCACGTCTCCACTGGACCATGATGGCCGCTCTGAGCACGGCTATTGGTCGATGGGTAATCACACGGTTCCTCTCTCGGCCCCTCTACCGTCGACGTACCCAGAGATACCCGCAGCCACTGTCCGGTGAGCTCCGGCGCTGTCATTACCCGATCATTTTTTGTTTCAGCGGCATTTAATTTGAGTCGCTCCCCCGACTTCCTTTCCCCGCCAGCGAGCAGGCTGGTTACTCCTTTCTCCATGAACACCCCTCCTTCTCTTCCTCCCCCTATCTCCTCGTATCTCCCTTTCCGCCTGATCTTTCTTCTTGGCGAACCTCGTCCGCACCTCCTGCGTCAGCTTCATCGCGCGGGGTTAATTCGGCTGACTCATTGTAATTCGGTGTATGATCGACACGTTATCGCTCACGCATTAAGTGTTTTTCGTGGAATAATGATGTTGAATATTTTCATAATATCCCGTGTAATAATATTGTTTGAATAGTCCTAGCATAATGGACAGGCTAAAAACGATGGGATCGGTAAAAGCGTGCAGTACGAAGTAAAATTTGTATTAATATCATAGAAACTTATTATTTTTTTATTATTTAATTTTTTGAAATTTATTTTATATACTCGCGTGTATATAATATATATATACAAGTATCGACACTGTATTTTTCTCTCACAGGCGAGAGATAAACGATGGTGGCGTATAGCCAATGTATACGGATACTTTATTATTCATCAGCACGTGAACTGGTTCCACCGACGTCGTCGTTTTTTTAAATCTAATTTCGCTAAAATGCATTTCATGTTTTTATTAGACCTTAAATCGAGCGTTATCGTCCATTTTTCTTATCTTAAGAGCTCGACAGGATAGAGAATGGCCGAAGATCGCACCTTGCTCGCTTTTATCTCGGGGGAGAGCGTGGGCGCGGGGACCTCGCGTTTACGTACCAGTTTGGAGGACCAATTTGTTAACTCGGCCCTAATTCGTACCCGCTTGGCATCAGGTATATGTTTCTCGAATCACTGGAAAAGAAGAGAGAAAGAAAGCGAGAAAGAGAAAATAAGAGTAAGAGAGAGAGAGAGAGAGAGAGAGAGAGAGAGAGAGAGAGAGAAGGAATGCAACAAATATAAAACGTTTTAATATTAATATAAAATGCCTTACACGAGAAACGAATTTTATTAAAGGCTCATCTTTTGCCACACGTTGGAACTTTATCAAAAACTCATTCTATAAATAAACTTATTGTTAGTTAAATATATTTACCGATAACATTCGAAGATCAGAATATCTAAAGTGAGAGGCACACGATGTGATTTTCCGTGCTAGCTCGTGATTTAGTAAATTATTAAAATTGCACCATACAGAACGCAGTATTTTTAGTAATTTATTAGATCGCATGTTATCTAGCATGAAAAATCGCTTTGTCTGCTTCTGAATTTACATACAACATACATGGTTACATTATATTTTATGAGTGAAGGAAAAAAAGTATTAATCTCTTCTGGTATAGCGTACGTTTGTAACAAATTATTATACGCCTTCACGGCTTATGAATCAAAACGTTCGTGCACGCAAAGGCGCGCTAAAAGAGACTGACCAAAATCACTGCCGATAACATCACTGATTTAACGCGAACGACCGCCCTTCTGATTGATGTAATCCGGTCGGATTATCGATCTTCATGCACTACGACTACTCGTTATTGTCATTACGTCACGCGAACGAGATCTCTAAATAGAGGTCCAATCCTAGACAGAACCGATTGGCGCCAGGCTTTGGGACCTGTCGTCGTCCCACGCAAAGGACGTAGCCGAACATCAAAAACAGGTACTACACCGAACTAATTTTCAAGCTGCAACGCTAGACTGCCAGACCCATTTTTTTTAACTCCTCCTGTCTTCTTCCGATTGACGTTGGCCGCCGGCGTGGCGTCCTCATTCTCTCAACATTTGGAACCGCTTCTCCATAGAATGACTGAATGAAAGGTTTCTCGGAGCGATAGAGATGCCTGGAGCAAGTTGAAGACAGACAGAGACGAGGAGAGAACGACACACGATCCACTTCTCAATGAAGAGTCGAATGAGAAAAAGAAAGGTACTGAAAGAACCGGCCGAAATCACTGAATGAGTATAATCTGGTGCCTTTAGGCGAAAGAAGGAGCTGCAAGGACAACAAAGATAGATAAACGAGAACAGGTCTGGAAAATCACGCCTGATACAAAATTCTGGTACTAAATTTAAACTCGTGATTTTCTTCTACTATAATCAAAAATTAATAGATTAATGTTCGGACATTGCTTTTTCAATAAAAGAGGCACTAATAGTAAAGGAGAGAGAAATATAGAATTAATTAATATGTTTTCAACTCTAACAGACTTTGTAGATATTTAATCTACGAATTAAATATCTACAAATAAATTTATTGGGTTGTCTGGAAAATTTGTGCGAATTTTTCAGATGACGTTCAAACTCAGGACTTCTACGAGAGAGAGGAATTATGAAATTATCCAAAAGATGGAAAAATATTGTGAAATAAAATGATACATGTATCATTAAAATTATTTTTAATCAAAAAAGTTTTTTAATTTGTGGTTTGCTTAAAAATCCGTATAAATTTTTCAGACAACACAATGTTATTATACGCTATACAAATCAATCACATGAAAATTTTTATATTTTTTTTTTAGAAAAAAATCAAAATTATCCATCTCGAATTCTCGCTTTATTCCACATATCTATTTTTCTCCCGACAAAAGTTCCATACCTTTATTGCTATAACTGATCGAAGTAGATATATCTTTATGATTTGTAAAAAAAGATGATCTATGCGGTCTCTATGCATCGCTGTCACTGACATTGCCGGCCCTGAAGGGGAAGCACCCTTTGCTGGGTTGTACAACTACACACACAGATACACATATACGTAGCATTCCGCGGCGCGTCGAGCACGAAATTACAAGAAATGAAATGACACACCCGCCGCGGATTATCTCTCGAAAACGACTTATTAAGGTCTGTGGCTCGACGATGCGCACGAATAAAACCCGATCCGCCTTCACACATCGATATGCCCGCGTACGTACACGCGGTCGCCGCCGTCGGGATACTCACATCTCCTTCTGTATACGTTGCTTTTCACCCGTTCTTCCTTTTTTTCCTCCTCTTCTCCCTATCGCCACCCTGTCGTCGTCGAAGGGGAGACGCTCCGCAGAAACGGCGAACGCGCTCGAATGATATGTAATTTCAATAATCAATCGCATGAACGTCGTTTAATTTTTATAATGATCACGCCGCCTCTATATCTCGCATGGGAACGCGAGTTCGAGATCGGAGTTCCTACACAAAACGGTCCCCATGGAACAAAGAAGCTGCATCGTAGTCCAAGAGCAAAAGGGACGTTGCGGTCTTGATTGGTTGTAATTCGTGAGTTGATCTGCCTGTCGTATTATATATAAGTAGATAGTCTATTACAGAAACTGTTCTTGCTTGTCCATGCCAAAGAATTTTTTAATCTTATTGGCTTTCTAAGATTCTACATGAAAATTGTACATGTTTATATCATGTAAAGAACGGTTTTGCTAAAGTATTTAAAAATTTAACTAGATAGCTATTATTTTATTAGATCATTCATCAAAATAATTATGTAGAACTCTCAAGCTAATTGTTAGAATGTCAAATCTTTTTGCAGCATTGCTCATGCTTGAGCGTCCTAATTTTGATAGTCCAACAAAATTATTTTTAAATCTGTATCTATATATAGATATTAAATTTTTAAATTCTCCAAGAAAATCTTTTTTTTTTCTGTAGCTATCAAAAGCTATTAAGTCTCACACGCAATTGTTTTGATTTAACAAAACTCTTTAAATATTCAATAATAAGTTTTTTAATTAGTAGTACGATATTTTTTATTAAAATATGAAATGATTTTTTTTGCGAAAAAAACATCGAGATGTCAAAATATGATTAAATAAAAATCTTAATTCGAGACTCGATTACTATATAAAATATTTTACGTCAAAATTTATGTACGAAAGATATATGTACATATATATTTGCTCGATTAAATTTCAGTGGAGAAAAAAATTCAATCGTTTATATCTGATAAGAATATAAGAAGACTCGTAACTATTTACGCATGAATGCATAATTCTTTTTTTTTCATTGTGTCCTATATTATTTACTTTATTGGTACGTAGAAAAACAATGTATCGCAAGGTGCAGCTGTCAGCGTGTCACGGTATATAATTTGTCCCAGAAAATGGTATTTAGAGGCACTTTAGACGGTACCAGCTGGAATAGCTGTGTACATTCTGTCCTTTTAGCGACCACAAAGATCCCACGAATCCGTGACCACTCTACAGTTATCTAAACACGGGAATAATGATCATGACTTATCGCCTCACTATGAAGGAGATATAACTCCTAATTATGTTCAGCCTTATGAAAGACTCCTCATGCGTTTCTTTGATTTATTTATAGATACGTGAATCTCTCTCAAATTATGTACAAAAAAGAAACTTAACAATTTTTTCGTCAAGAGCTATCTTTTCGTTTCAAGTTATATGAGGCCATTCGAATGTTAATCATTTGAATAGACAAAATCGATGTCAAACATAAAAGTGCATAGATTGCGATTTAGAATAATTAATAAAAATTTTGTTACTATGACTATAATGTGTTAACTGAATCGTTTCGAGTTTAATTTCATTATTTGGATCAAATTTTATCGCAATAAAAATGAATGAATAATTTTTTTTACAAAATGTACATTATTCGTGTCAAATATTAACATTTAAAAACACAAAAAATACATGATATAGTATTGCGTGAGAGAAACTTGATATTTATGAAATAATGTTTTTCTAAAGTAAACATGTATTTTTATCGTAATTAATTGGAAATTAATGTATTTCAACCAAAATTATGCTTATATATATATAATTGATATAAATCTTTCATGATATGAGATAAGTATTGTATCTCTGGATATTATTTTATTCAATTAGCAGAATACATTTATTTTTATCGTAATTATTGTATATTATAGTTTCCATTATTACTGCTTTAGATCACAAAATTGTTTACGCGACATAATAAGAGAGGAACGCTGTATAATTTTGTCTCTTCTCAGTGTAGCACTATACGTAATGTGGGATAAAATGATTTCAACAAATTATCTTCATTAAGCATGCGTACATTCAGCACGATAGTGCCATTACACTGTACTTCTTCGAGAGAAGCTTATCTCGAGTTGCGTTACTTAGTTGCAGTAATTATTATACACTCCACGCTCCAAGGAGCAAGCTAATTCGGTACACTGGCGTAGACTTACGTAGAATCTCTTTCTTATTTCATGAACTCCTAATACATATCATACTTACGTATTTCTATAATAGATGCGTGCTTTATCGAAATTCACATCTGTTCAAGAAAGAAAATTTATAAATTCGCTATTAAAGGTAAGACAGTAAACAGAATATAATTGGGTAATAAAATTATAATTAATTACTTCTTATCTTAATTTTTTATTTTAAATGTAACCTTCTTATAAATAGTATTTATTGCCGAGTTTGTGTCGAGAAATATTGCGCGTCATTGTTTTTCTCTCTATTGTCATAATATTTTTATTAAATATAATTATTATCGTTATTATCATTGCGTTTAACAATATTTTTTTAAATTAATTTTTATTTTAATTAATTCAAGTTTTCTATATAAGAAAAGATTTCTTTCTCGTGCTTGACATAATACAAATTTATATCGATATTAAAACATTATTCATTTATTAACGTTGATTCGAAATTGAACGTATTATAAAGATAAAATACGGGTTGTAAAATATTATTACACCAATCGGTTTAAATCGGTATTGCTTTTTCGTTAGAAGACCAACTGCTATGGTTGGAACGTGACGCACGCAATGGCACTCTACGTGCGGCGGACGCACGGGTGTTGGACATTCACATACGCTTAGTGAAACAATTAGACGATTTTATCGCGGTACGCCACCGGTGCATTCTGTCCCCTTCGCGAGCCCCCAAGCAAACCGGAAGCTGCGGCGGGGGAGAAGGCCGCCCCCGTCTACCTCTGTGTACTCGCAGTGTACACTTCCGGCGACACTCATTAACGCCCGCCCGGTACGGATTTGTTGCTCGTAATTGTCCACGATTAATCGGGTTTTGTACGATTTACTGTAAAGCAGTTAGGAATATTAATGGAAAAATTTTTCACTGCAGATTACATGACAAAATTTATTGAAATTCCTGTATTTTTATTACACCGCTAATTATTTATTAAGTTATTTCAAAACATTTTATTCACAATTGACGTATATTTTTCTTATATTTAAACAAATAACTTTTTAAATTAATTAGATAATTAGATATTTTGATAATTTAATTTCTTATATGTCTCCGAAGTCTTATGAATCTGATGGCTCGAAAGCAAAGACCGCAAAGTATTTTTTTTAATGTATCGGCCAGCGAATTAATAGAAATAGAAAAATCCCTATAATTGTGTTTCTTTTTTTTTCTGGGAAGAGTGTTCGAACCTGTGTTTAGCACTCTGGAAATTTCTGGCAGGTGGATGGCACCTGTTACTCTATAAGGCGGTTACGAAACGACAGATTTCTTTTTAAGGCAGTTCGCAGGTATTTCGTCACTGTAATTACTGTTGTTTCCGGGATCTTCTCGAGAAAGGTGAGGAAAATCGTTCGAGGTTGACCGCGAGGCCGTTGAGGCAGGATAATTCATCGCTTTCTGTGTCGACCCGGAACCCTCGGAAGTTAGCCTGATAGACGGTCACTTAAGGGGCTTTTCATGCCGGTAATCGAGAAAATTGGTAAAGTACAGCTCGCACGGAAATCCGCGGTAATCACCAACCGGGCCTGACAAGGGGCCGTTAATTTATCGACCGAAATCACAGGCTCTCGAGGCCGCAAATCGATTTTTAAATGTACCGTTTCGCCACCGAGTTTTCCATTCGATATGTTCGTTTAACGTATACGTATTGTCAGACCGCAAAATAATCAATTTCAATGCTTGGTATATGCTGTCATTGCTCATCTTCCTATATATACGACATTTACGTATAACATATAGAATTACAGTCTTTAATGTGTTTGTGAGCAAAGTAATATAATAGCCGAGTAATATATTATTACATTTTCTATTAATTAGAAGACGTTTTCATAAATTTATTTAGGAATGATTTCTAATAATTACATAGATTAGATTAGATTAGTTTTAATTAAATTTATGATCCATATTACTCATTTATTAATTTTACGAGAAAGAAACAAAATAATTTTATTTTAACATACATAAGGAAATTTGTATCTAACCACTGTTAAGTTTCATTTATTGATTATATAATTTTTATATGTAATCAATATTTAACATACACACACACACATATATATACGTGACGCATGAAAGTACAATTAATTTCGTGCGACATGAATGAAGCGCAGGCAAGTTCGATTTCACTTAAAATCGGTGCCGGATGTGACGTGGATTTGAAGAAAGAAACACGGAATCGAGAAACGACGTAGTAATCATTAAAAAGAGATTTTGGGACTTTATGCCCGGAGGGGAGGCTCCCTCCGAAAAGGTATAACGTGAATGGAACCGGTAATTGGATCTCTTAGTCCGAGTAGCTTCCATACAATCACGAGAATTTTCACTAATTCCGTCCAATTTTCAGAGACATTGTTTTTTTCTCCGCCTCGGTGTGCCCGCGGCGTCTTTGGCCATAGACCGAGGTTGAGGATTTTGAAATCACGGTTTGACCATTGACACATCCACATATCCACTTCTCAACGATTACAGTAGCGGTTGTCCATTCTCTTTTTGTTCGTTTTTATTTGAGAATCGATGAAATATGAAAGAAAAAAATGAAGAACGTAAAAAATTCATCTCCAACGCGATCAAAAGCAACGTGAATTTCAGAAAGTAACAGTCCCGTGTCATTGAAGAAGCGAGACTAACGCGGCAGATGGTTGCAACGTTTGTCCGACATGCCATTGAACAGCTACCTTTTATATTCGGTTCTCTCGATTAATGATGCCTAGCAGAAATTAGATTAACCTGTCAAGCATGGTTGAAATTATATCTACGTGTGAATGTGCCTTTTAGATAATTTTCTTGCGTGAAACTAAGAAAAGATGGCTCGTGTATCATCCGCTAAAAATCTTTTCTCATTTTGGATACAGATGTGCTATTTGAATAGACAATTTTCTTCTCGAGCATTTCTTTTTTTGTACCTAAAAAGATTTGACTTCTTGTTCCCTCTCATTCAATTATACTATAACCATCCTTTATACTTCAAAAGCACAACTTAAAAAATTAAGTTTCTCAGAAAAAGGAAGAAAAAAAACTTTTTGAATTTTTGACAGAAAATTATTGTAAGTAAGAAAATTATTGATTAATTAAATAATACAGCCAAAAATATATAAATATAGACAAAAAATATATTTTTAATATGATCAAATGTTGTTTTTGTTTCACAACTCTTAAAAACCACTACTCTTTTTAATTATAACAATTTTAACAATTTTTTTAAATTATTCTTTTTGAAATAATTGTTAATAATTATTATTTAATAATATAATTTTTTATGGAATTAAATTTTAATAATT
>NW_011626625.1:946962-1022792 GCF_000204515.1 Acromyrmex echinatior
ATACTATATAGTATAAAAATAAATGCAGTTTTTAAACCTTTATAAAGCTTTATATGCTACAAAATTTATCCGTGTGTATAAATGTGTATATAAATGTTTCCTCGTGTATCGCGATATATTATCGCAAAAATGTTGCAAATTGCACATTCGGAACAAATTTCATCACGATAATATTCCATGGTTGGCCGACTCGCATTAAGCGCGAGTGATTTCGCGATATGATTTCATCGAAAAAGAAAGTACAATTCGGCTGCCGGGCGTTTGGCAGCGCCATAAAACCAGGATTGCCACTTTTGTCCGCGGGTACGTTAATCGATGTCCAGAAAATTAGATTAACGCATGTCGTCGCCGCGGCCGCACACATCGCGCGACACCGAATATAATACCAACTAACGACTTTCGCCGGTGCGTTAAGCGCTCCCATTGTTCTATCGCGGAAGTGCGCCGGTGAGCCGGAAACGCTCCGCTCGGCCGCAATCATTTTCGCCGTCGTGAATGACAGCAGAGCGTGTTCGTTAACACCAATTACCATGCGCTCGTGCGCGCGCGCCTATTATATTGAATTATCGGAAAATTCCTCCCGAAAGCAAATCTGTAAAATTTCATTCGCTTTACACGATTTATCGAGCGCGACAATCTATGCCTCGAAACGTAATTCAGCACAGGAATGATATAATCCTGACAGTTAATCTTCGAGTTACGACGTACGAAACAGCAATGATTTTTCTCTTCTTGAGGAACAAGAGGAAAATTTATATAAATATCTCTCAACTTTACCGTATCGGATCTTAGCTACAATTCTACAAAAAAATAATCTAAATTTTTATATCTCAAATAATAATGTGTTGTATCTAGTAATGCAATTAAATGGATTTGTTGGATTTGTTTCGCCTTAAAGTAGTTAGAATTTCTTAGATGCACAATATTTTCAATATTACTGATACCTATTTTAAAATAAATCCTAATTCAAAACAAACAATACTAGAAGCTCAATATAACTTGCAGTTCATCAATAATATTGTACAATATCAAATATTCTGCTATAAAATTAATCGCTTAACAGAAATTAGAATGGAAGGGTTTCTTGAAGTATTTCGAGATACTATTCTTACAAACACTATTTATTTTAGCGAAATAAAGATTACACACTCAAAAAAATGATCTTGCAGTTATAGCGAAAATTATCTAAGTACGAAAAATAGCTAAAATAAATTTCTAGCAAGTACTGCGATATTGGATACGTATTGCATCTAATCATATAGATGACAAAGATAGAATTTAGATTTGTGCTATAAATTCTATGCGTATGATACATAATTTTCTATCAAGTACAAAAAAACAGCTATAATCCTAACTGGAGCAGCAAAATATTTTTTTGTGTGCAAGTTTATGCCTGATTCTAACTTTAATTAATTTTTTCACACTCAATTATGACTTCAATACTGAATCTGATTCTAGCTTCTTAGCATCTACTATGTGATTGACTTCGACTAGTCAATCGTAATTCGTCACTATACATAATTTCTTTCTTTGCAAAACTCTAGAATTTCTAGGAATCCAGGAATTATAGACCCTCAATCGGACTATTTAGTTACCATAAACTATAGTTACCATTGTGCGCACAGTCAAAGTTCAGACAAACATCTAATTCTGCAATTCTGCAAAATGTATAGCGTGATGTTTGCGTGATGATGCGGACTACTTTGTAGCCTTCGGACTGCAACAAATGTAACCTTAATACATGTATAATTTATTTATGTGATCGCATCATGTTCCGTCCAGCAAGTCACTTTTGTCATCGACTATATGCATCGGTAGAGCGTCAATGAGCATCGTTAGACAAAAACTAAATAGAGAAAGTTACTATTACGATGTATAATGCTGCGTTTTCGCGGTTGAACGCTCATGCGAATAATAATAACAATAACAATATGAAAAAAAGGCAACAAGGGAGAAGTAAATAGATCGACAAATCGTAACTGGAACACAAGAGATAAAGTGCGACAAGAGGTAACCGTAGCATACAAGAATCAAGAACCTAAATGAATTACCGATTTTTGCTTACGGCGAAATCTATTATGCTCTTAATGAAGCTTTTAATTCTCCTTTAACATAATGGAACAGATGCAATTTTTGGTTTTGTCTATTTTACAGCATCCATACGCCATTTAACAGAGGTGAAGTTTCATGATGTATATGTATATTATTTAAGAAATTTCTTTTTGTTACATTAATTAGATGAAAAATGAACAGCATCGAATCGGTCCAATCTCTTCTCTTTTTCTAGCTATCTTAAAAATTCATCTTATCATAGAAAAATTAATACATTAACGATAGTTAATGGCACAAGCGCATAAGATACTTTATCTGAAACTTCAACACAATCATAGAAATCTTAAAACATTATGTATTTTTACAAATTTTACTGATTGGAGACGAAATATTATAGTAGATATCTTCAATATCATTAATTTTTTATTTAGAAAGCATCAAAATTAAGATATTGATTTTGATAATATCGCAATTAAAACATTAAATTCTTTTAATAGTATTATTGATCAAAAATGTTTAGCTTACACCTGAAATTTTATTAAACAACTTCAGTCATAGTTGATGTCGTCAACTATGTTTAATCGCTACGATTGTTTGTCCCTTCGGTAGTCTAGTTTAAAAAAAGACACGAAACAATTAACTAAACTGACGTTGAAGTCGACCGATATTGACGTAATTGACCATTAAACGCACGAGACCATCACCGAAACGCAAGCACAGGCGTTAGCGATGCCGAACCGTCCATATGGCAGAAGTATACGGCGTTATCCGATGGTGCCTTCTCCCTCTCAGCTGCACTTGGCTACACGCTCGCCCACCTGAGGCTTAATTGTTACTTAATTATCCGTCCGGCCGCCATACTGCGGTTTATACGCATTGCCGAGTCAATTATTGCGAGGCGAGCAAGCGTAGCCATCCGCAGCTTTTTGATTCCGGCCGGGGCTTGTGCACACGTAAATACCTGTTAGCGGCAGTTTTTATTCGCGATTATGATTGCCCGCGACCGCAGCATTGTGGTCGACGGTCATTATTCGTAATCATTGTATATTATTCGTGCGTTCGCGATGCGGCGCTGCTACGCGAGAAGCGATTGCGCGAAGAGAACGCCGTGCCGCGTCGACTAGTAAATGGCTGTAACGGATGTCATATTTTTGAATACAAAAGAATGCTCTTTTTTATGCACATTATGCGTAATAGGAAAGTATGACAATTACACAACGCATACGTCAAATCTCTTTGACGCTTTCCTATAAAACTATATGAACATTACAGACTCGTGCAACTAAATTGCGTTTCCAAAAAAATTAAACTTTGTGTGTGTGTGTGTGTGTGTGTGTGTGTATTAATGTACATTATATAGATATATTAATAGAATTTTATTCATATAGAATATTATTTAGAATATTAATTATATATTATATTATTTATTATGATTATTATATAATTATAATAAATAATGTTAATATAATACAAATATTAACAATTATAAATCTCTCATTTTGTAAAAACAATTCGAAACGGTTTTTTTTTTATTACGATTAAATTGTGTTTATCGAATGCATTGAATCATTTTGATATTTCCGGTAGAGGTTTTATCGCCAATCCACCACATGACAACCAAGAAAAGAAAAGACAGTTTATAGCAAACGTCGCCAATAACTCGAAGCTTCGTCTACACGAGCATGCTACTGGATTGCGTAGGCCGTGTTCAAATTTGCATCCGTAAAAATCCGACGAGGATAATCTGTCACTTGATACACTCGACTTGTTCAGACTTCTTTCCCGGCCAGAACGAAGGCGAAGCCTTTCGGTCTTAGGATAGCTCGTTGTGGCACAGTTTCGTCTTTATTACTAAGCGATCCGTGAGTCTCATTACCACGACACGGAATGCTCATATTATCGCTATTTTTATTAAACACCACGAATACGTTTCTCGTTTCACAGTACCAGAAAAGAAAATGCTTGTCGCGATGCTTGATCTTCAATGAGACATTAGTCATCGTAACTAAACGTAATAGAGATTAATCCTAAAGTAGTCACAACGATAAAGAAACGCTCGAAATACTTCTTGCTACATCAAACAATTTATGTTATTTATATCATATTAATATAATTAATATAATTATTCAAAAAAAAACTACATTGATAATTCTTCGAGAAAAAAAACTTATTTAATTAATTATGTTTACTAAATTTTGTATTTTAAATAAAAGGCATCTTAAAATGTTGACGTAATGATTCAAAAATTTATTTTTATGAACTTATTTTAATATAACACAAAGTACTATATAAAATATGCTAATAATAATAACTAAAAATTTTTTTAATAGGTTTTTTTTTACTTTACAATAAAATCTGAATAAAAAATTGGTTTCTTTTAAAATTCTGAAAAAATATGTAAAATTTATTTTTCTTAGTATTCATTGTTAAAACGCTTAATATTTACTTTTATTTCGGTATTTAATATCTTTTGTCTTTATATCTTTAAATAATAAGGCGGAAATGTCTTTACGTTGTTATTTTATGAGTTGATAATGCCGTTTCGAAACTGGATTTATAATTGTAAGTATACTTATCTATTAGAGACCATCGCCACTTACAATTAGTCATACTACAATATATTTTGATTATCTACCGCTATTTTTACACAGAAATTATTTGGATGAATGCAAAAACTGAAGTCTAGAATAATATTATAATAAGGCATGTTTAAAGAAAATATTTAAATGACTTTCTAGGTCAGAGTAAAAAAAACTAGTTTTTATTAGGTTATTTATTCAAAGTTTTTATAGGTTTTTTAAAAATTTTTATCTCTAATAACATATATTACTATATTAAATATCTCTATAATAATAATAATATATTTACATATTAACAAAAAAATATCTTTATGTACTATTTCCACTTGCAAATAACAAATAATAAAGTTTAATGTCTAATCTCATTAAATGCTATACTACAAAGAAAAAGATAGCAAATTGCGTGGAATAGAAATAATTGTATTACGAGAAACTATGTATTCTTTTTTATAATAGCTTGAAGGGCATTTATGAATAACACGTAGAAACGCAAGCTCGTGGATAATGCGAATAATTAAAGGTACTCACGCTGTTATTTTATTAAAGACCACTTGTATACGTGCACATATCCTCGCGCAGATGGAATTCCTATCGTCCTCGAAGTCGCGATCATCGCGAGCCTTCGATGACAATCGGCAAAGCGTGCGAAGGTAATCATGACGATTACGTGGTCGACGATACGCACGGTCACATGGTGACATAATGAACGATAATGAGAGAAAGAGACGGGACAGTTATGTTCGATTATCGGACGCGAGGGAGGGGCGAATCGTGTTTTCTTGCAGTACTTACGTAATGCTTTGTACGCACACCCTTCATATTTCATGGAATCTCAAACACATGCCAATTGCCCCGCATGACTTCGCAAAGTTTAGGACGCGAAATAATTCAGTTTGCTTGTATCGTCGTGGATTGAAAAATCAATCAGTGTTGCGACAGAATTACTGACCAGCAACTCTTCGGCGATGAACGTTGGCTTTCGAACTGACATAATTTAATAATAATAAAAATTATTGTAACAAAAATTATTGTTACAATATTGTAATAATAACAAGGTAAAAAATAATTAGTCTAACGAGTAAAAAAATATTAATCGTCATATCGTCAATTTTTTTTTTCTAGAGCATATGAATCTTATAATTAACCTTTCGAAGTATATAATATATATAGCACCTTATAAATCGCTGTCAAATACTGCACGGGATCAGTTTCTTATATGAATGGGAACGATTTAGCCTAATGCCCTCGGCTACAGATATCTTAATTTCGTGAACATTTACCGCTTCGAAGAAAGAGTATAGAAGCCTTGGTGAGAAGCACGTCGGACTGTTACTTTATCTCGCTGCGTGGTCTTGTAGCTAATTTATAAGCCGAGTTAACGAGTTGATACGAAGACCTGTTCACAAATTAAATGTCTCCATCCGATATCCGATATAAGCCTCGAAAAGTCAGGAAATCTCATTCGATACACTTTGCTTTTATTTGTTCACTGTCACTATACTTGTTCCCTATTAATGCTTCTCCTTTTTTAATCGTTTTTTATATTTGAACATTTCATAGTAATGAATGTAAATCAACTTGAGAGAAAGAGAACAAAATAATATTATTATAGAATTTTTATATATTCTAACAGTATTGATAGGACAGAAATAACCAAGCCAGTTGTTGTTAAAGATAGATTTTAATAAATGTAAAGATGAAAATTTATAAAAATATTGAATATAAAATAATTAAGTAACTCACTCTAGTATTTTTTTATATCTTTAAAAAAATTTTAAGTTTTATGTTTCAAAGTGTATATTTTTATGTATGAAGAACGATATATATATAATATATATATGTCAAACATTTATTTTTGCTTCTATTGTGCTCAACGGCTCATTTATTCTGATTATCACTAAATACTGCTACGTCCTTCTGCTGTCACGTGAAATGCGTTATCACAACGAACTTTCGTAATCTTTACGCTCAGCATTTAAACCATATAACGGACTCATCCATCGTACCGTTTACAGGCATGACAAATGGTAATCGTACTTTGTTCGCGCCTCGTCGGTTTATCTCGCCCTCTTTCGCTTCGTTCGCCTACAAAGAGAGTTATCGGTACGTTTCTGCGTAACATTATTTTTCTACCTCCTACGTTCGCCATTTGACCATGCCGTAACTCGAACAAAAGCCCTTCTCATATAAATCATTCGGCGCGCCGACGTAACGCTGAAAATAAATTTTGGCCCGCAAAAGTGGAATAATTGATATTGTTTTAATTTGACGGCGAAATCGATACGTGTTGATACACTTGCGATGTATCGCTTGTCGTACTAAATTAGAATAGACGATTGTCATTTATACAGGGAATACAGATACGGATTTAAATGAACATATCGTTTTTGCGCACTTTTTGCACGAGAGTGGAAAGTACAGAAAAATATTGTGAATATTTGTGTGAAGATACAACACACAGAGTTCAATATTTTTAAACGCGCCACACTGGTATATTTTATTTTCACTTTTTGTTTTTGTGCGACTGTTACGTTTGCACAGTAGCATTCAGGATCAGGAAATCGCATAAGTGACGACCGACGTTCCGTTTTCATGGAACATGCCGCTATTCAGGACGTACGCCCGCAATTTGTGTCGGCAGAGCCGTAAATCGACAAATAAGAAGATAAGACGTAGCGTCTGTAAATCAACGGATGAAACGGAGTTACGAGCTGTATAGGTTTTACGATGCTCTACGTAACAACCTGTCCGTGAATCTGTCAAAGTTACACGCTGCGTTCTAAAATCAACATATATTTATATCGTCACTGTTCTGAATTTATTAATAATTTCTATGCTTTTTTTAATCTGAAATTTGACGATTTTAAACATAAACGCTTATTCAACATTATAGAATTGATACTTGAAATTATATGGATTTTTCAAAACATACTTTTTTTGCAATTCTTAAATTTGTTTAATAAAGAGATTTTTTTTTTCTTTTTTTTTCTTCCAAAAAGAACAAATGCTTATTTTATAATTATTTTAATTAATGAATACATATTTTTTTAATAAAGAACATCGAAAATACAATACCTACCCTTCAATGAGGTTTAATTGAAAAAGTATCCTGGATGCTGTATAAATTATAATATAACATATACTGCATAGCAGCTTTTAATATTTGTATATTTTAACTCGATTTTTCATACCTCGTAGACACATTCCTTTTTTTTTACGGCGATCAAACAACCGAAGGCAAGAGATCTAAATCGCTCCGTCTTCCACAGGATGGGACATTAATATGTGGCACTCTTCTTATCTTAACAAGGTACGAGTATTCGTTCGTACGAGAGTCTCTTTCGCTTTAATCTTGGCTAATCATGGCTCTATTTAGATCCACGCGAGATCGGAGAATTTCTTTAAGAGGATAAACGTGTTGAACTCGGGCGCATTTGGTTTACGGCTCTTTAATCGACCGAAATTTGTAGCCGGACGCCTTCCTGACACCTCCAGGCACTTTCTTTACAGCATGCTTGTAGGAAACAGTGGTTCTCCAGGGAATAACATAATCATAGCTTGTTGAACGTATTTAAGATATAAAAAAATTATCTCCTTATATAGCACAAGAAATATAAATCCTGATAATTTAACATTTCAATCTGAATATTTCGTCAAAATGTCATAATCTCAAATATATTCATAATTTATTCATATCATAAAAAACGAATTCAAAATAATAAAACAAGATATAATATAATAAAGTTAGAAATAGATCTCTTCAATATTACCTTATGTAAAAATAAATTATAGATAAATATTTAGCATACAAATAATATTCCTACATTTAAATATATAATTTTGTTAAGAACGAAACCATTAAGTATTATCTTATTGTTCATGTTGCTTCTTAACATATTAATAGAATCACACTTTATTGTTGTGCAATAAATATATGTAAAAATATCAATTATTATCACACTTATTATTTCATTATAATTATTCATAGAGAATTATTTATAGAAACATTCTTACTGTTGAATTTTAACTTTTCCAAGTGCAATAATATAATTGTAATCGCTTAAAGTTTTCGATCAAATCTTCGTTGTCCCTGATCTCTCCATCATTTCATCTGATCCGTGGGATTCGATATATCCTGATCCATTGAACAACTAATTACGATCATTTTGTAGTTGACGCAGTTAGAAAAATGACAATCTCGTTGACTATCAATCCCGTGGAAATTACAATGCTCCCCGCAAGTCTTCCCCAAGTCCTATATAATCCCATCATTAACGTCACTACCGATACTTCATGATCGTTATGAAGAAACCAATTACTCATATCATCCTTCGCCGTTCCTCATATCTTTCTCTGACCGTCATCCGGAAAGGCTGAGCACGATTCCTGATTCTCATATTGTAAAAATACAAATATTGCTCTATCCATAATAAATGCCCAACTTCTATCTGATTAGTGATGCGACATTAAATAATATTTCTGATAACGAGAATTAATGATACTTACCAGTCTCTCTCTACGCTGATCTCCGTTATCGAACTGTGTTTCCGTGCACATTAATCTTTTGCTGTGAAAAACGTGCGATAATTTTTTTGTGCATATTTGAACACGTGATGATATGGTAAAATAATAACTGTATAAAATTAATTGTTTAGAGAAGCTAAAATATTAATATATTTATCACATTTTTGTCACTGTTCTGCCTCATTCATATTTTAATGCAAAAATGCGTTCACTGCAAAACGCAACAATTAATTTCTTTCCATATAATATCTTTGATGATGATTAATAATAATAATAGTAATAATAACAATAATAATAAGTAATGTTTCAATTTTTTATCTTTTATTTAAGGCAAATCAAGAATCACAAGGAAATTAATAGAAATTATGCTTCCGCTAGTTAAATTTTTATTTTATTCTTGCACAATTTTCATTTGTTTCCTATAAATATTAACGGTACCTTGACAACATGCTCGAGATATATCAAAAGATCGATTGCGATTCCGTCATCATTTCATCCACAGTTACGCCCGATAAAAGTTAATGGCTACTCTTCGAGCTGGTCTTCATCTTCATATCCATCTTTCTGCATCGGCGTGCCACGGTATAAGCGAGTCTCTGCCTTAACCACAGCGACCGATTGCCCTATCATTTCGATCGAGGTATAACTCACACCGGTGAATAAGGCAAGCGAGGAAGGCACAGCCTAGCAAGTTGCAATCGATGAACAAAATCATGATTGCACCGATCGCACCGATTGCATCGCGGCGAGTCGTCATTAGCGTAGCGATGCGTCGATCGAGAGAGAGAGAGGAGGGGAAAAAAGAACGAGTGTATAAAACGATGGTAGAAGATGAAAAGACACGTACGTATATATTTAAGCAAAGGAAAAAGATCGAAGAAAAAAAAGGGAAGAGAAAGAAGTAGGATAAAAGAGACAGGAATAAAAGGAAGGGGGGACTTGTCGAAGTTTCGTAGATGACGATCCTGCGTGGCCGGTTCCGAATCGATCATTCGAGCGTAACATTAAAATTAATAACATTTCAGCCGTGCGTTATCGTTGTTATTACTGGGCAGGTGCCGTTGCGTGTGGTGTGTGCTTTGGTAGTTACGGTGGTTTGATTTCGCGTGACCCGATATCGGACTCGATACCCGCGGAAAATACCCGCCTATTTATATGTGTGTGTGTGTGTGTGTGTGTGTGTGTATGTGTGTGTATACAAATATAAGCTGATTTTAACGCGCAAAAGATCCGGTTTACATCGTATTTCCTTGCTAATTGTTAACGCGGTCTGTCCGCGAGCGTGTGAAAAACGATAGTAGTTACATAAAGATCGATTACGTTAAATTGAAATTTGCGTACTCGAGGGAATAGTGAATTGCTTCGTCGTTGCTTGGTGTCACCAAACGTTTTTAATGCTGATATCGCTGCATCGAAAAAAGATATAAAAAAAGATTTCCGCATTCTCTTGGACAAATAATATTCTCCGATAAATTATAAAAATTAGCAGAATGGATTGCGCGAGAGTCCAAGGATACGCGATTATCGCATGGTGAAAATCCTGGTATAACTGCCTCCATAATCGTTGTCCTCAGCATGTAATATGTTTCCATGAAACGCACCTCGTCACTCTTTCATCGTAAAATCGTTTCCTACAGTCATTCCATTACCGACATAATCGAACCGCCGCGGTATGTAATTGAGCTGAAATGGAATATAAATGCCAACTGGTTCTAGATTCCAAGTTCATCTGTGTGGGAAAGATATAGCTGTCCATTAGGCGAATAGACTTTTTTTTTGCAAACATACCAGGTTAATTCCGACAAGCATATTAATTTAAAAAATGACATACAAGATTATTATATAGATGTGCAAAAACTATACGATAAAAGCTGTAAAAAAAAGTTGACTCCTTTCTCTGGTTGTTTTAAAATACATTTATAGATATATGTGAAACGTGAATAAAATTAAATTCGAAACTCAACAATAGTACGTTAATAAATGTATTAATGCTTTTATTCTATATTTATCGTTTATAATAATTTGTTAGTTAAACCTGTACAGTTATTTTATTTGTTCAGAACACGTTTAAATGTGTACAAAATTACAATTAAGAAACAAAATCTTACATATGCAGAATGTACTAATGCGTAAAAAAAAATTTTATTCTTTAAAACTTCGGTGATCTAAAGACTTAGGACGCTCGTACAGAATGCAAGAGATCTGAGTTCGATCTTCGGCCGAGATAATATTTTTTGCAATAAATTATTTATAGATATTAATATGTTTATTAGCAACATTAAGATCTTTTTAAGATGACTATGAGCAAAAATTCAAATTATTAAATTGCTAAGCAATTTAATTTGTGATAGTATTATGATAGTTCTCTCGGTATGGTGTTTCAAGAAAAATCAATTCGGCTCGCAGTTAACCAGGATTTGATACATATATAGTATATAAACTCATACCGAATTATTTAAGCACTAAAGATCCAACTTCGAAAGTTATGGACTTCATTTCCTATTGGTTATGTATTCACATGTACTAATAAGTCTTATTGTCTATTCCTTCAAGTTTCTTTCATATAGCTCAAATTTATGATACCTTAGCATTAAATTATCGTTCTTTTTGAGGCTTCCGAGGTTTATGTTCACGTTTTTAGAAATACATTAACCGTAGAAATCGAGAACTACGTACATACTTGGTATCGAATTAAGCACGAGTCCGTGCCTTGAGTATCGAGTGGTCCGAAATCGCGTACCGAGTACCGGAAACAATCGTCGGAGTGCGCTTTGGCGTCTTTGAACCAGCCAAGGCTGTTGATATCGGTTCACTTTGAGAAAGCGAAGCTCGCCATACGCTGTATGAATTTCAAATAAAGTTCATCCCTTCCTCCTGCACAAACACACACACGCGCGCGCGCGCGTGCAGAGTCAAACACTGTTCGTCTTACTGCTGCAATTTCATAAATGCGTGAAGGAGATGTTGCGAAGGACCGAAAGATCGTTCTTCGTCTACTAGAAACTTTCCGACAAGCCGACACGAAGATCTTACGACTATCAGCGGTGCTCACAGCAGCTATGGTGATAGCGATCGGCTCGAACAACGTGTAAAGATTTGTTTAGAAAGGCCGAAGAATGTCGAATAACTTATACGATGCTCTTATATAAATTGATGTTTTGCTGATTCTACTATGATGGAAATTGAATCATTTATAAAGCGGAGTTTTTTTTTAATTAATTAATCCTTGTATTTATTTAAAATTTACATAAAGTATGTACATATAAATTTTAATAGTTATTAAAACTGTTGAATTTAAAGATAATATTATATAATATTTTATATAAAAATTGTTTTATATACATATATATATATATATATATATATATATATATACTTATATAAAAATTATACTTTTTCTACGCGAGCAACTTAAATCTCTCGCTCCAGTGTCGTTACATCTACCTACTCTATGGAAACGATTTCGAATGTGAATCACGACACGTACTCTGAAACAAGTGTGTATCGTTTGATGTAGGCGCTTTAATATTAAAATTGACGACACTTGTATGACGTGCAAGAAGATGGTTATTTATCAGAGGTTGAACTTCCTATTCAAAGAAGATTGCAAAGTTTTACAGTGTTTTCTCTGCGATTAATCGAACGACGACGTTACATTATTTAAAAATTTCGGGGTATATGAGCAGAAAAATCATATTTATAACATTCTATTAAAAACTATAACTTTAAAAATTATTTAATGCTACTGCTATTCAAACAAGAAATTGATAAAATAATAATAGTAAGAATATAATCTTTCTTTTTCTTTATTGTACATCAGTCATAATACGAACATAAAAATATGAAATCCAAAAACTGCGGATGAGAAACCCAGACAGCAGTTTTGCAGACGCAGGATGAGAACAGGAGCAAATCGTTAGCAGTTAAATTCCCTTGTCGTCGTGAACGTACAATGTGTATCTCGCGTGATGTCGATGTTTAGGGTACGAATGGCAACTCAGGAAACCAACTCTGTAGAAAACCAACAATAATGGCGGCGAACGCAGTTGTCTAACGAATTCAGTCTTTCATCGCGCCATCAAGTATCACCGCGTTCGTGACGGCGTCACCTAACGAGAGGCTAGCTCGAAGAGAAAGAAACGGATGCTATCCCCATACGAAAACATAAAATTGTTAGTCGAGAACGTGCACGTGAGGAAATGGGCGAAGAAAGCCTAAATAGCCGTGTAAAGGGCGCACGGCACGGATGCCCTCGGCGGAATTGCGTGACATTGATGTTCGCCAAAGAGAAAAAAGATCTTCTATCCATTCGCACATTGGAGGCTGTTACGTTCGCACATTTTAACTACACAGTCTCGCTGGTAGTCTACAGTACAAACTTAGGGAAGAGAGTCCCAATTAAACACATCGTTAATTAGCTAATTTAAAGAAATATTTTTTTCATTGATGGTACATTGGAAAATTACTAGGCAATGTGAGATGTGCACATTTAGGATCCTCTCAAAAGCTCTTAGAACTGATATTTATAATCAGTTCTTATATTTAAGATTGTCTTAAGTACAGTCTTAAGATGTTATGAATTAATCAGTGAGTTGAATCAGCACCTTAAGATATTCCTTAAGATCTTAAAATAAGAATGGACTATGAATACGGACTATAGGATTTTTTTCACATCTAGGCAAATTAGACCGGAAACTCACAATGGAGATATAAGCAAAGAGTTAAAATACTGAATGTAATAATGTTTTTTTCTTTCTTGTCTTTCTTTATTTTAAATTGTAGTTTAAATAAAATAAAGAAAGCTTAAGGAACCTAAAGAAAGCTTAATTCCATTAGGATGAAAAGTTCTAATTGCCTAAGTTTCAGATACGTGAAAGATTGAAGCGTTACCTAAATTCACTTACGAATCTTGTGCGAATTTTCACACACGCCCAGACAACGCACAGACAGTGGGATCCGTGACGGCGATCGCGTGCTACCGGTGCAAAAAGGGGTGAACAAAACCGGCGCGAATTAGTGGCAGTTGCGACCGGAATCGATCTGCGGTTTTGCCGTCATGTGTTTTTGGAAAGAGCGCCGGTGCTTCTCATTGCCGCAGCCCTTGCCTTGCCCTCCGCTGCACGTCCATTGTATACTTTTTTGCGGAAAAGAAGCTCACATAGAGAACATATGCCTAATCGCCGCCTCGCCGCCAGCGCGTCCGCGAAGAAATCTGTTACTCGAGCAAAAATCGCCGGATCGGCTTGTCAATGGAGGCCAAGAACCGCAACGGACATTATGCACCTGCCGAACGGCGTAACCGAGATCACGAAATCCTCACCTCGCCCCGGCCGCCTCTTACTGCTCGACACCCTTTCGAAATAATGCACGCGTGTGCACCCATCAACGCATTGTTGCGCCATATGGACGTTGCGCCGGTGATCTTCGAAGCGTGCAGATCCTCCGTTTGATTCAATCAGCCGCGTTTCGTCTGTCAGACAGTGCGAACATACTCGTGGTTTTGCAATTTTGTATGAGATTAGCAGTCGTGCCGGCTTCAAGGCTAGGGGAGGCGAATAATTTGAATATAACATCGCAAGAACCACGTCTCTTGCCATGATCCTCGAAAAGATCATCTCTTTGAAAGTAAAAAATATATAATTATAAAATATATATATAAAATGTATAAAAATTAAATATGTGAAAAAAATATAGAAATAAATTAACTACATATATTGTAATTTAAATACGTAACATAGATTTAACAAATAAATTTTTTTATTTAATAATTTTATACTTATATTGTATTTATTTACATACATTGTATACATTGAATATTTTTATATGCTAAATTATTAAATAATTTAATAATATCAATAGATAGATAAATGGTTGAGACACATATTAAAGTTTAAAAAATCAATGAATTATAATTGCTTCAAAATTGTTCTTTATAAATTTATTAATTTAATAATACATATAAGAAATTGAATAAATAAAAAAATTGTAAGAAACTGTATCAAGAAACTTTTTTTTTCAACATTTTATTCGGCAAACTGATATTAAGCTGATTCATAGTCGATTCTTATTTCAAAGTTGTCTTAAGTAACGTCTAATATTAAATTAAGTAAGTTTAATATTCAGGCTTTCTGATTGGTTCATAACATCTTAAAACTATTATTTAAGATGATCTTAAATATAAGATTCGTCCATGAATACTAATCTATGATTGGTTTACATCTTAAGACAGTCTTAAATATAAGCACTGACTATGAATATATCAATCTATGAATATCGACATCACAAATGTTGACAAAATCGCGCATCGCCACGATTGCAATGTGGAGCAATGTCGACATGAAGAAATGCATAAATGCATAAATTTATCCCTTTACTTCTCGCAAAGGAATCATAGAGATCCGTGGGTGTATCCCATCGAGGATCAAAAATCGGCGAGCGGACTTTTTTCCCCCGCATCTCGCATCTCGCGGTCGCCCTCGCGCACGCAGACACAAACAAGAATAAAATATACATGAAGCTCTTTTTCCAAAATATTCAAATCTCTCGTTCTCAGATCGAATAACTCGCGGGGTATCGGGTCGCCATGCCGGCCCCAAGGAGAGGTCTCAGGCCATGAATATCATGACTGACCGAACTCGGCTTTCACAGCAGTCACGTTCTGACGATTCTCGTAAGGTGCGGCCGGAATCGGTTTCCGGAGATCAGAGTATCGAATTCTCCGATTGCGACTGTCTCCACCGAAGAGGCTCCAAGATCTCTTCCGCCGACGTGACGTTAAAACACAGAGTGCCTATTAAGTGATCGTTTATTTTATCGATTAATAATGTTCATTAATTTTTAAAGATACAAGAGAAGATTTTGATACAATACATAAATATATAAAAGAAACTTCTGAATTGAATAATATTTCAATACATTCAGAATTTTCTATGAATTCAAATTATTTGAGCTTTATAAGGAAAGTTCAAATAAATCTGAAGAAATCAGATTTTGTAAAAATATGGGAGCCCATTTTATCATCATATTCAAAGATAATCTCATTACAATGTCTTTTTTTAAACTAGTTTTTTCATTTTGTCTTAATCATTTTTAAATATCTTTTATTAAACTTTATAATTTGATCAATAAATTATCATTATTGACTTGAATATTAAGAAATAAAAAAATATTTTAAAAATTAAATGGAAATCGCTATTACCTCCCCCCCCCCTCTCTCTCTCTCTCTCTCTCTCTCTCTGTTTTTTAAATTATTGCTTATTTGAATAATTCACTTTATATATACTCCTATAATGTCTATATACTCCTTATAATGTTATATTCTTTTGTATACTTACTTATAATGTTTATATTCTTTTGTACACTGCAGATTGTATTATTGTAAATTATCACAAAGATATAAAATGTAAGAAAGTTAGAGCGCTTGAGGGGACTTGTCTCAGAGCGCTAAATAAATGTCCCTTCTTTCTCTCTCTCTCTCTCTCTCTCTCTATTTTTTTTAGATTAATCTTAATTATATATACAGGTTTAAATCAGTGAAACTTTCTTATTTCTAATTTTTAGTGTTTGCAAGTCACATAATCGCGTAAAATTTGATTGAAAATTCCAATAACGGTTTAGCGCTGTTATTGCAATAGGTTTGGAAAGTCGAAATTCCTTACAATTTTGATGTCTCGGTAAGACCTTCGTTTCCTTAGAAAGTTTTTGCAACAACACCTTGATGAATTGTCGCAAAACAACATATAGCAGCGGTATCTTACTGTCCGATAAAATGATTGATTTCGTTTGGCCTCATACGCCAACGGCAACGTCATCGGACTGACATAGATAACGCAGTTTATGCAAAATATTGCGAATACCAAGGAAAACTATTCATTCGAACTGCCATTCTTTCTTTCTGTTTCGCGCGAACCACAGAATTAACGGTAAAGACGAACGATTAGTCACGAGCATAACACGTTTATGCGACGTACGCATAGAATGCTCGATAATATGTCAAAAGAAATATAACGACTTTTTGCATCGGCAGCTCATTTTTCACTTTAGAAAATTCATGGACAATTGTCAAGATGTCAAGAACGTCAACAAAATTGCTTAAACATACGATAAAAATGCAATCAATTCTATGTACGTTTACGAAATTGTAATCAATTTTAAATTTAAGCTTCTGCTATGTGTAAATATAAATTTACTAAATATTTAAAACTTCACAAGTGATTTTTAGATTGTTAAATCGAAATAAAAAGTAACAATCTTTGTAGGTAAAATGTTAGCTAACTAAACTATTAACAAAATCTTGTTTCTTATTTTTTTTATTTAATTTCAATTTGAAATAAGTACTTTTATTATATTTTTAGTACACTTATTTTAAGTCGAAAAGTATAAAAATATAACTGTACGCAACTCAAGAATATAAAAGTATTTTGAAGAAACAAATCTTCGTTTTTCATCGCATGTTCAGCGGACAGCTCAACATCATTAAAAATCAATCGGTTGCGTGACGATTCACTTCGTAACCCGAAAATTGACTTACCTCTGTTTCCAACGCGAAGACATCATCCTCGCATCCTCGAGTTTCTCTCCCGAGAAAGGTGAGGGGGGGAATTTTTTACGGTGATCGGCGATTTTTCATTTTTTGTCTGCGGCGATTTAACAGCGGTTTTAGTGTGTTTTTAAAATTAACACCCCGCATTCGCGCGGATGCAGTTTCACGCCCCTTCGGCGACGACGACATCGTCGATGTCGATGACATGCGGATATACGACGTCGATAACCGCGTAATGGTTTTTTCGACAATTGTGTGATTGCATAAGAGACAAAGAGAGAGAGAGAGAGAGAGAGAGAGAGAGAGAGAGAGAAAACTACATCGTAAATCGTCCAGCAGTTAATCCAACGTTCGAATAGTAGTTCGCTACTTGAACTAGTACTCCTCTGTTTCTATCTATCTCTTTTCTCCATCCAGCGCAAACTCCTTTCTATGATCGGTTTACTCGCGCTCACCTTCTTTGATTGTACGAATCGTTGCGTCGATCTTTGATAAGTGATTCAGAACGTTAGACAAAAATAAATAAAAATTATAAGAAAATATATTTATAATAATTATTTTAAAAACAAAACTAATAATTTAAACTTTATACAAAAAATTGAAATACTAAGAGAAAATTTAAAATCCAAAACTGCATGATTTCAATATTTTTTATTTTCTTGAATATAAAAACTAAAATATATATTCAACCCCATAAGAATATCTCTGCGTTGATCTGAACATAATCATATTTTTAATTCGTATTTTTAATCACAACCAGTAGAAGAATTATAATAACGCGCTATATGTAACATACTCAAGAAAGCATCATCATTGTCGAATCACCGTATCCTAAACTCTACGATTATCAACTGCAATAGTGATCATCATTTCTCTATCCTCTGATTACAGTTTCTCGCGAATAAAAAGCGCCTTTTTTACTACGGAGCCGCATTCAAAGCTCAACAGTATTCGTCGTATGACCCGTAAAAGTGTAAACGATAAAAAAAGTCTGACCTCGAGGTGAGACTTCCCTGAAATATATACGCACATGGATAGTTGTAGAATAGTTAGGTCATGGGTAGACGAACAACCGAACTCATCCTTTCGAAATATCTCCCTTTCAAGCCATCGACGTTATTTCACCGTCTGGCGCCATGAAGGCTCCTTTCGCAAGCACGAGCTATGAGAATCGCGAAAACGTCGCCATCATATTCCTCGATCCTACTGAAACAGCGTAAAAGATAAAAAAATTGTAGATAGTTAAATGGCAGAAAAAAAGTGTAATCAAACATTTATATAAAAATTTTGTGCAAATATCAAAAATATATGAAAAACTACGTATATCATTTATTTGTTACAACAATAACATAAACAAGAAATTGTCATTTTTGAGTTGCCTACAGGAAAAGAAGCATACTTTGGTTCCTCTATATAAGTTAATTATTGCATCAAAACTAATATTTCAAAATTTTAATAATTCAAACTCATTTTCTGAAAGGCTTTGTCTTTTCAGTTACGTCATTGTTCTTTAATCTCTTCTGTACGCTTCTCATACATCGCAATTTATTAACGGTATCTTTCGGTATCGCTATGTTGTCTGCCTCAATGCCGTCATTATCGCGCAACGGTCGATTCAACACGTATCCAATATTCGATAGAAACTGAGTGAGTGAGGTGTTATAGTAATACACGACCGGGGGAGGGATTCCTGCCATTTCCTCTGGTTCTTGATTTATGCATTACAGAATATAGAGACACCGCGTGACTCGTGGGGATTCGATTTCGAACCAGCGTAATACAACGTGAATATTATTCAAAGTGTTGCTCACTTGGACACGTGGACTTGTCGGAGTAAATCGAGGTTTGACCGTAATCAACGACACGTGACAACACGTGCCGCTGTTCGCTACAGTGATGCGTTTATTGTGGCGACTAGAATGTCAAAAAATTTGTGTACAAACGGGTAAACTTATTATAGCCGCTGCGAGTAAAAGTATGAAAGAACTGTTGCGTCACAACGTTCTTTGTAACGTTTTTTTGCATGATCGCATGAATATATTTCAAGATTATTAGATTTAACAAGCTGTTCTATTACAGGATAATAATCGGGAAGTTGTTAAAACTAAATAGCAGCTAAAACTAAATAGAAGCGATGGATTCTGTAGTGAAACGCGGAAGAATGCATTTCATGAACATACAAAGTTCCACGGACCTTTCGTCGTCACTGGGTCACAGCGATAGCCTTGCGGCGATAGTTTGCGAATATTTTCCATAAATATTACATTACGTTAGCAACTAATGTGTTGTTATGCGAAAATAGCTTTGCTATTCCTTGTTGATGACATCGTCTTTTTTTCTTTCCTCGAAATGCAGAATTACTTCCGTCCTAAATTGCATTCCTTATTACAAATTACAGTTACTTTTTTTTTCTGTTTCACTAATTTTTTTGGCAATGCAGCTTTCCTAGGATATATAAAAATATTAAGAAAAGCATAAATATATATATATTGTTTGAAGTTTAATTTTAATTTTTTCAATTAGGTTAATTTTGTATCTTTTATGTATAATTTATCTATATGTAATAAAAACACATCAATTATTTATTATCATACATATAATTTTCTGAAAAAAAAAATTTTAATTGTATTTTAATATTTTAATATGATTACGTATAAAATTCGTAACTTTTGCATTAATTTTAATATGAATAAAATATTGGTAAATTAATTCGCGCGCGCGCGTTACATTGTAGAGTTTAGTAAATAAACGACGCAACACACTGCTAACGTTCAACCAAACGCATTTCAGACGTACCGAATTTATGGGACGGGAGTTGCAGCATTGTTGTTTCCACTTCGGATCCTTTATAGTCCCGTGGCGGACCCTCGACCTGGCGAAACATTGAAGTCGACAAATCGGTCGCTACCAGTTGCGATGTTTGAGTATCATCAAGAAAGTCGAGTACGCGCGCTCGAAATCTGCGAATAAAAAATACCACTCGATAGTGTATTTAACAGTCGAGTACGTGACGACTCAAAGCACGTATTTTCGTTCTGTATACCGGGTGATAGCAAAAAATAAAATCTAAAGTTTATAAATAAAATTTAAATTAAATTAATATAAACAAAAATGTATAAAGATACTATAAAATTCGATTATATCATCGAAATAGATCCGTTATAATATATTAACCTCATATTTCTAAAAAATATATATACAATATGTATAACTATTCTGCAAGTCTGATATTTATTTATCAAGAAGAAAAAATTATTAATATTTATTAAGAAGAAAAAATATTTTTATAATATGTTCTATTTCGATTAGCTGTATTAATTTCAATGTAAAAATTAGAGCAAACATTGCGGAAGGAAAATGATCTTCTGTTCATTCATTAATATTTGCTATTATTATCTACACACTAAATATTATTTCTTTCACGTATACGACTGACGAATAATAAGTCGTTGCAATACGAAACTTATAAAACTTTTTATATTTTACCTCCGCTAGTGTCCCCAGAATAAATTTCGAATGGACCACCGTGTAACGCATAGTGAGACTATTGCTCCTTTTTTTAATACCACGTCAGCCATTTATGGCCCGGCGTGCCACTTGACAGGACGCACGGCGTCACGGGGTAATCAAAGTGCCATTATCCATGGGAAATTGTAACTCCCCAATCTCTCTTACCCTGCCTCGAGGAGGGGCGGATATGTATATTCGTGCAGACTACCGCTCTCGATATATCTCCTCTCTCCATCCCTCTCATTCGACGTCTCGCGCTGCTCCATGGCAAAGGGTGATTTAGGGTGGTCATTATGTAAACCTCCTCACCTCCGTGCGCCTACCGTGTTACACGAGTTACGACAGAGGGGTCGACGAGTGGTACGTTGTCAGAGTGGAGTCAACCACTGAAAAATGGCCGCCACTTGTCACGGAGAATTCGACGCTTTATAATAGCCTCCCCCCCCTCCCATGTGGAGATGAACAATTCTTCAAAAGTCCAAGAAGAATCACTGCAGCTACAGTCTTCATATTGACACATTTTACAAATCTATATATAATTAATTACAAATTAATCCAAAGAATTGCACGATTAATAATTACTTAGCGAAAGTAACTTGAATTTCCATTGACAGAAACTTGAATTCTTGAAAGTTAATATCGTAAATTTAGCTGTTTCTCGCTTCTCCTCGATTGGTTTCGCGGCTCCGCCACGCCGATGGGGTAGGAGAAGATTAGGTGGGCTCAGGGGTTAGTACGATGAGCACGAATCCCAGCCCATGCATACCAATCGAGTGACATCCTAACAACGGTTAACCGCAACCAGTCGACCCGCTGCTAATCAAGAAATCACAGCGCGAGATAACCCCCACCGGAGGGGTTCCGAGCGAGTCCGCCGGGTCGGACTGGTGTCATAACGTGTATCCGCCATCTCCGATCTTTTCACACATCACCCGTTTTGCCGAACGACATGAACTTTGCTATTAGGAGTGTACAATGTTCTAATAAATATAATAAATCAACTGAAACTGGAAAAAACGGAGCTGGAATTAAGGAATTCGCGAGAATCGAATTGATACTCATTGGTATGTAAGTACCCGATTGTTTCGGTTCTACGCGTATTTTATATGTATAATAAAATAATATCCACGATATTCTGCAGAAAATAGTACATTTTTTAGTACATGATTCAGAGTACATACAATAGTAATTATAGTATTGAGAGTAGCTGATGTACAGGATATTTTATTACGTTATTATTACAAACTACGAAGTTAGTCTATATTATCATTAAAATAACGATTCTATTATTATTTAAATTAAAACTATCTCAAATTTTAGAAATATTGTTAGAACACACATAAATCAATTAATGAATCAATTAATAATTTACCAGATTTATCGCCTATATTTTAAAAGTTAAATAATTTAAAGATTACCTAATAAAAAAATAATATGATATATGTGAAAAAAAATCATACTTTTCCTTCCATGTTTAGTCTTGTTTTTGACGCTATTGAACACACACGCGCGTTTACACATGGGATCGCTGGGAACCACCGTGAGGGCGACGTTACAGTAATTACGGGGTTAAATATCAAGGGGTTAATAGCGAACCAATGAAGCGGTGAGTACGATCGATGCGTTATACGATCTAATGCACGTGTTACTGGAAGTTTAAATGTCATCGATAATCCCGAAAGACAGATGAGTTCGAGAAAGAAATATCACATTATCGTTGGTTCTTTTCTATTCCTGTTAATTTGTCCTAAAATATATTATTCTTAAAAATGTTTACGAATGTACTGCTCTTTAAAAATGTTATTAACATTTTAATGCGAGAACATATATAAAAATTTAGTAAACTTATAATTTAGTTGTAATTGTAATTAATTTAATTATAATTTTAACAAAATTTTAACATATAATTTTACAAAATTGAGTAAACAAAATTAATAGTATTAGATAATCAAGCAGTTAATATTAAATACAATTTTTAATAATATTATAACAAAAATTGATCTATAAATCGTTACTATTATTTGAAATACGTGAAATATTTATGTGTTACAATAATAAGATATTATTGCAATACGTGTAGTTGTTTTATTATCAATGACGTCGTCTATTGTTGCTGCAACTATACTCGGACGGTCCTTTGCGGTAACCTCTTGCCTTTACTCTGAGTCGAGAGTATAATGCGAATTGAGTCCTTAAAATTTTCTTCGCGAACGCACCCTTTCTTCGTTTCGAGCACGTAACAAAGTCTCCGAAAGCTCAGTCCCACGAATTGCATGAAATCGACACTCTAGCTACGTTTTGAGAGTATTAAACTCTCTAGTTCCCATTTCTAGAGAAGTACGCTTTAGAATCTGTTCATCTACAGTACAAAACTAAAACCTTCCTTAAACGTAATCAAAATATGAAATAATAATAAGAATATTAAATATACAATAAAAAAAATAGTATACAAAAAAATATATAATACAATAAAAATGGTACAATAAAAATGATGATGTAAATAATTATATCCATAATGTTAAAAAAGTATTAAAGGTAAAATAGTAAAATGTTCCCTTGATTTCAACGCGAGATTACGTTTCTCTGTCACAGTCGTAAATCTGCGAAGTCGTAGAGAAGATATTGCATAAAGCTAGCAAAGCTTCGAACAAACAAGTTAGCCGATTCGACTACAGGACCACGGGAAACAAATAAGAAACAAACGAACGAGATTGTCGAGAGGTACAGGAAAGGAGGACGTTTGCCCGCGCTTACCTCCTCTTTTAAGGTTCTTGCAACGTCCCGGAAGTACGAAATCTAATTTAACCTTCGGTCCGATAGCGTGGCTCCCTGTTCGCTTGAAATTCCCTCCCGTGGATCCTCTCGTGCAAATCGGACCGAAAGAACTTTGACAACTTGTATAACTCGAATTTTCAGTGTCATTTGGGACACAGGCTTGAGTGGCCGAAATCGTTATGAAACGTGCGAAGATCAATTTTAATATTTTTAAATTTGAGATACTTAAATAAAATAGTAATAAAATAAATAAATGTATAGTTAATGTGGAAAAATATTTATATAATTTAAAAGAAAATTCTTTGATAACATTCTTATAAGATATTTTTCATATTAAAATTAAGAGACATAAAAGTCAATTTAAAAAGCTCACACATACACACACACACACACACAAAGAATGCAAATTAATTTTAAAATACCAGAGTTAAGTGTGTGTATCATACCTTGCACTTTGCATAATAATTTTAATCAGTTTAATTTTAAAAGTTAACATCAATGGAACTTTATCGTGTTCTACATATTTTCGCGTAAAAATGCCTCATATCCTAACGATTGCAAAATCGAAGAAAAAAAGGAAAGGCGCCAGGCATACACCGACAAAAGTTTTCGCCACTCCGGATACGGGGAAGTTTCACCGTATTTGCGCATCCGGTATCATAAATCTTCGACTCTTCCCGCCTTCTGGCCAAGTCACCAAACCCTTCGTCCATCCGAGGAATAAATTTACAAGAAAACTGCTACATTTTTTTCAATTTGGCTTTTCTTTCCCATTTCATTCGTTTTCTATAAAAAAAATTCTTTAAAATGATTTCTTAAAAATGATTTCTAATTTAATGTAAGTAAATTACAAGAAAAATACGTATTATTAATAAATCATAAGAAATGAAAATTAATCGTAATAGTGAAATAGATTAAATTTTTTATTGAAAAATTCTAAAATTCTAAAATGTTATTTATTCCTTTTAAGATCGTTTTTGCTAAAAATTTCTTCTCATTTAAAAGTAATCACAGGTTAGCTTAATGGTCGACTTTTACAAATATTTTTGTATCTCAAAATATGAAAAATATAACTTATGCTATTCCATCCAACAACTCAATTATCTCTGCGAAAAAACTCGCTTCTATTCATTAATCTAAGCTATATCAGGAAATCATAATCCTCTCATAATCTCTCTCTCCGTGAATCCTCTCGCTCAACAATTCATCGCTATCAACGCCAAGTTTTTATAGATTATTGATGATCGAGGCGTTTCGGCGCACAAAAGAGTGGCATAATAACGCAATTAGCGGCGCGTTGACAAATTGAATCGATCCGAAATGTATTCTTTTCATCGTGCCCCGATATCTCGTTTCTCCCTTTTCCTCTTCCTATAAATATTTCATGCCGTGCGTTGTCCCCACATCCGTGGAAAATCGTCGAACGTTGGACGATCCTTCTTTATACGGCCTTTTCGACTGCCACCCTCGAAAATTCTTGTGGCGAAAACCATGGAAAACCGATAATCTTCCATCAATCAGTATCAGAATCGCACCGTCGCCGTTTTGAAGAAAAAAAGAATACACGACATTCTATAAGCCTTTGAATTTAAAAAAAGAAATCGTATGATCGAGCCTGATATATTGGAATATTTTACGATAAACATCGATTTACTTAAAATCCAGCGTAACGTTTACTGTTCTTCATAAAAGGATATATTATAACGAATAGTGATTTTTTTATATCGAGACAATCGATTTTGTATAATACTCCAAAAAATATACATAAAAAATACATTAAGATAATTGTCAAAAAACTTAAATGCTAATGTTTTAAATTATACAAAAAGATTTCCTACACAGGAAGAACAATTTTGTTAGACCAGAATATTCATTACAGGACGATTAAGTTAGAATCTCAAAACTTTTTGTAGCATTATGCTTGAGCGCTCTATATAGTTATTTTGATAGTCTAACGAAATATTTTTAAATCTGTATCTCTTTAAATTTTATCAATGAATTTTTAGAATTATACTTTAGTAAAATCATTCTTTCCATGTACATATAATTGCTTGATAATTTCAGAAGTTTTACATCAAATTGGTTGTAACAAAATTCCTGTGCTTAGTAGAGTTTCGTTTCTGTATCACATCTCAATACGTTTCACCATTCATTACGGCCGCTACGCAAACGATGCCGCGCGACGCCGCGCGACGCCGCGCGACGCCGCGCGACGATAAAGCGCCGCACGAAGCTATTGGCTACCGTAATTTGTCCGGCGATGTCACAGAACTCTTAACTCCCCGTCCATATCGGAAACGGCGTGAAAACGGCGAACGCTATTAGAGAGGCGATCGTGTGTACACCAGTCCGCGGATTGGTTGCGATGCAATTACGTACGGCAGGGTGGGCGGTCGGTCGGTCGGGCGAAGGTGTTAAATTCACTGGATGTGTATCCTGGCGAGCGAGCTCCATTCTGGGCGGTAGCCGACACAAATCCGATCGTATTTTCATCGACGCCAAATTGGCAATATCCTCGCCGGTGACGATTCCTGAATTATGCATCAGCCTCGGGGACAGTCGCTCCGAAGTTTATCCATCCCGCTTGTTTCCACCGAGAAGCCCGACCCGCTCGGCTCTCTTCCACGCAGAGAGTTTTCTCCCCTTCCCGTCTCCTCATCCTCCTCCTCCTCCTCTTCCTCTATCGCTTCACTTCCTCCTCGTCTCCCTCCTTC
The DNA here is from genome assembly GCF_000204515.1 of Acromyrmex echinatior. The sequence goes on from NW_011626625.1 coordinate 973,659, forward strand.
GCAACCCCCTCGGAACATCGCACGTCTCGTCTCTCTCGCCGAATTGCCACCCCCTTTCGAGCTCCCTACCCTCCGCGCACCCTTTCTCGGTTGGAAACGTCACTTATTGGTCGAGCGAGAGGGTGGAAAAAGAGACGATACCCTCGAATCCGACCAATCACGGTGAACGCCCGTGATAATGCTCGCGATATCTTGCACCGGTGAAACCTGGCGCGAGGAGAACGCCGTAGGAGAAGTTTCCGCGAGCACGAGATAACTCTCTCATCGAAAGCGATTTCGGCCGAGACCGCTCTCTTGGATTTCCCGGCAATTGATATAATACTATACTGAAATATATATACCGAATGCATTTTTATATTGAAATCTATATTATTTTTAATAAAAATTATAATTTTTCTTATCAAACGATATGGTACTAAAATATTTTTTTCGATCTGAAGTCTATTAATTTAACAAATCATACAAGGAGAATAGGAAATGCTATTTGCATAATTATAAACGTATAATTATACAAAAATTTATATATATATATATAAAAATTAAAATTTATATTTGTATTAGAGAGTTTTTTTAAAATGACAAAATTAAACGTACGTGGTTCTGCAATAGTGTGAACGTCAAACGACTGAGTCGCTTCCATTTTAATAAACAGGAAGCGAAGTGGAAAGGCTAGATTATCCTATTGGGCGCTTGGAAACGGCGCTTAAGCCTTTAAGAGAGCGTCGAGGTCCAACTCGAAGGACAGACAATGGGAGGTAAAAGTAAAGCATCGTTCGGAGAAGGGCGAGGGTTGCCTGCCTACCCACCCCAATAATAAAATGATAAGGACCTTCGTCTTTCCGCCGCCCAAACTTCCTCTCAGTTGAAACCCTGTCGTATATAAATGTCGATATTATTGTAACGAGACGCTTTTGATGCCGATTTCGTATCGTGTGCTTGCCGGTACGCACACATTCGCATGATATACGTCGAAATACGGCAGAAATGGCGTCCGCACGTACAGCGATTATTATCGCGTACACAACAGGATCGAATCAAACGTTGGAACCGATCACCAACAGTAGAAATCGATTTTCTCTATTCACAGCAATCCGCTGTTCGTCCTCCCTTTCATCCCGCATATCGTTCTCGTTAAAACGCATCGTAGCAATGGATATGACCTATCGTTGAGCAGAGATGGTTGTAAAACTCGCAAAATGTGAGGCTTTCATTGAAACCTATAACTGTCTCTTCCATATCGAGTTGCCGGGAAAATATAAATATCACATTTTTGTATTCAAAAATACTCAATGTTAAATAATATTAATAGACAAGACTTTATTTACAAAATGTATGATATACATAATCGATCGATAAACGTGTAGTCAAAGTTTCTGTAGTCGATACATAATATATAAACTAAAAGCCTTTCTTTATATCACAAAAATTTGTTTTAATAATTGACAAATATTTTGTTTAGCTCCTCACAAGTATTTAGCATTTTGTATTTCTATGTTTTGTATTAGACAAAACAGAGAAAAATAGAAATATATAAATCTAATTCCCGAGCTTGCGTTCCATAAATTTAATATGAATTCATTTATATCGACTAGTCGACTGTATTCATCGCTTTTCTGTGAAATCATTAAGGTATTAATTTGTGGAATACGCGCAAAACGAAAATAATACATTTTGTACAATTAGCTGCGAGATCTATTCGAATTTAGACTTGAATTTTTTCTTTTAAAAAATTAGTAAGATGCACATCGAATGCCGTATGACCAACAAAATCTATTCAAAATAACGAAAACAATTTGTTTTTAAACTCTTTTAGCTAAATCAAACAAATTAATCATTTCTTGTGTTGATATAATGCATAAAAAATATGATACAAATTAAATTTTTATACATAATAATATCGGAAATCATCCACAACAAATTTATTTTATAACGTATGATTTTGATATGCATGGTGTGTTTATATTTTTAAGTTGATACATTTCGATAAACATTACACACATTTATCGAATTGTAACTAATATTTATAGGAATTCTTCTATGTTAGGCTGAACACGCACACGCATTAGTATATATTATCAGCATATAATTTTAGAATAGATAATCCGTTAGTCACGCGACAAGCAACATGCATCGGTAGCTGGTTTGTTCACCTTGCACTAAACTCTCGCGATCAGTGGTGCTTTCTTGAAAAAAAAATTACAGATAGATAAAATGAAATCATTAGACGGAGAATACACTATCAATCGCAGATCTGACAGAAGATGAACAAGTCGGCCTTAAATTGTTGACAATTATCGATCCAGGAGACCGAATTTCTAATTTCATAGATCTCGCAGAAATCACTGCTGTGCGCATTCTTGTTTTCTCATATCTTAAGATATTTTTCTGTAAAACTTATTCCTTACTATCATCCTGTGTATATTTTTGAACAATAATCAGTCATTATTTTATCAAAATTTTTGATAAAACAATTTACGTATATGAGTCAATGTTTTGTACATAAAATAATTATTCTCAATGCAAATGAATGTTCAATTTTTTGAAAAAATTATTTGATATTTGAAACTTGTTTAATGTAAATCCTCTTTTTTGTTAAAATTTTTTCAACTTTCTGGTTATGTATTTAAAAAATAATGACCAATATATTATGCTACATTCGTTTCTCATACGATGCTTCAAGATGCCGACGTATTCTTTTTCTTCCTATGTTCGCATTTTTCAGATTCAAGTTTTATTTGATTGCATGGCTTCTTTTGCGGAGGACAATAGTATACGTCAGTGGGACAGGGATATTTCTTCTTCAACAGACATGGTTGTGTCGGGGGTCGCTCTTTTAACGCTTTTATCTCATAGCATGGACACGAGCCAGGATGTAGTTTGGGTGGTGGTGGACAGGGACAAAGTATAATAGGTGCATTCGGTGGCTTCGGCAATGGAAGTGGAGCACAAATTTTCTTCTTTTTGGGATTAGTCAGTTTAATTTTTTTATCAAATTCATCATCTTTCTGAATGTGTTCCAGATGTGGACACGATTTAAGCTTCGCAAACTTCGGCGGGGCGCACGTTACCTTTGCGTACTCCATCTTCGGTGGTGGAAGAGTTCGAGGCAGTTCGCACTTACCTATTGGCAGACAAGTCTTCTTACACTCGGATTCCATGATCTTTTTCTCTATCTTTGTTTCGTGTTTTTGTTTCGTCTTCTTGTTTCGCTGTGATTTATCACACTTGACCTTTTCTTGGTAACAAACGTCGCTCTTTTCCTTGCAAGGTTTGCTACAGTCTTCCTTTATCTCGATCGGTTTGCAGAGTTCATCCATTTCCTTGCAAGCGGAAGGCTTATTAGAATCTGATTTAGCAAGAAACAAAGAACTGTGAAATCCTCGCCTGTGCAGGAAAATCGGATAACAGAGATTACGATGAGAGGATGTCTTATACGTTTTATTTCTTTGTAATTTTGGCAGCTTCTTGGATATTTCCTGAATGTTTTTGGAAACATTTTGTGAGCACTGTGAAAGTGAGCACATTAAAGGAGACATAGAACATGATAAAAAATATTGTTTGCAAAGTTCTGGAGATAGGAGTTTCCATTTTAACAGATATTCGAGGCACGTTAAATATTTAGAAGATGGTGCTAATGACTTCGAGTATTCCAGATATTCCAGAAATTGTGAATCCTTCTCACGACAAATCTTTAAGAATGGCGACTTCTTTATGAATTTCGAATATAAAGCGAAAGAATGTAGCAAACTGACTGATTGATGACAAGGTAGCGACAAAGTATTATGATAAAGCAGAAAATATTTCTCAATGAATTTTAAAAGTGGTAGACAAGAAGATGGAACTGTTGAATAGCAGACTGACATTGCCGATATTGATTCATTCAAAGCCGGCAGTTTACATTTCGTCATAAATGAATGTTTCAATAAATGTTTTCTTGGTTGTTCGTGAATCCGATCAAATGATTTATGCCTTAAAAAGATGTTTCTAGACTTGAAGGAACTAAAATCTCTTGTGCAAATCAATCCTGAGTTGAACATATTCATCGAACAGATTTTATAGTTCCATCGATTAAATCCTAATTCTCCTATTTCAAAGATAGACCTTGGTAGACTTCTTAGGAAAGTTTCTGTTTGTACGAACTTTAACTTCTGGATAGCCTGCGGGATTCAGAAAAAGAGATGAAGATAAAGAAATATATATTTATATTTTTAGAAATAACAACAGCTCTTCGTTTTCATCAACAATATTTATGATAGCCGCTGATGCCTCCACGTACCTTCTGTCTCTTACTGACGCGATTCAGCATTTCTCTTTCTTGCACGGTTTCTTAGGTGGGCATTGAACGCTGAATGGCTTTTTTTTGGGTTTTGGCTTGGAGGGATAACCCGGTGGTTCGACGGGCTGACAGGGGCCTTTGGGTGGACCGCATGGACTCTTTTTTGGTTCATCAGGCGAATCTTCGCCACAGTCTGGCTCACCTAGCCGCAGTACTCTGCCACTAACTGCCTGCTGGTTTTTACGTATTAATTCGTGAAGGATTTTGCTGCACTTCCTCAATAATCTCGCGGTAATCCCGACCAGCGCTCTTGGCCCACCTCCCTCCTTTAGAGTGTTTAACAAGACAAAAGCAAAGCGCTTGTATTCTTTTATGGGTAAAGAATGAAAATAATAATTTAATGCGAATATAGTTCATGAATATAATAGAGAAGCTATAATCTAGCTTAATGCTTACATGCTTACACAGAGTGATCCTTTGATTCATACAAAAAATAGGATCAATTCATTGATTTGTTGTTTCTATTTTCATTGATTCATTGTCCTTGTTTTCATTGACGATTTTTTTTTCTTTTCTTTCGTCTGTCGTAGTCTCGATTTTCAGTGCTTCATGTTTGGATCGGAAAACTCGACGCTTGAACTCTGCTACTTTCTCGATCAGAGTTTCCAATTTTTCGATAGCGTCCTTGTTGGAAACTTTTTCTGACATCAGCGTTATTCGATCAGGTTCTGTTAATTCTTCAATACTTGAAAAATGTACGCGTGTGATAAACCTCGTTAATGGACCTCCATTGACATATTTATTATTTTCAAACAATAGCATCGGCTCAAAATTGTCGTACTCATCATCGACAATCGGCGGTTCTTTACTAGGTTTTTTTATTTTTTTATCTAGTTGTTGCTCATCTATACCAATCTCGTCTTCGTATTCTTCACCTTGAGGGAAATAATCATCGTACGATAACTTCGATTCCTCAAATTCATCAGATTGATTGCTACAATAGCAAGGATGAGCGACAAAATGTTTATGTAGAAAAGAAAAATCGGAGCAATCCTTGTGATTGACTGTTGAATTGAAATCTTGCTGAAAATCTTTGACAAAATTGATTCCTGTAAACTGTTGACATGAATTGATGATCGATAGAAAATCTCTGTTGGTTTGGATCCGATTGGACTCGATCGGTTTTCCACTTCCCGTTATTTTTACCGCAGATGTCATCGATGAACTCTCTCTTCTCTGCAGAGAGATGACGACCAAAGCAATCAGAAATAAAATTTATAATAGTTCATTATGTGAATAAGGTATCCTTTTTCACGTATTGTAAGATTTTGAATAGTTTAAAGTAGACAATTCAACGAGAAAAGAGGCAGAAGGGAGGTGGAGCCACAGCGATCATAAAACATTCTTGCGAGTTTTTCAACGTATATTTGGATAATTTTTTTTAATTTAATCGCGTATAATTTTATTTAAAAAATATGCAAATAAAATATTCTCAAATACGAAAGATATCCTTATAGTTTCATAATTTATTTATCAAATAAAAAAATAATTAAATTCCCCTTTATAATAATAAAATATAATAATAAATATTCCAAAAACTTACTTCTGCTATTATTTCGGATTTTGAAATCTTCACAGTTAAATTTTCTGGTTGTGGCTGAAATAAAAAAATATGTTATCATATAGTTATTTAGTTAGAGGTTTGTTTTTTGTGACTTCTATATTTAAAAGAATATAACTAAAAAAATTTACAATACTGTATTAAAAAAAATAATATTTATTATTACTTACAGATTTATATGTAACAGAACATATTATATACTTATATAAGTACTTTACAGATATGAGATATTATAAAAATAATAGTTTTTTTTTCTTTAAAATAATAGTAATTTACATTAATATAAACTAGATTTTGTTCCGAAATAATTCATTTTAAAGTTAACATAGATTTTGTAATTAATACTTATATGTGTGTGTGTGGGGGGGGAGGGGGGGGCGAAAATATTTTTTAACTCTATTGTGATTTTTATATATAAAAAGAGAGACATTGAAAGTTTTTTTTTCAGAAAATATTTTATACATAAACAATGCATAAATGAGATATTTTCAAGAGCTTTTTCCTTTTGAACCAGAACATTCTGGAACCTTTTTAACAGGCGGACACGTTTTCTTCTCACATGGATCAACATATTTAATCTGTGAACAATCAGGTTTTTTTATTTCTTCTTTCTTCTTGATATCTTTTTTCTTATCTAACCTACATGGACTTGCGTCATGCAGTTCATAACAAGTTTGTTCTTGCTTTGTGGAATGTGGTCCAGCGCAAGGATCTTCTTTTATTTTAGGAACATCTAACCTACATGGACTTGCGTCATGCAGTTTATAAGGAGTTTGTTCTTGCTTAAAGGAATGTGGTCCAGCGCAAGGATCTTCTTCTGTTTTACAAATATCCTTTTTCGGTTTACATGGATCTTCTCGGATCTCCACCTTTCGTTCGCAAGGATCTTCTTTTGTTCTACAAGTATCCTTTTTCGGTTTACACGGATCTTCTTGGATCTCCGCCTCGCAAGGTATATGGCAATCGCGGGGATATTTTTCATTACAAGAACTCTTTTTCTTATTGCAGGAAACTGCATTTTGTTTCTTGCCTGCCCATTTTATTTTCCCGGTGCAAGCAGTCTTCTTTTCTTTCTTTTGACATTCCCTATCCCTTTTTTCATACAACTTCTCTCTTTTCTTACACATATCATTCTCTTTATTTTTCTTAAGAGTTTTTTTCCGCTGCATACAAAATTCCTCTATCTTCCTCCGAATGCCAGCCCTCGATTTATCAGCTTCATCATCCCTTGATGTAAAAAGAATCGCATTGGAAATTATGTCGGAAAACGAAATCACTTGGTTCACCACAAAAATATTTTCCGAACAATACGAGTCCGATGCGGTTGTCGAATGAAATCGGATTTTGGCCTGCAGGTCTGGGAGTATGGATTTGATTTTAGAGCATGTTCGTCGAATCCAATTTTCTTGTTCAACGACATTTAACGTATCGTCCGTTGTTTCGCTGTCACGATTGAATGAACCTACTTCGCGATTATTTTCACGCTTGTAATTTATAAAATTTAATGAAGACAAAGGAAATATAATGCGACCGTAGATCTCATGTAATAACCTCAATTTATTATTCAATAGCACTGCTGATATCGACCAATCGGTCGATTTCTCTGTTCCTTTGCAACGTGCATCTCTATTTGGAAGTATACTATCATTTCTAAATTTCTTCATCAATCTTCTTGCTGGCTTTTCGCCATGATTCAACAAAAACGTCGGTAACAATTGATGATTATTTTCTTTCGCAACGAATGCACTATAGGATAAATGTTCGATTTTTCTCGTTTTCTTAATCGATCGATCTTTCTTTGCGATTTTCGCTTCTGGAATGAAGTTCAGATCGTACTCCTGAAACGATGGATACGTCAAGTCGAAGAACCACTTGCGAATCGGGACGGCGTAATCTCTTTGCCAGGTTTCCATGTTGCTGGAACTCGTCTCACCCAGGACTCTGGCATAAAGACACATCCTGCTGCATGCGTTACCCGCCTGAGGACAGACGGAGACACGATTTCAAGATCGGTTCTCTTGTAGACCTTTTCTTTGTTAAAGATTTACATGTGGCCGCTGGCTCTTCAGCATCGATTAACTTTATTCGTAGATTAGCTAACTTTATATCCCAGTTTATATCTCATTATTTTTTATAAAATCTGAGAGCGTCATTTTATATAATATATCTTCAGTGCATACGTCTTCAGGCTTCTATTATCAAATTTTTTGGAAACTTTACGATTATTTTAATATTTGCATTACGTATCACGGTTATTTATTTTATTTAAGCGATGATTTAAACAATTTTAAATGCTCAAGAAAATCTTGCTAAATAAAACGTCTCACAAAGATGACGTATATGTATGAAATTATAATTTCTTCAATAGTACACTATATCGTCCAAAAATAGCAAAAATTGATACTGACTGTACGACATACTTAAACGTGAATATGCAAATTTTGCAGTTTTTATTGTCCTTTGCCAGCAAAATGACAATACAGTTTATGTTAGGATAATTATTAAAATAGATGCATTCTTTAAAATTGAAATAATATCGAATACAAAAATCAATATCTCTGGTAACAGATAGACAGACAGATAGAAAGAAAGAGAGAGAGAGAGAGAGAGAGAGAGAGAGAGAATCAAGACATAACAAAAACTCTAAAAGTACGACAAATATGATTGTATTTCTTTTCTAATTTTATGAAATTTAATCTTTTTAATTTTAGGAAATTTATTTTCATTTTAATTTTTTACTTGTGCACAATAAAAAATACTTTTACTTTATGTAATAATATTCCATAAAATATTCCATGAAAAAAATTTTATAAATTTGTATAGAATATACAGCATATTGAGCATACATACGATTATGTATACAATATATTAAAAATTATTTTTATCTTTGCTTATCATAACTAGGATTAACTAATGTGTATATAAAGATAGCTCTTAAATATAGTTCTACATTAACTATATTCTACATTAACTATATTCTTTAAAGTGAATAATTCTATCAAGCAATTTTTTGTATATGTTGTAAATTTAAAATATAAATGTTATAGACTTTTTTTTTGTTATATTTATTTTTCTCTTACCTTTGGCATTAATTCCTCAATAGGTATCAATGGACCGTTAAATGCTGGAGCTTCTTCAGCTATTGGTAAATGGTAAAGAGCTTCCACAAGTTTCTCTGTCTGATTCTACATAAAAACCGACTTCTTTATCATACAATTTTTTTTATATTTAATGTACTATATTTAATCTTTCACATTTAAGTATACAACAGTTTTATTTTATTTAACTTCATTACTTATTTTAAATAAAAGGTAATATTAATTCTAAATAATAAAAATATTAACGATACTAAATAAAGATAATTTCTAAAATAGGGAGACAAATTCATTAGTTCTATATAAAAATTAGAAAAAATACTTCGGTAATTTTATAAAAATCTATTTTATTGCTTAATATTAGCAAAACAAAATGTTTACACATAATCAATGAAAAATATTAATATATTAAACATAATTAAAAGATTTGAATACACTCTAATAAATACAAATGGATATAAATGGATATAAATAATAAATAAGTTCATTCTTTACCCTTCCATTATTTCCTTGATTATTGTCTGTTTGTCTCGTGCTGTTAATTACTGCATTTGAATGATTGCCTTTCTCCAAATAGGATTTCTTCCTCATTGTTGGCATTTCTGATGGCTATTTAATTGATATTTATTTTTGTTTTACAGATATTTAAAATATTTTTCTTTAATAAAAATTGTTAATTATAATGATGTTAATTATAATTTGTTTAATTTACATATTAACCTTTTTTAATGAAATATGTAAAAATGAAATATGTTTAATAAAATATATAACAATGAATCGCTTACAATAGGTTTGGATGGCTGTTCATCATAGAAATTGTAAAAAGGCAAAGGCCTGTTGATAGCTGCCACATCGTATAACGCAAAAGCATTCAGTTTCACGTTATTTCTTAATAACTGAGATAGAGTTTGACTGATTTCTCTAGCGTCGCCAATTAGAGCAATCTAAATTAATATTTTTAATTACACCGACGTATTAATAAAAAGTATAAAGAAATAAACAATTTAATCTACGATAATGAAGCGAGTAGAAATGTATAAAATGAAAATCTCTCGCTGTCAAAACTTAATCGTAAATACCTTGAAATTCTTTTCACCAATATGAATTCGGCATGATCCAACGGATTTTACAACTGATTTTGCGGCTCGGGAAAACATGGTTAAGTATACTAAAATAACTTAAAAAATTTTTGACGACTTCATCAGACGCCCGACATATTCGAAATGATTGGGCAATAAGCACACGGCGTTTGTTACAAATAAACATCGATTCTTTCAATTTCAACTGTTCAAATATGTAAGGCAAAAATTAAAATATCATACGATTTTACATTCGACGCTTTATTATGCGAATATATTGTATATAAATAAATGTTATTAGAAAAGGCTTACGCTAAGTAAATTAATAAAGTAATATTTTAATCAAGATGTAAAAATTTTTCTTCTAGGATCAAAATTTTATCTCAAAAAATACTTTAAAATAAAATATTAATTTAAATACTTTAAAATACTTTTTATGAATATTACTTCAAATTAATTCACAACTAAATCTTTACTGTATCAATTTTTACTATAAAAATTAAAGCTGGCATTAGATGTAAATTTACATTTAACTGAATTTATATAAAATTGAATTATATAATTGAATTTTAAACATAATTCAAAGACAATTTCAATGTACACATTTTTGTACATAATATGTAATTAATATGAAGAGAGAGAGAGATAATTCAGCTTATTAGCCTATTTTAGGTACAAATACAGTGATTTTACATACATTCGCATTCGCGATCTTACAGATAGATAGCGTATTAATATTATTACATAAAAATGTACTTATGTAATATTTGAAATATTTTAAACGCATTCAAATTATTTGAGTAAGCAAAACGAGAAGGAGGAAAGGAAAATAGGTTGGAGCGAAAATAACTAAGGAAACAATTGCATGTAACCTCAAACACTAAAGTTTATACAACTAAAATATTATATATCTATCTTACATCTAATAAAAAATTCCGTAATTAACTCTAATTCAATATTTTTCATTTTCTTTAAAATTTCCCTAATATCGACAAAATATTTTTTAATTTTTATATTTAGCTTGCGGAATTTTTCTATCATAAGCTTTCTTTCCTTATTAAACTTAGGACATTCCCATAAAATATGGTTCGCATTTTCAATAAATCCGCAGAAGAACAGATCATTGTCAATAATCTTAAACCTGAATTAATATTTGATTATTATTATTTTTGAATTTATATTTTACACTGCTGTAGCCATCTAGTGTTGCAGCAAGAAAACAGAAACTCGATATAACTACTGACGATCATCTATATAAGAATGTTAAACATGGTCGTTCCTGTTACCGATTGCTATTCTTAGTCCGCTGAAATACCGACAATTACATAGGGTAATTCAGTCACTTACCTTTGAACGATATTGTAAAAAGATTGAGTTGTTTCATCTCTTTAATAACTACAGTCTAAAATGCAATTTACCATTTTACCATTCTCAGTTTTAGAAAATACGAAATTATTAAAAAATATTAAGACATTCTTTAAATATACATATATGTATATTCTTTCAAATTAATAAAGACAGCCATATATATTTTGATTTAAAACGGTGGAAGAGGAAATAGGGAGAGATATAGAAAATAAAATTATTTTAAATATATTAATTAAGTTATATTAATAAAAATTCCTATACATAAAGAAATTTCCAAGAGAGATGTAAATATAAAAACAAATAAATGAATAATTTCCTTTAATTTTAATTACTTAATTTATTGTATTTTTTTATACAATACATAAAAATATTCCATAAAACAGAAAGAAGAAATTTTAGAGAAAAATATAAATAAATAGCCTTGTTTAATTTTAAAATTATTTAATTTACTTACATTTTATGCGACATTCTATAAAACAGATAGACAGTTAGAATGTTTAACAATTAAAACATATCTAATTTCATTCCGATACACATACATATATTTTATTAGTAACTGTATTAGTAATTAAATAATGTATTAAATGTACAAAGCAATATTCAATCCTGTATCATATACTTGTTAAATTAAAAGGCGTGATAGTGTATCGCGTCATCATGTATTTATTTCTTAATTAGTAACCTTCGTCTGAGCAGGTGATATTGTAGTCAGGATATTTTTTCTTCAATAAATCAACCGACACTTGATGATCCGCTTTGCCAAAACCCTATTAAAAAAAAATAATAAAAAATGATTAACTGTCTATCACATCTTCTAAAAATAAATGTACAATAATATGGTGTCAGTCATGACCTTTACGTGACAAGGTCATTTTATCATGCTCAATTATTATCATATTCGCCAGCATAATGATTATAATTAATTAATTGGTAGCAATTGTTACGAGAATAGACTTCGCGTTATTCAATTTTAATGAAGTGTATACTTGACATCGCCACAGCCGTTGATTGCAGCAATGCGCGAAAGCAAAAAGGAAGTAAAAAAAAATAAAGAAAGTGGAAATTAAGCTTTTGGATAGACTCTTTTAGATAAAATTGTGATGATAAATTGAAATATGCTGTATTTTAAAGAAAGCTAAATGCGAGTGTTAGTAAAAAAAACTTTCAAATTAATAAAAAGTTCTGAGGTTGAAAGAAAAACATTATAAATGCGCCAAATAACGTGAATGGATTATTTAACGCAAATAGATAATTTAATGGATTTTTTTGTAATAATTATATTACTTGTTTTTATAATAATGTACTAATATTGAATTGCAATTTAGTATTAATCGACGCATTCAAGCTGGCCTGCTTGGCAAAATTGAATGTGATTAATTGAATCTATAAGTAACAACCAATCGTATTCATTTTCTCGGCAAGCAGGCTAACCACTTTGTCGATTTGAATGCGCCCAATAATAATATAATATTGAATTAACCCTCTATCTATATCTACGGTCACGTGGAATTTCGCATCTTCCGTCAACAACCTAGATCTTTGAGCTTCAATGCAAATTTTTTTACAGGTATAATTTGTATTCTATCATAATTCATAATTAAATATTGACTATGCTTTTAAAGTTCAACTGGTCAGCGAAGAGTTAATATTAATTTGAAACGTCGCGTGTTTCTAATTGATCTTGCATAGCAAGTATCAGAGAGAGAAAGAGAAAGAGAAAGAGAGAGAGAGAGAGAGAGAATTACATAAAATATTTTATAGTTTTTAATCTTACACAAAAATCTCACAATTATTATTAATAAAATTAACTTAATACTTTTTTCCATACATAATATCGTTACTCTTCGCGTAAATTGTACGGTATTAAGTCATGTTCTCATGGGATCAGGAATAATCTTCAAGAAGACAGAAGTAGATAAAATACGCCCCCATTGCTTATAACTGTAACTAGCGATACGAAAACAGAGCATCAAGGATAATGTTAAAATTATTCTCCTCCGGGCGTTGTTAGATTTAAAGAGGGCGACCCTCTTTAAATCTACTTACTAATATCCTTTCACTTCTATCCGAGGACTCTTTAGTTTTTAATATATACATTCGAATCTTTTTCTTAAATCTTGCGTTTTAAAAATATTTTTTTATCAATCTTAATTTCTCGTAAAGCTCTTGTAATATGAATTATCCTTCCAGGATGGATTGCAAAATTCAATTTAAATTCTCGAATAAATAATTCGGAATGCTTCCGCCGTTTTAAGATATATTGGCTTGTTCATTCCTTATAATGTCTATATAGTACTAAGATATTTTCTCTGAAATATAATAGGATGAATATGCAGCATGTTGAGGCGTTCATATCATATTTTACGAAACGCACAACTTCACTATATCTATCATATTTAAATTTATTTACTAAAGATAACGGTAGTCTGATAGCATCCTTACTTTCGTCCTTACAAATTGCAACTTGTAGCCAAATTGAAGTTATACAACTCTTTATGTAATAAACTCAACGCAGTAATTAAAATTTACATTGAGAAAGGTTACTAGTAGTAACCCTGACGTCAAGATGTCGAGAATTTTGTCAAGAGATAGCAGGATTAAAGCAATGTATTTTAATTAAAATAAATTATCTACTCTTTTATCGAATAAATAAAACAAATATTCAGGCCAATACAAGATGCCTATGCGTTATGATAATTATCGATATAATAATATGGTATTATTTAAAATTATATAAGAAAAAAAAAGAAAAAAAATATTACTTTAAATAAAAGCGTAAAACAAGTTTTGTAATTAAAAAACACAATGCTTGATCTAGTGCATTGCGCGTTTAGCATGTAATAAAATTAAATGATATCGTATGAAAGTAAAAACTTATAGCACCGTCGTAATTTTTGCAACACACTCGTAATAATTAATTGTCTTATTTACGCGAAATACTTACGATCGTAAATGCCATAACATAGCTCAATAAAATCCAATTGCGTTACGGAAGTCGACGGACATTTCCAAGTTTACGTAAATGCAATTGCAATTTTACGCTTGGAGATCGATCGACCTGCAGCGTCAAGGTTTATAGCATTTGTACACTAGAAAGCGTTTCGCAACGAAATAGAGGAATTTTTGTTGTTGAATATAAAATATCTGTCTTAATATTGATTTACTGATTACATTGGTCGGTAAAAAATCAACTATTTTCTCTCTCCAAAGTGTGATTATTTAAAAAATTTTTTTTCGCACACGATATCGTATGAAATGGAGCGACAACCAATTTAATATTGTACCTCAATTTTTACTAAAAATCCTGACATGTTACATAAATTCTAACGACAGTATCGTGTTGAATGTGAAAATTTTCAAGGTATATATTATTTCAGAGAAAAAAAAATGATTTTTTGTTAAATTGTGTAATAATTATACAAAAAGTCTAAAATTTAAACAATCATAATTTGATGAAAATAAGTCACACAATCATAAACTAAAATTCATTTGAAAGCTCTCAAATTAAAGAGCTTTTAGATACCGTTTATTAAGAAACAAACTTTTATTCTGTTGTAAAAAAATGTTAAAAATGATCTTTTTTCATTTATTTCATTTTAATTTATTCCAAATTGTAATATGTTACACAAACTCTATCTATCGTGTTCAACGTGAAAAAATGTTTGAAATATGTACTATGACACTTCGGAGAAAATTTGAGTGTTGAATTTAAAAAAGAATCAATTTTATTAACGTCGCGTGCGCGTTTCGTTTAAATTCTTTTCCTATTCTTTCAACTATTGTATTTGCGGTAACATAATATTGGAAATATACATAAAAAGTACACTCCACTGAAGGAAATTTCTATTTTACACGTACAATTCAACTGATAAAACGCACGTAAGTTCCTATTCGATTATGTTTGCGTCAGAGGCACCAATTCTGTCGGTCGAACGAATTTAATCTGCTAAAGTTCGACATACGATGACTGAACGTGGGCGTAAAGCTCGTAACGAGCAACAGAGGTGAAAATGTTTATGCGCTGTTAATCATAGATATTCCTCTATCCGCATTTAAAGCCTAACTGATACTAGGAATATATCACGGAATATATTCACTTTAGACGTCGTTCATGTCGTCCAATTGTTAATCTTACTTTGATAAGTATGAACATAATTTCGATTAACAAAGGATCTTCACGTTGAAAAATGAATGAAATATACATGTAGCGCATAATATATCACAATGAATAATAAAAAATAAGTGGAAAATACAGAATATACAAAATCACACAGTGAATCAGAAAATCAAACAGCTGTTATTTTTGTAATAAATAGACAAAAATGGATGAAATACTATACTTACTAGAAAAAACTTGTTATTTTTATTAAAGCAAAAACATATAAAAGTGAAAAATAAAATATTTTTATGTCGATTAAATCAAGGATGTGCGAAATTGATCAAATAATAAATATTCCGATAAATTTCATACTAAATTTCAAGACTTACTTGCGAATATCCATAAACTTTGATGGTCTTTTCGTCGGGGTCGTGCTCAATTCTTCCACCGCCTACACAATTCGCTTGTAGACCAGCATGTTTCTTGATTTGTTCATCTACTTCATCGAATATATCAGCTAAAACAGAAATAAAATAATGTACATGATAATGGAATTCGACACAATTTTAAGGCTTATACGAATCCATCAATTGGATGGAATTACAAAGTAGAGTACGTAAATATCTTAGCATTAACTCAATTTTATGACGTTATAACTCAAATTTTTGACGTTAATATTTTAGCTGTAGTTCCATTTCCAGTCTAACAAATCAAATCGGCGCATAATTTATAAAACTAAAAAATATAGCATATAAATGTTATTAAGTACTAAGATCCGCTTTAACCGAAAATAGGATTCTTTCTTTTATTTGATTTGTGCTGAACTATTTTTTTATTTTTTTACAGTTGGCGTATTGATTGTATTATCAAAATTTTTTTAAGTATTTGTAAAAAATAAAGTTATATAATATACAATTTTGAATCAAAAAGTAACTAAATAACAATGTAAAATAAAAAAAATGTGCAATTTAATATGCTAATTTAATATGGATATTAAGCTTATTTAATCATATTACATAATATTTTATTATTATATGCTTACAATAATAAAAAATCTCACTAAAACATAGGTATAATATAAAATCGTTAGACAAATCATGTTTTAAACGTAAGATTTATTAGTTTTTAGAAAAGATTCTTTAAAAATATCTAATCTAGGTGTAGTAAAAAGAAATCTATTATTTTTCCAATAGATGACTAAAGCCATTTATTATATTTTCTCAAATATATTTTAATATATTTTCTCAAATAGTATCTTGCATAGCTTAACAGAAAGATATGTTTAAACGATGAACTTTTTTAATTCGCATATAGGCAGCAAAGTTATTAATAAGATTTGACGAATACAGAATGAAGAAAAATAAAAGAAGATAAATAAAATCACAATCGTCCTATATTCTATATCAATATGTTGTTATTGCTCCATTTCGAAGGAAGACGACAGTTATAATTTCCGCTTTTTTTCATCACTTTCTTCCCCCTCCCCCCCTCTCTCTCTCTCTCTCTCTCTCTCTCTCTCTCAAAGATTGCAGAAACTTGTGCCGGATACAAACTACCGATCGCGTATAAATAGCTACTCGGAGGAACGAAAGCTAATCGTGATTCCTATCCCAAGAAAAAGAAGTGCGACTTCTGTCCTGTTTGGATAGTCCTTCGACGATACTCGATCGATATCATCACAAATTCCACGTCCTTCAGCAAACGACACAGAAGCGCTTCTCATCTGAAACGCGATACGAATTCACAACAAAAATTTACACGCGGCTATAAATAAGTATCGGTCAATCAAGCACTATTGTGTGTCACCGGTGTGTCCACCAGTGTTCACGAAAAAGTTAAAAGGAAGGACTTAGTATCGATTTGCGGAAAAATCGAGAGAAGCACATACGTGTTTATGCATATATGATACATGCCACGTGAAAGAAACATTCTTTGAAACGCGTGCTGTAATGCTATATATATATTATAACGCGTCAAAGTACATTTCACGTGCGCGACATGAAACAGACGATAAAGGGAGGATTTTTCCCGATAAAAAAAAATCCGAATCAGAGCATCACGCAAAACATATAAAAAGCTCATCGTTGCGCGGTAGTACGCGCAGCACGAGAATTTCTATTAAATTTATTGACACACGCTACCTCACACTACCTCACACGTATTTCAAGATCTTCGTAGATGTTCTACTTTGAAAACGTAAAATTCCCATTATTTTTCAATTTTATATTAAATATAATATAAAAAAGTAATTAGAAACAATATAAAATTTATATATTGAATACAAAATTTATATGTAAGATTTATATAAGATTATATAAATATATAAAATGTCATATATTAAATAAACAAAAATTATATAAATTTATATACATATTATAATTTAATATAAATTTCTTATTATCTTTAAATGTCACTTTTTACTTCGATGCAGAATAAATACTTCAAAAATTTAATTATTGCAGAAGACGCATAGATAACGAACTATTTTTTATTTCCTATGAAAAATGATGAAAATGTGCAGAATACATTTTAAGAATTGTGGATTCGAGAAATTGGAAACTTTTCAGAAATGACTTCTGAACTTTATTTTTTCATTTTCTGTTTAAAGAACATAACTTTCTCAAGGATAGTACTAATTCAAATTCAATGTTATATTGCAAAGAATTTAACGAGATCATAATATGCATAACTTTTTATATTTTTACTTTGTTCCATGAATATTTCTTTTCTCTTATTTGTTTGCTTTGATAAAGAATAGATAGAGAATCTTCGAGTTTCTCCGTTACTCGAATGAGCACGTTTCGCAACAAATAACGCACTTACTGATTGGATTACGTTGTTGCCTCTGGAGATAAATAGTGTATTATGGATATTTTATACAAAACCTATAAAAAAGTCTCGCGTTTCCACAAAAAAAAAGAAATTCTTAATTTTCAACTTACAAAATCTATTATATAAGTGAAAGTAAAAACTATACTATCCATATATGATTCCCTTTTTCTACAAACATAATTGACAAAATAAAATTAATGACATTTTAATAAGCGCACAATTTTTTTACTGTTTGGTAACATTTGCGATAGAAAATGTATTTTAAAAAATCTTATTTTATATAATAATCAATTATAATTTCAAATATAATTCTTCTAATTATTACATAATTATTAAATAACTATACCAATAGTGTTGTTAAAAATATTTCAATCAAATGTTTTTGTTTCGTAAATAAATTAATTAATCATTGAGATTTACATTCATTAAATCGGAGTTTAGTGCAGGATAATATTACAATAAAATTGTAATAATACAATAAATATTTTTAATCTATATTTAATAATAAATAGAAAATTACGCGTAATAAAATATAAATGAAAAGGATAAAAATTTCTTCTCTTATTTATTACTAATATCAGCTGCGATAAATAAAAATTAAATGGATGAATTAAAAATTAAAATAATATAAACCTTCATTGTTAATTATTCAGAAAACCGTCGCGAATCATTAACGGTTCTCCACAATGTGGTCTTTGCTGAAACAAAGGCAAGAATCGTGTTCTTATTGAACGAAAAAAAAAAGAGGGATAAGAAAAGGTCAGGAAGGATCAGAACAGATAGTTTCATCCCCCTTCCAATGTTCATGAGCCTTAACTTCCGCAAAAGCACATATATCTTGTCATTCCGATCTATGTGTTGTCCATTAAGAATCCCTTCTATCTTCCCCTTCAGAAAATGAGAATCCAGGATAAAAGATAAAAAGGAAAAAGAGCGTACGCAGGGCAGTTTACTCAAAGCATGCGTAAAGGCGAGAGATAATAAAAAAAATAGTCGGAAACCAACGTGCGGAAATCAGCACAAATAGAGAAACACAATATCTTTCTCAATATAAACGGAAAATGATTTATTTTACGAGAGACGGATTGCCAAACTGATTACTGTGAATACGCTAAAGAAAATACATCGATTGTTATATCGCACAATAAGACTCTCGAAATAGAGACATGTCATTATTAGATTTAAATAATTAGATTGAATTATTAGATTTGATTATTATCTATATAGAAACGTTATTTATCTCCATAAATATTACAGAAATAGCGAATCATAAGTAACAAAGATCGACATAATAAAGGATAATCATATACATAATACATTACTTAAATAATTTCAAAAAACAGAGCAAACAATTTATAGATAAGAATGACAATTTATTCATGACACACGTGTATTCGTAATAAACATTTTAATAATGAGACAGCGACCCAAAAGTTTAATAAATTAATTTGGAACTTATGTATTTTATATAAAGTATCTACTTTTTAATTACATCACACAATAAATAATTAAACAAAACTTAGTATATTTATTCATAAAAAATTTACTGATTATTTACAAATTTTATATTTTGCTTCATTATCGAAGAGATTCAAAGGAGTATCATTCTTATCAATTTATTCAAATCTATTTTATATATATTAGGTGTTGGAATTAATTCGTAGCGTTTTACAAGTGATGGGAAGTACTTTCATTAATGTATTTTTTAATGCTCATGTGAAATAAATAACATTCTTTCATTAAAAACGCTACGAATTAATTCCAACACCTAATATAAAGAAACTTATAAATTATGGTTTGCACAACTTTTACTTCGAAATCTGCCTATCATATTTGAAATAATTCTTGTAAAAATTCTGCAAAGCATTTTCAATGAATCAATGAATTATTTCAAAATCATTCAATATATATCAATAAATTATTTTAAAATGAATCCATTTTAGTATAAATTAACTTCAATAAATACTTAAGTTAATTAAGCAATTATATCGATATCAAAACTTCTTATCGTTATTTAATGTCTGCTTTCGTCTATTAGTTGTTAGCGATGTCGAGAAGTTTGACAAGTTTATACGAGACTTGTCAAGAAAGATGCAAGTGCATAGATCGACAAAACCAACCCTGCAGTAAATGACGTCCATAAATTTCTTGTCGAACACTGTCATTTTCACGATGGCAGAATAACAAGAAATAAACAGAAATAAACTAACTTTAAATATATTCTAAACGCTCTTTATATCCGACGTTTTTATGAATAATTTTTTAAACAAACAATGATGAATAATTTTGGGTAAATAGTTTTATATTATGAAAAAACTTTAATTATGCGTAAGAAGAAAAAAAAATAAAATTACCGGAAAAAATTCAAATTTTAGTTTTAATAATTTTTTTCTTAATATATCGACGATGTGCGAAATAAAAAATATATATATCTATAATATATATAAGTAAAATATAAAAAAGTTCCATTTTAGATATTTTTTAGATGATTTTTTAAAAAAATTTCTAAGTTATTTTTGCGTCTCTCTCTCTCTTTTTCTCTCTCTCTCTCTCTCTCTCTCTCTCTCTCTCTGGTTTAACTCCGAACGTTCTTTGTAGTCTTATACTTAAATCTACATATCGACAACAATGGAATGTTAGAAATTAATAGAAATCGTTGACAAAGTATACCCCTCAGTAGGCACTAAAAGCACGATCTGGTAACGCACTAAGTGCGAAATATGGTATAACACGGTAAATATAACGTTGATATGATATAGATATAATATAGAGAGGCAGGGGGGGGGGGGAGAGAGAGAGAGAGACGTAGGAAGAGAAATGTCTAGACTGCCAACCAGCTCGATATAGAGTTAATCAGCTTGTAGTGAGTTTCTGTCGATGGAAACTTCTGGAACCACAGAGCGAGTTTACACCAATTATGGTCGCAGAGCAACGCACGTGGAGCGATTGACAGAAATGGCAGGAATATCCAACACATCATACATAAAATATTCCAGCTTGAATATTTAAAAGTACTTTTTCCCGAAAGATAGGTATATAGCATGACATGAAAAAGCAAATGAGTCGGAAAGCTCAAATTAATTATCCTCTTCTTCTCCCCTTCCCCCTCCCCCTCTCTCTCTCTCTCTCTCTCTCTCTCTTTCTCTCTCTCTCTCTCTCTCTCTCTCTCTCTTTTGAAATAATCATGATCTAAACCCCGATAACTGTATAGCTTCATTATACATAAACGAAAATTACAACTGAAATAATGACAGTACATATATAAAGCCGAAAATATTTAAATACTTATTAAACGTAATATGATTATTGAAATTATTTCGTACTTACATTGTCGTCATGTTTGCTAATAACTCTAATAAATTGAATAGTTTGTTGATGATTTAAAAATACTTCACTGCAAAGTTTCACGCGCGATAAGAATGAAAAAATAAACCGATGATATATCAAATAGAAGATTTTCATAATATTTAAATTCATAATATTTTTAATATTAAATTTACATAGAAAATTTTTTTATTGGAATGTTAAATTGGATTATGTATACATTAATTAAATTTAAATATGTTTTAAAGACAAAAGAAAATATGATCAATTTATAGAAGTATAAAAAAGGAACGATGTTCAGACTCACTAAAATATAAGTGAGATATTAAAAAGACGACCATCAGCGACAGAAATGATTTACAGGAGATCGGACGAGGTGGTTACATTCTTCAAGTTTTAACGCCTCCTCTTTGCAGATTTATTACACCGATTTGCACTCGTTATTGCACGAGAGCTCTGAAACACGCAACTTTATACTACACGATCGTAGCAGCTTGCATAAAAACAAATGAGAAGATACACGCAATTAATGCAACGTCACCGTCACGTAAACATAGAAAGTTATTATTATTATTAGCAGAAATTATCTATAAATAATTTATCAGTTTATGTTTTGTATTATTAGTTTATGTTTGGTATTATTATTTCAGAACACAATTTATGTGTGATAATTATAAAATAAAAATTACAAATTATCTAAATTAAATAGAAATTTCTATTGTAAACTTCCAAAAGTGTTGGAAGTTTTTATCCAACAAAAATGTGCAAAATTTAATAGTTTTATTGTGACATTACAATAATATTTTGTGGTAAAGTATATGCAAATCTCTAATATGCATGCATACCACGTCAGTTTTGTAAATTCACAACAAATTTCTATTGTAAATTTGCAAATATTGCAAAATCACAGCAAAACGTTATATAATATGTAAATGTATTGCACATTTTTGTTGTAAGGATATTGTAAATTCACAAACATTTCTAACAATGAAATTCAAACGAGTTTAAAGCAAAAACGGTTGCAAAACAGAAATTTAAATTTTAGGTTTTAAATCTTTTCAGAAATTATGCTGAAGAGCTGATGGCTAATAGCTAACGAGGCTAGAACTCTAGAAAAGCTCAAAAAGAGATTTACCTACATATGAGAAGTTTACCTACATATGAGTTTACATTCGAAATTACATATTTAAATTATAAAAAAAGTAAGAATCTCTCGTACCACACGTTACTTAGTGAAAACTGCATGAGATAAAATCTTAAACTTTGTGAACGTTCTTCTAACATCGAATAAATATACCTACATTTATCTCGAAAGAATTAATTTTTCCATAAAGAAAAGCATTTCATTAAAACAACGCCAATTATTTAAGGTAACGACTATCTACCCACTCTATATAAACTGAATAGATCTGGCACAAATGGCTTTGTGCCAGATCTATTCTAATCGCCGATGAGAAATTAAGACATATTATCGACGATGATGCATGCTCTCTCCGCAAAATATGAATCGTGATCGTAAATCATATTTAATGGAACGCCAAGTAACGACACATAAGCAATTAGTGCTTCCTATTACACCAAGGATAAAATAAAATGGCAATTAAGAAAGAAAATACATTAATAAAAACAATATGTAAATTTCGTGCAATGATAAATTATATCTTTCTTCAATATTTATAACTCGCGAAATACTTCTAGTTCCAATTGCAATTCATTATCTCTAAAATTGATAAAATAAATTATATATACAAATATTAGAAATACAGGGTGGGCCATCTATTGGTACGTTTTTGAATTTCGTCGTATGGCAACACCGAACGAGCTACAGACCCGAAATTTTGACAGTTTATTAGTCATACCGTCCGCGGCACGAAACAACATGTTTTCTCTTGAAGAGCGTTTTGAAATTTTAAAAACTTATTTTCAAAGTCAGTGCTGTGTCGCCGAAACTGTACGAATTTTGAAAAGAAATATGGAGCACCGAAGGAGCTATACGCAAATTGGTGAGGAAAGTTCGTGAGAAAGGGATGTTAGTGGATGACAGAAGTGGTCCCAGAGCTCGGACAGTGCGCACACCCGAGAATATTGAGGCTGTGGCCCAAAGTGTGAGACAATTCCAGCTTTGAAAAACAATAGTCCAAAATGTCATTAATAATTGGGGTGACCGAATGGCATACTGTAAGGCCAGTAGAGGGAGCCACATGAACGAAATCGTTTTTCATTCTTGACGCGGATACTTTTAGCTTCACAACAAAAAAAAAATTAATAAAAAATATCAATGTATGCTCATTTGATCGCATTTTTAAAAACGTACCAATAGATGGCCCACCCTGTATATCTCATACAATTTTTCCATATGTATCATTTAGAGGTAAATAAATCTTTTTTTTGTAAATTATATTATAGTAAAAAAATTATATTAATGCGAAAAATATTTACTTTCAAATTTTTAATTTATTTTATCAAATCAATTCTGTTTCCAATTCATGACCGTAATATAGAATATAAGTAATATAGAATAAAAAAATCAATAATAAAAGTTTAATAAGTATACGCAATGTGTTAATTTGTTAAATTGTCTCGAATTGTTAAGACTAGGCAAAGAGGCAAAGAACTATTTCATTATGAAGAACATACTTCATCAAAATTTGAAGATATTGATTGCGCAGACTCAATTAAAATCTTAAAAATAAATTCTAGATGTTCATGACATCAATGACATTTGCAGTTTATATATCTAAGAGTGCTCATTTGTTAGCCCCTGTAATGAGAATGCAAAAAGCAAATGATTAAAACTACAAGAACGGTATATTATGTCTTATAGATGCAACGAAAAAATTAATTGCCCGCAAAATTCTATCATGCAGTGCTGATAATAATTACGAATCTTTCTTATTTACATGTGTTAAAAAATGATTTTAAATACATCACAAAGAATTTAATAAACTTTCATTTATTTCGCGACACGCAGTACAGTTATTTGCAATGCAAATACTCACAAAGTAATTATCGTTAACTGTCATGGCTTAAAATAGGAACATAGCAATAAAATGTTCCATATAACAAAATTTTTTTTAAATACGATAACAATTTTATAGAATAATAAAAGATTTACAAAAGATCTCTCGTTTTTTTTTACTTATAATGTCACTCATCTTCATCTTAAAATATATCACGAATATTATACTTTAAAACTCATCTCTGTGTCATCAAGACATCATGAATGTTCTATCTTAAGACTTCATTTCGTATATTCATCAACTGATCTTCAAGTAAAAATAATTCAAACACTCAAAAATATTATTTATCATTTTTTACAAATTATATAAAAAATTCTTTTTAATTAGATGTTGTAAGTTTCTTTATCATGTCGCGCTTATAACTTATAATATTTCAATATCAATTAATTTTTGTCAATGAGATTATAATAATGGAATTTTTAAGAGCATATACAGGATGTCTCACAACCACCGTACAATACTTTCACAGTGTATTCTAGATAAAATAGAATAAAAATCCTAATACAAAAATGTCGCTACAATGATTTTTTAAATTATAAGCTAACTTTATATATTTATAAGTCAAAAATTATTTTACTTTTATAGTCTATTATTTCTGAATTCTTTGGAACATTCTAAGATAAAAACATGAAAATGTTGAAGCTATATACATATAATAGTTTTTTAATTACAATTTTGATCAATTTTGATTTGAATTGTAATTCAAAAACTATTGTAGTCTCGACATTTTCATATTAGAATTTTTTACTCTACTTTATCTCTAGAATATACAAAAGTATGGTGATTGTAAGATCTATACATTGTAAGTTCTATACATGCCATAATTATAACAACACATAATTTAGAATCGAGGATGATGTAAGCGATTACAGAAAAATAATGAAATGATAAAATTGCAAAAATTAATACTAGATTTAGTCATGCATCAATCGAAGATGAATTCAAACAATATTGAATCGAGAATATTTATTAATATATAAAATTATACAGATGGAAATAATTCTACTGTAACGAAATCAAACAAAAAGAAAAACTTTGCACGGTATACATATACATGTATTTTTCCATCAATTTCATATTAAAATTTTAAAACAGTTTGAAGTTTGAAATATCGTTAGTTTTATTTATTTTCAATTAT
The DNA here is from genome assembly GCF_000204515.1 of Acromyrmex echinatior. Next base: position 999,511 of record NW_011626625.1, read on the forward strand.
TTTTATTAAACAGCGTATAAAAAATATTGCACATATAAAATAAATTTAAAAAATTATAATATACGAAGTATAAATTATTTAAATTGTAAAACTTATAGATTTTATCATAATTTATCGAAGAATTTAAAGTATATAATATGCTATTATATATAGTACGTATAGCATATACATTAGAAATTTATTTGGATTCTAAGTAAAAATTTAATTGCTACCTTTAACATTTATATAATTTATATCTTATTCTGAAATGTTCAAGATTACTGCAAATTAATTATTCGAGCAATACGATAAGCCAATGATCAGATATGAATTTTTATTTGAATTTGTATGAAAAGATGCAAAAAACACAACCTGCAATTAACTAAAAACGTCCCGGTCGTAGAATGTCGATATTATTCATTTAGCTGTAACATAGAAATATTACGATTGATCTTACTGTAATCGCAGTAGTAAAGAATATAGCTCGTTCATTGGTAGATACCGATTTCAATTTCCTAATGCACTGTAAAAAGCAACGAAGAAGAAATCTCAACGAAGGCAAAAGTGCGATACTAATCAGCAAGTGCGCGAAAGAACCATCGAGAAAAAGTTTTTAGCTTTCGTTAAGCTCTTTCCGAGAATGATGAATGTTCAGTCGAAGTTTTATTAAACTTTATCAACCATAATAATCGTTGTTTAATAAAAGATGCATTAATTATTGAATATTTACTTGAGGTATACATTGTTATACCAAAAGAACAATTTTTAACTATTGGTAACTCAATCTTGAGTTAAAAATCTTTTGGGTTAAAAATAATATTTTGTTATTTTTAATTTACGTATGTCAAAATATACATAAATCAATTTATTTCTGTGATTAGTTTCAATGTAAACAATTTCCATATGTATGTACTTAATAAATAATAAACTACATTCCTCTTTCAATGCATTTTCTTAAATTACATTGTTTAACTCCATTGTTTCAATTAAATTAACGATGTATTGAGTAGAAAATGATTTATAGAAATTATTAAACAAATAATTCAAATACTTTGACATTATTGAATTTAACGTATTTATGAATATCAAATACATAATTTTGTTTAAAAAAAAGTGCGCACAATCCTAATATTCGATTAAAAATTTCTTTAATCTTGACAATATTTGTAAAAAATCAATCTCAATTTTAAATATGCTAATTTAAATTATATTATCAAAAATCTTCTAATTAAAAAAAAAAAGGATCGAAGAGCTTATGTCTTCGAACTGAATAAAGCTAGAAAAGAAGATTCCCAAGATGCTCATTAATCTACAATAGAACGAAAATGTGCTGAACCCTTTCGATTCAGTAAGTTTCGAGGTTTCCAATTCATAGAGACACCCGCAATGAAATGTTTGCCTGGAAGGAGAGCTACGGAACGAATTCTAAGTTACGGGAAGATAGAGTGAACTAGAATCATGAAACTCGACCGAAGATTGACGTTCTATCGACGTATAGTCGTCACCTTTGTCTTTCCTCAAGTTACTCGCACGATCGTTAAACACAGCCCACTTTCCAAACGCTCGTTTATATAGTATCATCTTAGACAACCTTAGCAACCTCGGCAAACACGAAGATTCCAATTGCAAATTCCCAAAGCCACAGCATTCATGCCCAGGTCATGATATTTTCAACAAACTTACGTGCATAAACAGTGACGTAATCAAATTCACAAGGAAGGTACAAGCGCACTCTGTGTGTGTCGACACTAACAGCTGTAATTCGCCGTAAAGAGACGTTGAAGTTTCACAGGACTGTCTAGCGAGTTGCTAGAAACTTTTGTTAAATTAGCTTAGCTACTTTAAAACTACATCCCGAATCAAGATGAAATAAAAACCTGTTTAATGAACGAGTTTCACGAAGGTAGAAATTTTGTGAACCAAGTAGCAAACGTTGTAAGACTTTCGTCAATTAACAGTAATTACAGAAAATTGAGACTATACGTATATTAAGAGAATATTGAATTCTTCATATATAAAAAATACAATGTCAATTTTCATATTATAATTAAATACTATCAAACAATTTTAATATTCATCGAGAACTCATATTATCTTCTGGATAATAGATCAATTGCAAAATAATATTTTTCAATATTTTGATTAATTTTGCCGAAATATTTCATTTAATTATATAATTTTCAATATCTAAATAATAAGCAAACTATACTTTGTTTTGAAACTGACATTACTTTACATCTTAATAATCGATTAATAGTGCGACATATGCTCGAAACGCCGATAGTGTCTATCCTCGTTCATATCAATGTCATAATTCTGAGACCAACACTGCGTATACATTATATGATCGCGTACATGCCGTCAAATTTGGACCGTCAATTTAGGGAGAAATAATCGAGTTTTAATTTTTATGTTTCTTAAAATTAATAATTCTAATATTTTTCACATAACATTTATTTATATTCATGAATCTTTATTACCATAAGATGAAAGCACAAGAATAGAAGCTTTTAAGCGGTTTATGCATACACGTGAATCATATCCGAGTCAAATTCTTCTTCTTTATCGATATAATGTCCGAGCGTCTGTGTTATGCCAATTTTATACCTCACTTATTCTGATTATTTATAGTAAATGTATATACAGTAACGACTTTTCTCAACGATAACCTTTGACCATGCATATCGCATTTCGTTCTTCCTTTGCTTTTCATATTCAATGTAGCTAACATAGCGTGAAGTAGAGTAGACCACTGGAATAGTGTTGTTATAGCTACACGATGAAGAATAAAAACAATTTTTGCAAGCTCAGAAATAACATCGTTATATTTCTGTTATAAGCATTATTCAATTATTATTTCGATTTTATTGAATTGCTTCATGATTTTGAATTATCATTGTAATAAATTTTATTAAAGATAGAAATTTTTAAATATGAATATCATACAATAAAAAAAACACACAGGATATATTTAACAGATTTTTTTCTATTTAAAAATACTGAAAACTTTTAATACTTTTAACAAACATCAATAAACAGTAGTAAATGTATTATTTAATATACAGAGTTTATTAAACAGGAAGTTCTTTCAAATTATCTCTTACAAATTTAAAATTTATCTTGTAAAAAAATATTGATAGAATGTTAAAAGATTACAAAATAGCAAAATTTATTTTTAAAAAATTCTCGCAAAATATAGTTTGACAATAAGTACACAGCAAATCGTGTTTTTTTAATTCATTAGAGCATTTTAATTAAAATCAAATTTTATTTAATAAATTTAAAATTTAAATATATTGAATCAATTATTACTTGTTGAATAATCATGATTTATACAGAAAAATGTAATTACTATCGGTGATTTAATCAAAGGTATATAAAGGTACATAAGTAGAAAAGATATCAATTTCAAATGAAAATTAAAAAAATTTAAGTAAAAAAAAATATATGGTTCATACAAATAATGTCAGTGATATATTTCTTTTTAATATTCGCCAATTTATTGAAGGCTTAAAAGCTCTGGAGTACTTAATGCTCTCACAAATCAATAAATACCTAGAATAACTCCGCTTTACTGATACAGAAGAGTTCGAAAAACCGAAAATCCGATTTGCTGCTAACACGTGATACTCCCGTAACAGTGATATTATTGTTCGGCACGCGATGCGTGACCTCGAACTTTACACGTGTTTATAACTTCAAAATCCAAAAATCTCAGAATTTACCATTAAAGCTCGCTCGCTCGCTCTCTCTCTCTCTCTCTCTCATTTTCTTTTTTCATGAAGTTTTAAAATAAATTGATTGTAGAAAGAATATGAGTCACTTATTAAATTTTTCAATGTTAACAACAAACTGCTTAATTTTAAGTGAAAAAACGAACAAAATTATTTTTAGTAATTTAAATATAACATTTAATAATATTTTTTAAATATTCCTAATTCCTAAAATGCTTACCTATTAGATGAACAATTTTAATTTGGAACTCCTATCCTTTCTGTACTAAAAAAAAATAATAAACTTTACAATATATTACTACGTATACTTTATTTATCTTAAATTATGTTGAATTGTATGAGACAATTTATGTAACATAATTTCGAAAACACTAGAGAGTTAATACGCTAACTATTAAATTATCTCTTCTGGATGTTCTTCAAGTTTAATCATTTGGTCATTCGAAAATCTTATCGAAGCTTTCACATTCTAACAAGATGTAACATTACATTTTTTTCAAATTTTTGCGAGTCTTAAATTTGTGTGTTCTTTCTCGCACTTTCTTGCACTCATTGTTTATTTTTAACGTTTATTTTAGACTCTTAAAAGTCTGAGGTCTTTTCTTAAAAGACAAAGGTCTTATTTGCATTAAAAGCGTATCTACCTATTTCAAGATAAATGGGAAAAAAAACTTATTTTCAAATAAAATTGAATTCACCCTCTTTCAGCATTCGTTAATTTAGATATATTATAGAAAAAAATCTTGAACAGAAATATAATTAAATTAAATTTTATTTTCAAACTACACGAGAAATTAGTGACTCAAAATAGATATTCAAGATACTTTTTCCAAATTATTCAAAATATTTTTATAAAAAATAATTGCATATACACACAGAGCTTTAAGTTTCGAGCACACATAATATTCACCAGTGGTCAATAAAAACAATTTTCTTGCTTTATAAACATTTTTGGATTGTTTTTTCATGTTAATCTCAAATTATATGTATATATATGTATACATATAGAACATTTTTATATTAATATTTAAAAAATGTTAGCAGGTTTTATACTAACTACATATATATCATCTACAATGCATCAATTACGAATGCTTATTTAATATATATATCATATATTATATAATATATATGATATACAATGATATATGATTATATTATTCACGTGTAACTACAATTAGTTTGCATTGTGCCCAAACAACGTCACAAAACAATGAAAATAATTAATATTCCTTAATCAAATGTTAAACACGCAAACCAGCAGTACTCTGTAATACTTCAAATTGAAATAAATATAAATTGCGTAGATACTAATTTAACATTCTAATATGGAATCGTAGCGCAAAAATAAGCGCTAACTTTATTAATTATATAAAATATAATTTTTTTCTAAAATTCGTTACAATAACGGCGAAAATTTAATCAAATAATACAGTAAAGGAGATACGGGTTGATGAAAAGCGATATACAATTATAATCACTTGCCACAACAAACGCGCCTAGCTCGTTAACCTGATCATTTCGACGTGGCCGTCGGGGATTGACGAGAATCGTTTGTCCGATGACGACGGTACGTACAAGTAAAGCTTCGGCGTTTTCTGACGACTCCACTGAGGATAAATTCATCGGTGAACGCGTCGAGAATACTGAGATGCGTGCAAAAAGTTTTCACGTTTCCACGTACCGCCGGCATCAAGGAGAAACTTGACGCCGATTAGCATTGCGCCCTATCCGCGTCGCGACGCCTGGCGTTGAGCGCGTCAGTAGACGGCGAACCGTGTTACACGACGGACGTCGGGCGAACCGTCGAGTTCTACTACTTATCACGGCCTAAGCGATTCCGAACGGCACTCGCTCCGCTGCTAGTCTTCGAGTGAAACGGAATCGAACGACATCACGCACGCGGAAATATCGTTGTGTGTTAGGATTGTTTTTTTCATGACGAGAGAAAAACGAAGAAAATTTATCGCGTAAAGTTCAAAGATCTGGGAAAATTAGGAATATCTGGGTGAGAATCGCTATTATCAAGATAGAGATACATGAGAAGAAAGGACCTTCCATTAATCTTCGCCTTCTCTCCGTCCTAAATACATATAGAAATCAATCTATAGTGAAATTCTAAGCTCTAAGCTTGTTAGAGTTATATCGATATCCTTATTCAAATAACACAGAAATGCGAATATCCTGATAATATACATTAAAGAGGATTGTTTGAGAATAATAATAAACTGTCAGTATTCAAGCATAGGTACATATGTGACGCATTTGAATTCTTAAAGAGCGCTTCGGGAAAAATTTACCGAATCGCAATATCATACTGCTAGCGAAGGAATAAATGAAAGAAGCTTTCCCAATTCTTTTTTCTTGAAGATCAATACGGTTGTAAACGATGTTTTGGCATTTATGGTCCATCTTTAATATATTACGATGATTCGCTGAATTGATGGTCATATTGCAAGATGATACCTCGATGCTCACGTCGTAAGCAGTATTCGTGAGTAAAACAACTCGTGCGCAATACTATTAGCTCGGAGCCGAATGAATAATCGGCATTGATTCGCTCGCTATATTACGACGTATATTTTATCATTAATTCGCCATTTTTACCCGATTGCATTCCCACTATATGGACGAGAATAGATTTTATTCGAATGGAATGGCCATTAAGTATTCGCATATGCGAAAATGAGACAATGCTTTCCACGTGGTCGGTGATTGTTATAATTAATTTTTAATTTTTAATGAGTTGCATAAATAGCCCGTCGTTTTGCACGAATGAAATATCAAGTGATTTAACATTGACGTTAAATTCATTTAACATGATAAAACCTTCTGAAAGTGACCTGTAATTACAGAATGATAGATAACAGCAAAACATTATTCAAATTGAGAACTTGAGCTACATATCGTGATCAGCATCAAACAATGTGCTAATGATTTTTTATCCACCCAAAACTCTGTAAATTTTTGCAGTTATTTTAGTGATTATTTTATAAAAAAAAAAACAACAGTAAGATTTTTGTGCATGTGCGTAAAGTTCTATTGTTTGTTTCCTAATTATAATGTAAACAGAATTGCTATCCTCAATTTTTTCAATTTTTTATTCAAGATATTTATATTAATATGATTAGGAAACAAATAAATGGAACTTTAATACATATGTACATATCAGAAAAAATTGCTGTTTTTCTTTTCATTTAATTTCTTACGTAAATATATAAGTTATAATACTTAAATCTGTGAATCTAAAAGAATTCATATGATCCTTATACTCTCGAAAATTTGATTTATCGATTCTTTTTTTTTAAATAATATAAAGACTCACACTATTCAATTAATAAAAAGATAGATTTAATAGATCTAAATTAAAAATAGCCTTGTCTGACCTATTTGTGATATTTCAAAAAGGGCATATTTTAGAAAAATATTTGCTTTAATATTACAGTTAGAAAGGAATAACCAGTCGATCAGCAATAATGGATGCATAATGGTGTGTAATTTATATCATCGTTGGAGCAAGTGCACTTTGAAGCTTGACTGGATAATATATATGCTTTGCGTCTCGTTTGTGCAATCTAATGCCGTTATATTTACCAAATACACGGTCAAGCTAGTTTCAGGTTTTGTTTATACTTGTCGTTTCTCGATAAATTCCCAAGAGATGGGTTTACATAATTCTAGCTTTCTACCTAATCTAAAATCTAACTCACTCATTCCACGAACTTCCTCAATTTCGTGTGTCATGACGAGAAATGCTCGGAAATCCAAACGTTCATTACCTTTTAGAGGCAAAATGGTTGGTTGAATTTCTTTCAACTGTACCGTGCGCAATTAAAAAAAAATCGTATAGCGATGTTGAGTTTTCAGAATGCGATAATTATAATAGGAAGTACAGTATTTTGCATCTTTAATAATATCTACTATTCCGATCAATGATGTTTAAGACATTCTTGGTGGTATTTACTACTGTAAGTTCACACTGCTCAACAATTTCTATAATTACGCAGAGATCGTAAAATCGATTCCAGACGAATAATGCGATCTGTTGCATCATGTACAGTTTACATTGCGAAATATCATAATCTGACTAGGTCATGTAAACGTAAACAAAGTTTTAAAGTACTCTGTGATAAAGTGCTTACTATTTTAGATATACAGAAGATCGGAAAATGCACTCTCGCGTGAAGTTTAGTCTCTATAGAATTCACAAAATTTTTAGTGCAACGTGCAATATGAAGATGCATATATATATGGGAACGTAAGAAGCTTGAAATAAACAAAACTTTATCGCTCTGTTTTTGAAATTCCATAAAATTCTCGAAAATTATTACATTTCGTATTACAAATATTTTATTGAAGTTTAAATGAAATTTTTCAAGTTTCTTACAGCGAAGATAGTATAAATTTAAGTATTAGTATAAATCCTCATAACTTCTATAAAGCCTCGATCTACATAATATGTAAGTCGCAGGTCGCAAATGAAACGTGTATTTCAGATTAGAACAGATCACAGGTCGCAACACACAGGACGCGAAAGTGAAGTTCACCCAACTTCCTGCATTCTGCGTTCTGTGTCCTGCAATCTATTATAATTCAAATACATTAGGTTAGTTTCTAATTTTGTGACCTGCGTTCTGCGTGCTTGTAGATTGAACTTTATCGTTACATTTATACATAATTAAAAAATATTTATTTGATAATAATAATAGTAGTTCGCAAAATGATACTATACTAATTGCACTAATTAAAATAATATTTGAATACATATATTCATTAAAAATTTTCCTTTTCATATAGCTTACTTTTATTGAAATACAGCTTTATTTAAATTTTTTGTTTGGTAACTTGCTACTAAAATTCGGAAAAAATATAAAAATAGACGTAAAATTCGAATAAAATATAAAAATAGACGTAATTGACACAAGAAAAAATTATGAGACAATAATAGCTTCGTATTTGAAAGAGGATCCGTTATCTTAAAGTCGATAGTCCACGCAAAGGATAATGTGATCGAATGAAGTAGATTATATGAGCGGAATTACATGCTGTATATGTGGAACGTGTATACATACGGCGCATCGAGCAAATAGACTCGTGTCCTTTGTCTGATCTACCGATGTCCGATTTATTGTTCTTTTCTACGTCATAGAGACCAAATGTCAGCCATGAAAATGTCTTTTGTGCTGTGCCGTACAAGGAAATAGCCAACCTTCACTGCAAAACTTTCGTCTTTTGCTTCCTTCTCTTAAAGTTATTTCAAGAAAGAAAAGGATTACCGTACAACAGGAAAATTCTTCAAACTTCGACAGATATTCCTTGTATTTCCATTTGTAGAAACTGCTAAAGGGAAAATTAATCTTTTGTTAAACGCGAAAATTAATCTTTTGTTAAACAGCGCTTATCAAGACAGGTAAATGAAACGGTAATTAACCGAGGATCGATAGGATAGGATAACCTTCACGATGTTAGGATTAGATATTTAACATCTTGATTGCAACGTGACATTGTCTGTGTCATCAGTACTTTGCCATCAAAACCGTTACGGTGTCCCACTTCTTTTACTGACTTCACTTTATTATTTTCATCAATGCATTACGTGCCTTACCATCTATAGTAGTTTAGACAATGTAAATAGTAATATGGATATGAGTTTGTATGCCGCGCAAGTTACTTCGCTACAGTTCGTATATGCGGAAAACGTCACGATTATTATTATATATGTACTATTACGAGAAAATATTGATCGAATTTCTGTTACGTATTGTATCCAGTTTTATCATATAATTTTATTCTTATATAAAACAATGCAAACACTGTACTAATGTCACCTTTCAAACTGACCCCGTTACATAAACAATAAGGCTGATGAGTAATCATTATTTTTATAATTCGTAATTGTCCTGTATAATTAAATTGTCATATAAAATCGTATTTATCTGAAATGTAAAAGTGTATACGTTCTTAGATTTTTTTTCTTTTTCATATACTTAACATAATCAAATTCAAATAAATATGTAACAACGCATTATTTTTATTGCGCAGTAAAAAAATATGCATACAAATATCACGTTATGAAAATATATGTAATCATAATTGAAAAGTTAACGAAGTAGTGTTAAATTCTTAATACATTGTTGAACGACAAATTTCACGCTGGAAGCTTCATGATGATTTTACAATCTACATTGCATAATGTATAACTAGTAACTACCCAAATAACCGTTGCAGAATATTGAATTTGACGTGTATCGAATATTTGCGGCAAGATTAAAGTTATCTCATTTTACGTGCGGAAAAACACAATTTCCGCGCAAATTCGATATATAATCGGTACAGAAATACACTTGTGTGATTTAATCTTTTAAGGTTGATCAACGTGACGAATTCCACAATACACTTGGCGCAACCTCAGCTCGTTCTCCTCCTTTATTACGATCGTAAATCATCGTTCGCAGCAATCTTCTCGTAATACGCTTGTGACATTGGTAAATCCTCTCGGAAACTTAAAGAAATACTTTTTAGGATCATATATCGCGCCAATCGAATTAGGTCGAATTTTATATTATCATAATATACTATATATTCATAATGTTTACCTTGCAAAGTGATATTTCATTACACAGTTAATATCATATTGAGCGCTTATGAATTAAAACAAATTTTGCTCTCTCACAAGAAATAAGTTTTAAAAACTTCCATCTTATAATTTTCGTAGGCTCCATTTCCATTCAAGTAATTCAAATTTCGTCAAAATTTATTTTTCTTAACAATCTAAATAATCTCCATTCGTAAGTCCACATATCTTTTACACAATTAATCGATCGAATCGATCAAATTGAAGTTAAACAACAATTAAAATTTACTTACAAAGAGTAAAGAAAATTTACATCTATATTGAAAAACTTATATTTTATGATTTTTATAAAGTTTCATTTATTCAAATAAAATTTATACGTAAAAATCGTAAAGATACATTTTTTTTTAATTAAATTGATTTTCATTTGTTTCAAAATCCCATCGATGAAATCAATCAAGTTCTAATGATTTTCGATATCGAAATTAAAAAAAAGAACGTTTTATTTTTCTAAAAGTACAATACATGCATGGAACATGGTTCTCGAATAAACGACCGCCGTTTATTTTTAAAACTGCTATTTCGAAGTCAATGGTGATCCATAATGCGTCCAGAGCAGTGCACGATGAAGATGGATTTCGCGGTGGAGTCCAATTGCGTAGTCAGAATGATGTAATGCACGGAATTTCGCGACGAGGGCAAATAAGCAATAAAATTTTCTCTTGATATTTCAAGAGAGCAGATTTCTTTTAATGTCAAGATTCTTCTCTCTCTTCTCTCTCTTTTTTGCATCAACCAAACATTCAATTAGCGTCGTCTTTCAGGTAACATAAAATAATACTCACCCTTAAAGTACACTCCTAAAATTTAAGAGAATATCGCAAACGGAATCGCTATAATCTTTCCTACTTTCTAAATTTGATAGCCTTTATACGACGACCATATTTACTGACGACCCAAAAGAAATTTTCCTCTCTCCGCGATTTTCTCTCTCTTATCAAGATAACATTATCTTCTTTCAACTCATCGTTTCACCAGCTTAGTCATAAACAACGACATATAATCAATTGTCTTGTAGAAGTTACTGTTCGTCGCACAAAGCATCAATCATATCGGTTGCGTTTAGCAGAAAAAGCTTTATAAAATTCTTTAATATGATTAGTTTATGTATTTTTAGATTCAGTGAGGAACTAAAGGCAAGACCAATCATATTAAAGAATTTTACAACAAAGCTGTTTTTTCTGCTGAACGTAACCATGAGTGGCAACCACATCTTTCCATAATCACATAAAAATATTCTCGCGCAATTTCTGTTGCGCGTTGGTATGTGCGGACGACAATGGAAAAGTTATTTAAATGAGTTCGAAACTTTCGAACGCCAGTAACGTTGTTCTCGACAACACGAGATTTACGCTTGCCTATCCGCATACTCATCGAAACTCGACAACTGTCACTAATGAATAAACTGGTAATTAAAGTCGGTTCACATTCCCCACAAAGTGGATAGTATAGAATTAAAGAGTTCGAATACTGCCCTAACAAGCTTTACCGCAAATGTTCTTCGAGATCCTTTTTATTTATGCTATTTCGAACGAACGGGTTACTACTGCTTCAGTCGATTACTTTTCCGATATCGTCAGGTCATTCTAACTTCTTCAAATATAGTATAGTAAACTTTCTATCATTTCCGTTATATATCAACCTATTTCAAAGAGCACGGTGACGTACGTGATGAAAATACGACGTATCAAATCATTCATCATTTGAATAAAATGCTATTTCTTTTTAACATTGTTTATATAACATACATACATGTTCATATATGTTTCATTGCTATTGTCGAAACGCGCACTAAAGGAAAAATAATGCTATATATAAAAACAGTTAGAGAAATTTAATTGACCAAGGCTTTTTGTTGCGTTGTAAAAGCTATAACATTTCATTTACAGGATATTGCGATATTGCGATTTTAATTAAGTAAACTTTATGTTTAATATAATCTGATAACTTTCATGAATTCCAACCAACGTTGAACGTGCGGTGTATCTTAAAAAAAAATCGCGTCTTTTGCACGAACTTTTTCTTTATTTTTCAATTTGAATTTATAATTAAATGTTACGTATATATAGAAGTTCCTAAAATGATGAACACAATCTGAAAATAATCTGATTATTGAAGCTATACTCGGGTAAGATTCGGATCAGAAGGACTTTCTGACATAAAGGAATACGCACGAAAGCACAATTTCATGAAACCTGCAGCTGAAACGCATATCCTGGTGCTAAATTATTTCACATTTTTCAGACTTTGGCATTACCACGTAAATTTTCTTTTAGATATTTTGCAGATATCAATAAAAATCATATAAAAAAAAGAAAATTTATCGTAAAATGCTTGTTCAAAAGAAAAAAAGGGACAAGCATTTATTGAAAAAAATAAATAATATAAAAGTAAAAATTATTTCTACAGCATCATGCTGAAATATCGAATCCATCAAAATGGATAAGCAGAGAAAATAGAGAAATAAATTATACGATAAAAAATATGTTTCTCATTACTTACATTTTTCCGTTATTTATACGATTTGCTACAGTTTGTATTATTCATTTTATGCTGTATAATTTTTATATATTACTTTTGCAAATTAGACTGGATTGAAATTAATTCTGCTCTCGAAACAGTCTGAATAATTTCACGTTGAACGTTGGCATCAGTTTTCTAATACATTTTTCCACGAATACTACATTTATGCTTCTAAGCCATTAAAAAAACACACATTTATATTTTTTCATGAGATCTTTTGCGCAAATTATCTTTTTAATATTATATGTTTTTCAAGTAGTTTATAAATTGCATTTTATATATGCAAATATAAAATATATTGATTTAAAATACTTTTTATCTAAATATTTTTTTATTTTCTCTCGTCGACTACTATTATTTCAGTATAAATAAAAATGTCTTAATATTTTACTCAAATAAAACAATCTTTATTTAAATAAAAATATTTTTATATGTTGTACATCAAATTTCTGTATATAATGTTAACATTATAAGGATACGTGTCTCTCTCTCTCTCTCTCTCTCTCTCTCTCTCTCTCTCTCTCTCTCTTTCTCTCTCTTATTTTAATATTATTATAATATCATTCAAATTAAAATGCAATAGTCTTGTATGTATATTTATTATTGCACTTCTGATTTTTCATAGCTAAGTAAAGTCATGACATTGTTATCGTTATCTTACGTTATTATCGATCTTATTAACCATAGCATGTCTCTTCAATTGCTATCATATATACAGATTATGCTGATAAATCACTAGGGATAGTCAGATAAATTTAGAAGCCTTATCTAAGTAACTCTACATCCAGTTCAATTCATTGAAAACTCTTGACTATATTTTTCGTAGTTGTACAAGGTTGGCCATATTCGACGGAAAGATGTTTTTTTTTTCAATCATGGGAAACGTCGTTACTCGATCTAACATCTCTGTCAAAAGTTACAGTGTTTGCCAGATCTTTCCGTCGAATATGGCCAACCCTGTATTATCATCAGCTAGACGTTTTCAGATACTGACGCTGAATACTAATAGATTTTTTCGAACACGAAATTCAATGTCAGTCGATGTTAGATATCGCGTAAAAATCTTTAATTAATAGGATCGAATAGTGACATAATTCATCAAAGATTTTCAACACATTATTATATTTACCCTTATTAAATATCTTATCTAATATCTTATCGTTTATGGAAATAATTATAAATTGCATATTTATTTTTAAATTATCAAAATGGATGTTATTTAATTTGTTTATAATAAGCAAATATATAACAAGATAATTCTGAAAATTTTCTGATTTATAATTAAAATTTATTTCCAATAATTATGATTTAAACAGAAATTAAAATAAGAATAAAAAATATATAAGGAAAAGAAAAAAAATAAAAATAAGAAATAAAAAATAAAATATTGAAATGAATAGAAATTTTGACTCTTTCTTTACTGATAAACAGTTGATCTTGAACTGTTGTACATTCGCATATATTTAAGTATGAAATCAATTTCTTATCGTTCATCTTTCCGTTGAAAATGACTCGAAAGTAAATCAAAACGCATTTGACTCTTAAATATTGTATGTTTTGCTAATATAATCAATTATTAAATTAATATATTCTAAAAGATTTGCGCACTAATTACTGTACTGATTCCTAATATCTTGTTTTACTTTTCCTTTTACTTAATATTAAGAGTCCTTATTCAATTTATTTATGAATTTTAATCATATCTAATGAATATTAGAAGGTAGAACAATCTCATCTAAAAGCATAGGTACCACATAATGGATATAAATAATTAAACTTTTTCCATCAGCACTTAATTTCTATACAAAGAGAATTATTGGGCGCAAAGAATTACAGAGGAGTCTTATTATCCACTATTCGAATAAGAAAAGAAAATTGCCATTAATCGTTACTAAAAGTCGAGAAATTTCTTCGCTCAACTTTCTTAATCCAAGTTTTGAATACGATCGTTTCATTTTTAGAGTTCTTGTCACATACATTCTAACCATTAGCTTTTTTAATGTTTCATTAAACGTCAGAATTAATTAATCTTGAAAATAGAGATTAATAAAAATGTTACATAAATGAAGATTCAAATATAGTTTCTTACATGAAATAATCATGTGATAAAAAAAGTGACATAAAAAATATCATAGTCAACTTTCAACATTTATAAAACAGTAATAATCTGTTAAATAAAATTATAATTTACTTTCTATTATAATAATTTCTTCACTTTTTCTATTATTTTAGATTCTATAAATATCGCTAAATAAAAATATGTCAAATATTTGCTGAATCACAGTTTTCACTAAAAGTAAGAAAATAATAAAGAAATTTTTGCAACGAATAATTGAAAATAAAAAGCGTTGCTATATAGTAAAATTAAATGAATTAAATTTTATTAGCAAATAAATTGGTTAACGAAAATATATTTCTAGAGATTTTGATTTGTTCCTTTTACTCTTTCGAAATATGTATTTACTTGTTATTTTTCACAGTATTTCATGAATTCACACAATATCTGGATAAAAGAGAAAGGAATATAGAACTTTAGAAAGAATATTTTTTCACTCACTACCAATCCAATCCAATCTCTCTCTCTCTCTCTCTCTCTCTCTCCCTCTCTCTCTCTTACTCACTCACTCACTAAATTTACGTAGCAGAACTTTAACAGAACACGTGTATAACGATCAGTTAGGTACTAACAGAACCTTGACACGTGCCCTTTCATCGATTCGAGTATCCAGGATATTCCTATTTCCTGCTACGCGAAGATCACCGAATTCAGATCTAATTCTATGAAGGAAATTTAAAACGAACGGAATGAGCCAGCGCGAAATTATGCTCCGTGAAAACAGCAGAAAGCAATTTTGATAAAAATGCGGTATTACCTTGTTTGAGCACAAACAAAAGACTTCAGTTAAAGTAGTAGCACGTGTAAGTGGTGTATGTGAACAAGAGAGTTGTGTGCGTGATCGTGTATTGCTTATTGGGCCTCTGCTGTGGCCGTACTAAAACGGGAAAGGACGAAGAGATGGCGGAAAACGGCAATCATGTCACGCCAAGTGAAGCCGTGGTTCAATCTAACGACGAGGAGCAACGAAAGGAGCTATATCCTAACACGGTAAGTATTATAATTAATTCCGCCGGAGAATGCGAATGAAATAACGAGGAAATTGCTGATTACAACTGTCCTCACTTGGAAATATGACGTCAATACCGTCAATATTTCATTAAAGAAGAAAGCAAAAATACAAAATAAAATCGAAATAAAATAGAAATAAAAATAGAAACCTAAAAGTCAAAATGAGAAATATATGTGAAAGTCAAATTTAAAATATTTTTCAATAAATTATTATTTATTTTTAATAAATTATTATTTGCAGATTTAAGATTTTTATTAACATTGATATTCTAATAAAGATGTTTATCAGCATAAAAATTATTGAACTGTTTGTCAATAATTTAATAAGTGATATTATTATGGTACTGTTCATGATTGTTTCAAAATTGAAAAAGATTTCGACGTGTAATTTGCAGAATCAGATATACAAATAAATTCACATAGAAATATTTAAGTCCGCTTTGAACAAATATAGAATTTCTCTTATCTATTTAGATTTATTTTTATCGGTTCAAATTTGTATCGTAATTATTTATTAAATTTAACATTTTAATAATTTAGTAATTGATAGAATGTAGCTCATAAATTAAAAATTTAATATTAAAAAGAGATATAATTACTATTTTGTATTTCTGCTTTCTCTTTTGTTAATCTTTTATCATTTCCATCGCTAAAATTTGTAGTAATATAAATTCTTAACGCTTAAAATTCTTTAAAAATCATCGAAAAAAGTAGAGGACTCCGGGAGACTTGATATATATATATATATTAGGTGTTGGAATTAATTCGTAGCGTTTTTTAATGAAAGAATGTTATTTATTTCACATGAGCATTAAAAAATACATTAATGAAAGTACTTCCCATCACTTGTAAAACGCTACGAATTAATTCCAACACCTAATATATATGGGAGAGTTGAACCAATATCTCATATTTCAGAAAAGTTGTCAAACCGCGACGTATACATGATGCCACTTTGATTTCACATTTCTCGAAACATGACAAATAATTGCTTGATAATCATGTACTTGGCATGAAATTTGAATGAGAAATTTGAAATAATTCAACTCTTCCATATGTCAAGATTCTCCCGGATCAAGACTCCTCTTATAAAAATAGAAAAAGTTTTTAGTATAGTTACTAAGTTTGTAATTTTTCATATATTATATATTTTTAAAAAATATAAATTTATTCAAAAGTCTCTTCTATATACATATATAAAACATATATATAACTAGAGAAATAAAACTTATTACATTATAATTGCTAACTTGACATGAATTGGAAGCCTAAAATTGGAAGTCTAAAATTGGAAGTCAGCACGAATTCAGTTAATTTTCTTAACGTACTGTAGTCGTGTCAGGAAATTAAATGGGAAGTAATTCTACAGATGTTCCCTCGGATTTTCTTATACAGGTGGAACGTAGGAACATTGCGGTGGACAATTCGAAAAACGATAGGACGGACAAGAAAGAAGAGGATTATCAGGTAGAGGCAAAATCGGATCGAGCACAGGAATTACAAATACAGATGCAATCGCAAATGCAGCAGACTGACACACGAGGTGACAGGTGAGCACGCAATCCTTCAATAAATCGACAACGATAGATCGAAAATGTCTTGCTTCTTGAAAATGTTAACAATACTATTGACGATCAGATATTATATCATCAAAGCGAGCACATTTATCTCAAGTACTTTTTATTCCCCGAAACGTTAATACAATAATAAAATTTCCAAAATTCAATAATTATGGTAATTAACAATGATCTATTTAATGACAGTTAGCATTATATATATATTTGTGGAGATGCGACATAATAGATTGATTACAACGTCAAGACAAATAGTAAACTGAAGAAAGCTTTTAAGAAAAGTCGCGTGCTATCCTAGTCGCGTGAACTTTTTCCGCAGCGATATTTTTCCTTGGAGGAAACTTTGGGAAGTCACAAGCAGTCAATCTTCCCAAGATACATGTCATGTGATCGTACATATAGAACTGACACATCTCAGTAATATCAATATAACTAATTGATAGATAGGATTAAATTACGCACAAATTTAGGGCACGTTAAGTCTGTAGTACACAACTCATATCTATTCAATGTAACAAAGACATCAATTATTCTAATTACATTAGATAATTAATTTCATATTAATTTTGTTAAATATTTATTGTTTAATACTATAAATAAATATCAATAATAAACATGATTACAATAATACAAAAATGTAATTAACATTTATTTAAATTACTTTATTTAAATTAATATATATAAAATTATAAAAACATTAGTCAATTATATTACTAAGCCGTTAAAAGTTAAATTAACATTTGTATTTTAAAAAGAAACAAATACCGTTTAATATTTCTAAAATAACGGAAATTCAATATTTACTGAAATTCAATAAAACTATTTCAAATTAAATTGAATTTCACATAAAGCAACAATGTCAAATATATTGTAAAAATCATATTTTATTGCTAGATTTTACAAACAATTTTATATAAGCTTGTATCTAATAGTCATTCTGAGTAATTTGAGAGGTTCAGAGATGGAATCGTAGCGTGAGGTCCATACGTGCGCGCGACCTCAAAATCCTTAATACATTCACGTGCCTATGCACTTACATGTTATCGGATTAATTAATTCTGATCGCTCAATGATCTTAGTCGCGAAATTTGCAACTATCGAAGTTACAGATGAGATTCGATGACCAAAATAGACTAATAGACTCTTGCATATGGCAATATTATACCTCTATCACAAGAATACAAGAGCAATTTATATAAAGTCCTCTTTAATTAATATTTATATAAAATAAAGAAATTAATCAATAAATAAATTACTGATTCAATTTCTTTTCTGATTTTTTTATATTCTCTCTTTAGAGCTTTGTTAGTTTATAGTTTATAATTTACAATTTTAGAACTTAAAATTAGAGTTTTATATAATATTCATTATTCCATAAATAGAGTATGCTTCATTATGAATAAGTTCCGTTTTCATGTTCACATGCTGTAAACATCAGTTTATCCTTGAGTTTATCCTTATTGTCTATCAAATATTAAACAAAGACAAAATAATGCTTATAAGCGTTGTAAGCATTATTATATGTACCCTATAAAATACGTATTATTATAGAGATTATTGAATTGATTATTATGATAAGAGTACGAAAAAAGAATAAAGAAATGAGAAATGAGGAAATTTTCTGATTGAAAATGAACCAGAACGAACCAGAAGATTTTGGTCATCATTTTTGATTATCACAACTAGAATTCGAATTAATGCAACCAGACTCTTTTTATTTCAGCGTAGAACAATGTTTTCATTTAGTCAGTTGCAAGTTGAATGTATTTAATCACAGCAAGTGTTGAATGTGAACATTCAGATTACACATTCACATATTCTGCATACGATTATATTGCATGCTGAGTCTTAACTCAAAAAGATAATCACTTTTTAACTCTCTGAAACTCAATCTCGATCTAAATAGAAATGAAAATTAAATATTCCATTATAATGGTTCATAATAATTAATTTATAGGAAGTAAATAATTTCGAGAATGTTCAAAATGTTATTATATTTTACAAAATCATTATATTTTACAAAATATTTGTAAAAATCTTTCTTTCAAAGCAACATTGAATAAAATATTTAAAATATTTAATGATAATTATATGTTTTTCATGTATTTCTTTCTATTGAAAAATATTTAAACTAAATCAAAATAATAAAAATTAAATAAATAACATTTTCCACGAAAGAATTGTTCGAAAAATTACAAAATTATTTTTCCTTACAACTGAATAGTGGAAAAAATAAAATGTGTTATTGCAACTGTGCAATTTCACAGAGAAATGATAAATAAAAGAATTATTATGCAGATTAAGAATCCATATCACGTAAATAGAATTTACAAGTAAAATCAATAAAATCATCTATAGAAGCATTTCTCCAACGGAATTACTTTTCCAACAGAGCGATTTAAATTGATGTTCAGCTTGCAACTTTTAGCGAGTTTATTAATACGTTTTCGTCAAAATATAGAATAAACTGTTAATTAATTATAACAAGCTAATTAATTCATGCGCGACTATGAAACTTGCGACGACCGAGTATAAATTGAAATTTAAGCATTGTACTGAAACAACACGCGATTTCGCACGTTTCTGTTGTCAGTCATCCACGTTAAATCGAAAGAGTCAACGATATCTGCGCATACCATGATATCGGAGTAATAAATACGAGAATTAGTGAAATATGCATCTAAATTGGAAGTGTCGAAACGATTTACGGATTTACAAAAATCCCAGATTCGAAGGGACAGATATCGCAATCGATAAAATGGAATTCAGCTTGGTATGTGATATACGCAACGACGTCAACGCCATAACATCACGTTAAACGGAATTTACTAAATCTCTTGGTATATTAATAAATCTATAATCCGTTACGGATTACAAAATTAACTATAATCTCGAGATTTTCATTATACGGGATTTTCATATCTTGTAAACATTAAGAGAAAACATTGATGGGATGTAATTATTGGAAGCGGAAAAGCAATAGTAGCGTGGAAAAAAATATAAAATAATTTTCTTCGTTATATCTTCGTAATTTTAAATTCGATGTTGAAAAAATAAATCTATAAACTATACTTCATTTCAAAAATTTTGTATAATATTCCCATCCGCTTAATATTTATATATTTATAAATAAAGGTCATATTTTTAATGTTAACAGATATACAGAGATGAATTTATATTCAATTACACTGATGGCATTGATTATTGCAAAATAATTATCGGCAAAATATGCAAGTTAGTTGAATAATGTTCTCAATACGGTTACCGCTAATAATACGATATTTGTTTATTACCGCGTCGTTAATTTCAATATATATTATTTAAGCACCACCAGTTTCATTAGTCTTACGCGTTATAAGCTAAACGCCGCTTGCAATGAAGCAGTGCCAACAAACATCAAAATGTATGCAGATTTATACGGGACGCGTAATTCAACCCCGACACCGACGGATACAGTAGTATCACTAATAGAGGGAAAAACACAGAAACTAAAACAGGAAACTCATTACGGTTAACAAAACACACATTCTATCTTTGACTATTTAACAGAACAAAAACTTCACAGCACGTTTTTCTACAACATAAAAATTAATATATTAGGTGTTGGAATTAATTCGTAGCGTTTTTTAATGAAAGAATGTTATTTATTTCACATGAGCATTAAAAAATACATTAATGAAAGTACTTCCCATCTCTTGTAAAACGCTACGAATTAATTCCAACACCTAATATTTAAACGCTAATAATCAAAAATGATTTCAATAACAAAAATATTAAATTAAATTGAATTAATTTAATTAAATTTTTATTACACACACACACTGATACTTTTAACGTAAAAATTTTTAATATATGACATTGCGTCACGAATATCCTGCGGGTGTATACTGTTTTTATTTATTGTTTATGTTTATTAAAATCATTTTATCATATTTACTTGAATTAATTTAATTAAATGATTACAACTATTAGGTGTTGGAATTAATTCGTAGCGTTTTACAAGTGATGGGAAGTACTTTCATTAATGTATTTTTTAATGCTCATGTGAAATAAATAACATTCTTTCATTAAAAAACGCTACGAATTAATTCCAACACCTAATAATTTACAATAAAAAATTACTTTAAACCGGACCAAATGTTTCGTATAGATTTTTGAATGCTGAAAATATATGTGTGAAGTCGCAAGTTAAAAAATCTAGCACATCCATCTTTCTTAACTAAAAAGTAGGGATGTACCAGATATCCGAAAAGTATCCGGTATCATCCAGCACATTTTTACTATTCCATATCATTAAAATCCGGGAATATATCCAGTTGAAATTTTATATCATAAAATTGTTGATTTTTTTCTTGAACAAATGTTCTAGAAATAAGTAGGGGAAGCTCGGGCAGCGCGAACATATTAAGATTGAGAAGAAAAAATAACACAATTAAAATTGAGATCAGAAATCGTTTTTACTCTCATAAATTTCTTAAAGGACTTTTTAAAGGAATTTTGAAATAAAATTTAAATAAATTAAAAAACTTGAACATTAATATGTTATTTTAGTTAAAACAAAAAAAAAGAGATTGATAAAGAGATCCATTTGATGCAATGACTGCACTGAATCAGTCATAAACAAATCATACTGCATTGTGGCAAAAAATAAACAAAAATGAGATATAAATACTTGCCTTTCATATACTCGAAAAGTCGTCTATCCCTCCGTATTCCCAGTATTATAATCATATACCGAATAAAGAGGATGGATCATCCGCTTTGTCCCCACCCGCTTTGCCCAAAGGATCTACTTGATGCGAATTTGGAAAAATTAGAATAAGTTGAAGTACCAAGTGTGTTGAAGTACCAAAAATTTTAATCTCAAATACACGTTTAAAGACACAGAATTCTTACAAAAAATCATTCACACTGATTAAGAAACAATTACAGATAATAATTAGGCTACTAAGAAAAAATAGCAAGAAAACACTCAATTTTCTATATGTCTTTATTAAACACAAACAAACGTAATCATATGTCGTTTCATAGTGTCGCTGGTCGGTCATTCCTTCAACTGCTAGAGACTCAGCGCAATCTCAAATAGATAAACGAAAATAAAAGGTATTCGCTTTACTCAAGGCGTTCATTTTGCCTGGGCTTCCCCTATGCATATTCATTAATGCTATAATATCTTATACATTATTGCAAAATTGCAATTTTTTTCTTTACAGGTTTCTTTTAAAAATTTCTTTTTATTTACTTTTTTTTTTATTTTTTCGAAGAAATTGTCTTCTCGGATATCCGATCGAATATCCGATCTTACATTCTGTCTGGATATCCGATATCCGGTAATTTTACAATCCGGTGCATCCCTGTTAAAAAGTAAGATATTGAAAAAATTTTAAAAAAGTGCATTTTACTAAAATTCTTACGACAATTCGAGTATGCATGTCTGAAGAATAGTAGAAATGAAAAACCTTGATACAAATAGTACATATGAAACCTCGGATGTTACCAGAAGATCTGACGACAGCAGAAAGAACAATCGAATGGAAAACAAAATTTTCAAAAAACATATTATACATGAGTACTGTGAGAATAAGAAGATACAACAATTGTAGACTGCCTAGAATTTTTATTTTATATATATTGTATATTATATAATATCTTATTCATATATTATATTATATAATTTCATATCTATTATATCCTTACTTTCTTATTTTTGT
>NW_011626625.1:1030691-1065141 GCF_000204515.1 Acromyrmex echinatior
AACAACAATTTGAATTTGAAAAAAAAAGTAAACCGTTGTTGTTTTATTTCAAAAGTTCGGAAAATTTTGGGACGCACCTATAATCACGATTGCACTACATACAAATTTTTATTTTATTTGTCATCCATATTTTGATATTTTACTATATTAATATTTAAAATTATTATGATTTAAAGTACAATTTTTTTATAACTGCTATAAATAAAAATTATAAAAATTAAATTCTCAATTATAATTATTTTACCATATTATTTTATAATTATTTACTATAAATTATATATATAATTTATTATATATATAATTTATATATATAATTTATATCAAACATTTTTCTCTTAGTGTATTTACAATTAAATAAATACTGCACCAATTTTTACATTCCTTAAATAATATATTGCGTTTATTATCCATTTATTATTCATTACGAAATACGCATTGCAAAGGAATTTGTTGAATACCTTCAATTATATTTTTATTACCTGGCTTGTTTATTATATATTGGTATATGTGAATCGGATTTATTGTTAGTAGAAAATGTACATTTTTTATTACTCTGAGCTGAATCAAATCGTTGAGAAACCTGCAATATGACATTGTAATCGCATAAAGTACAAATGGCATAGGACAATCATACGAACTGAGCAAATAATATCGCAATAGAGCTTGTACGTAACGGGTATCAAGATACCAATACAAGTCTCTCGATGATATTGAATCATAACGCGCATCACTGCCCGATTCATTTACTGGGAAGATTGTTGCATGCACTATGGTTCAATGTGCGTTCATCGATTCGCGTTACGATTGCACGTCATTTGAACGTGAAACAATGAATTCCGATTGACAGTGCATGGACATCTACCTTTATGAAGTTAGTCCAGATTTTTTAGAATTCTGATGCAGTCAACCAAGTTGTAAATAACTAAAATTCTCATTTGTCCATAAAGGATTTTAAAGTTTCTAATATGTTCCAGGGAGAATTTCGCTGATCAAAAAATAAAGTTCCGAAAATATGAAATAATAACAAGATGATAACTTTATGTTTTAAGAAAATAACTTTCTCTTTTTTGTTAAATCAAGATCGATCATGACATTTTTCAGAAGAACTCTAAAAACTGTTATTAAAACGTCCGAAAAAAACGTCCGAGCTGCAAAAAAATTTTAATATAATAACTTAATTTTAAATTATAACTTAGAAAATTTCTATCCTATAATTGTCGTAACTTTTAATTTGTCGTTAAAATTGCTGTAACTCTTAATTTTCATTTTTCATTATTTTATTTTAATAATTATTTTCTCAAAATTCTAGAAATCTTTTCAAGAAAAAGTTAGAATTAATTACATCAAGATTCTTCAAAAGATAATCATCATAAATGAACATTATTCGTTCCGGTATAATAATTATTTTAGCAAAAGTATATCTATATTTTATGTTATCAAGTAATTTACAAAATTTCATATTTAACTGAAAATCCATGAGATGAAAATTCGCGACAAAGGAAAATTATTTTCTCAGTTAAAGAAAATTATTTTCTCGGTGCGATAACCGTTTCATTATAATAACAAAATAGACTATTTGAAGCTTTGCATTCGCAACAACTTCGCTAGGTTATACAACCAACAAGAACATTTAAACACGAACGTTCGTGCTATACAATGGTAGCTTTGCTTGTTCCGTCATATTACATGCTGTCACTGAAATAAAAACCGTAATTTACGAAAGTCAACCAACAAAATATAACACGCATGTGATAAGAATATTAGCTATTTATCAGGCCTGTAAGGAAATGCAGCTTTTTGCTCATGGGATTTATTTCTCGTTTCTCAACCGCGATTCAAATCGTGGTATCATCACGAAAATATTGAACTTTGATCTCTTCAACTATCCATTTCGTATTTGCATATACATTGGTGATTTTCGTAAATCTATTTTTGAAGCACAATCGAGTAACATTGACATTACCATGAATAAGTGCATTGATGTGGTTTAAATGATAACTGCCTTTGATAATAAACATACGTATTACAATATGTATTTTATGTATTAATGTCAAAGACAATAAAATATCTATTCAAATTTTTATCATTACGAATAAGTATATCATATTTCATAGAAATTTACTGGTAATTTATTAATAATTTGTTATAGAATTGTCATAGAAAGTACTTCGATTTCAATTGAAAGTAATGTTTCATTTTAGCACGCGCTTATAAAGCTGTATTTCTTCATTAAACATCGCGTCATTCATATATTCGATTCTTTTTGGCACGACCGCACTGACTGTGCATCGCAAGCACGCTTTCATCAACGACGAAAAAAAGTTTTGTTCCATCTGCTCCGCTTTAGATTTCAAGCTCTCGCAATAGCGTATGGCGCGACAGTCGTTTCCGTTTGCCTGCACCTGGATCGTGAGAACTGCATAGCTGTATCAAGCTGTGCAGTCCGTAAAACGATGCCCAATAATGGGTGCCGCAATGTAAAACGACCAACATTAACGTCTCGATGCACTCTGAAATTCGAACACGTAGAACGATTGCGCCTCGCGATTGTCGTGGTCACATTCAATTCGAAAACCACGATTGATAAAGTTGAAACTGTGGTAACTTGATGCATTCGGATATGATATGGTATACATGCTATACATTTTACTGAAAATGAAGCAATATATTAATCTAGACGTATAGTAAAAAATATATTTATTTATTACTATAAAACATATTTTTATAATACTTGTAACAATATATGATCATCAGTAATACAAAATATCTTCTTTCATAGCAATAGAAAGAACTCTAATAAATCTAATTATTATAATACTATCATTATATATGTAATCATTATAATATATTGTCATTATAACTATATATATATGTCAATTATAATTTAAGAAAATGGATAAATAATAATGCGTCCATGTAAAACTCGAAATGCGCAAAAGATCGCATTGAGAAACTGTTTCTTTATTCTATAATAGATCTTATAAATCCGACAAAACATCAATGTACTTTAAATATACATTTTGCAATATATTGATAAAGTCAAGATTTTTTGAATTCGTTTAAAAACAAAACAACCATAGATATGTGTACCATTTATTAGGTGTTGGAATTAATTCGTAGCGTTTTACAAGTGATGGGAAATACTTTCATTAATGTATTTTTTAATGCTCATGTGAAATAAATAACATTCTTTCATTAAAAACGCTACGAATTAATTCCAACACCTAATATATCTTATTTTATTTTAAAAAGAAGATTGAACATTTGAATTTTTCGCAATTAATCCGCAGCATCCACCGGTAAAATATAACTGAAAATGCATTTCCGCGTCGGATTGCAACGTATGCCATTTTAAATGTTTATATGTCGACGATCTATGCGATCTTACCGCCAGGCTTTTTTTGTTTTATTCTTCGCAATATGCGCATTTCAATCGGTATTTTCCATTGCATACTTCTGTTTTATGCGCCGTTATGCTATTCGGAGCCAATCGAACATTTGCATAATACGGACACAAAATGAGATATATCAAAATCAGTTACAATTTTGCAAAACTGAATTCTGACTTCGACATTCTGAAGCGTGAGAGATTACAGTGAGAATAAGTTAATGTACTAATCTCTTACAGTAATATTAGCCATATATAAGAGATTAGTACGGTAACTTATTCACTCTGTTAGTAATCTCTTCACGCTTCAGAACATCAAAGCTAAAATTAAATTTTGCAAAATCGTAAATGATTTTAATATATTTCATATTAGCAATATTATTATAAGAAACTCATTTTTTGTCGAATATAAAAAATTTTTTTAAACGCATTTCTAATTTGCTTAATGGGAAGATATGTCTATATATGTGTGTGTATTGTGCGTGCGTGCGTGCGTGCGTATATGAACATATATAGCTAGATTTAAATAAAAAAATAATGTTATGAAGTTTCTAATATTTTAATTTTTTGTAACTATTTTTAAAAAATATATATAATCAAATATATATTAGGTGTTGGAATTAATTCGTAGCGTTTTTTAATGAAAGAATGTTATTTATTTCACATGAGCATTAAAAAATACATTAATGAAAGTACTTCCCATCACTTGTAAAACGCTACGAATTAATTCCAACACCTAATACAATATTCTAACTACAATTAACTATAATAAAAAACAATAAATTGTTGTAAAATAACTATGTGTATACGCTAATATGTTTATAGATAATTGTTGTAATTAATTAGGTTTTGCAATATTTGAGCGTATATAACTGAAAAATGTGTCTCAAATGATGAAATATTTTTATCACAAAATGAATGTTAGAAAGTAATACAAATGTTATGTGAAAAAGTAATACAAAAAATATAAAAAATATAATTGACACAAATTGGGAACAATTGTTTTTTTTAATAAAATTAACACAATATATTAAACTAGCTATTTTATTCTTCACTTATTTTAGAATTTATGTTTTAAAATCACTTATTTTTATATTATTTCCCTTACATTTTTTACATTATATCAGCTCACAACTTAAATGTTATTTGTTCATAAATCAATTGTTCATAAACAATTAAAAAATGTTGAATATCAATTTTACATAACATATATTCAAATAATATACATAATTATATATATATTCAAATAATATACACAATTATACTATGTTAAATTTGAATATATTAAAAATTCGATAAAAAATTTTTACAAAATTGGTTTTAAGACTTTAACATAAAACCCTTTTTTACTATGTACTAGCAGATAAAGCGAAAAAGAAATGGAATTTAATTTGATTTTATTAAAAAGTGAAATTTTTATAGCGTCTAATTACGACATCAATTTTAGCACATGCCTATTAAAGATAATAAGGAATAGCAAGTCATGCAAAGCAGTACAAAATACAACGAATAATGTTACAAATTCAGCTGACAAGCAATCTATCATTCTCAAGGTCGGATAATATGTATAGGGCATCTTATACAATTCTCTGTAATGCAATTACCGCTGCGATAAATTACAATCACGGAGAAGTATCAGCGTCACGCCCCTACTTAATTATGACACGATCGAAATTATCTAAGAATGTCTAAAGCTATCAACAGATGATATCTCTACTTTTGACAAACTGCTTCCAGCATTTTGATAAAAAAAAAAGGAGCTTCATAACAAACAAATTAACAAACAAATAAAAAAAAATTTTAATTCTAATACGTTTTAATTGCAATTAAATTGCATTTTAATTGCAATACGAAAACATTTTAATTTCACAGATTTCTTTTTTTGCATCTAATTTTTTATTTCAAGTATCTTAGCGATTGAACTTTAAATTGATATTAATGCAAAATCTAATTAATCGTGACTAAATGTTTCTATAAAATTATATTATACAAAATATTAAAATTTATTATATATATATCACAAAAAATGTTATTTATTAGATGAAAATAATTCAGTAAAAGAAATTTTTTTAATTTCAATTAATCAGAATTGATTGTAACTTTGATAAGGATTGGTATTCTTGAAATCGTTTCTAATATCTGACTGACTGAATTTTTTTATTGGGCTTGAAAAATATTTTTTACCAGTATCACGAAGAGAGTAAGCTATAAATATAAAAGCTTCGTCGAGAGTAAATTCTCCACGCTTGACACGCAAATCTGAACATGTTTATTTCGTTTTCCTGCAAAGTGGCACAAAACCAACTATCTTATACAACGTAAAACTGTCATAGCAACCTACAATTAAAACGATGACAAATTACAAATCCGCATAACTTGCTTACACGATATAAACCGCACATTTCAACTTATTAATTAAAATCATGTATGCGTTGCCTCGTTAGAACAATTTCACAATGATTTTCAACGATTCTCACACGGATTTTTTTTCATGTGAAAGTATAATTAAAAAGTCAACTCCTAAATCGAAATTATATAAAGCTGGTTTAGGCTTTTCAAAGTAGTATCGGAAATTCTTCTACAGAAAAAGTATATATAAAATTATGTAAGTATCAAACTCCGAAAAAAAAGCTTGGAAAACAAAAATATTCTTTCTGATTCAGAAGATAACGAAATTTCTTTCTTACATGACTTGAAGTGTTACATAAAATGTTTCTTCGATGAATTTAAAACATTCAATATAAATTGTTTTTTATCTGTGCTAATGTCAAATATAAATCCAAACATAAATATAGATATCCTCTTGTAAAAAAACGTGATGTAGTTTACGTAATGGTAGATTGTCATGGCACAAACCGCATTTTTGAGGTCTAACAACCGAGAAACGTGGGAGGAATAAACAAACCGGTATGATATCACTGTTGGCAAATGAAATGTCAACAATTGAGATTGCTTCTCTATATAAATCCCGATGTCAATGCCAATGATTTTACGACGATAAATAAACCATATTGCGTATATTAAATATTTATATGTCTTTTCTCCGTGATAATATCAAAAAATATCACAATTTTATAATATCATATATATTTGCTCACGCTAAAAATAAATATATAGTCTTTCGGTAAGTAATATCTCTCGTTTTCTCTGTTTCAGAAAAATCGATACGAATCCGGATTACATATCGGATGCTGTATTCAGTAGTCAAAGGTAATATACGGAGGTTATTAGAATACAAGTAATTATTAAATTTTTTTTTACAGTAATTTTTTTTAACCATAATTTTTTTTACATTATATCTTACTTTTTACTTATAATGAAAAACTATATAAAGTATCAAAAAATATTATTACATGATATATCACATTTGCTACATCTTTCATATAACTTTCTTTGGTTCTAAATAAAATTAAAAAAATATAAATCTTTTAATTAACGAATTTCATCATGAATTTAGTAAAATAAAATCGTGACAAAAATTTCTCAGATATTAATTGTAAATAATAAACGAGAAGCTATTAAAATTCATATAGTGTCTAAAAAATTCCTCGTGATAATATAATACTCGATAATTAATAATTTATAGTTTGAATATTATTAATGTAACTCTAACAAAAAAAAATTAAATGCAAGTCAAAATGAACTTATCGCGTTATATGACGTGATTAGAAGTTAAAAAATTGAATAAAAGTAAAAAATTCTTGACCTGATTATTTCATGTATTTGTAATCTATTCTAGATTTCTTTTTTAGATAGATTTTTCTAGATAGATTCCTTTTCTAGATAGGAAAAGGAAAAATATTATTAAATCTTCAGAGTTGGAATAATTCGCTTGAAAATCTGAAGGGATATTCAAATTTATACAGTGACAAACAGGAAAACTTTATCTCTCGCCAACGAAAATATATATAAGATAACACAAAAATCGTAAATGCGAAAAGTGCTAGATTATACGTGCACAGATGCATATTTATGTTATCAGGAATTTTTTATGATTTTCCACTAAGATGTAACATTTCATCCATATATCGAATATAAATAAATATTAGAAGCAGATCGCTTTCTATTCATTAAAGTGCATTAAAAATATCAAGTACTATAATTTTCTAATCACAGCAACGATATATCTTTAGTTTCATTTAAGAGAAAGTTTCTTTGAGAAAAAAATCTTTCGGATTGAATTATCACTTCATACTAAACATATACATTGATAGCACAAAAATAAACAGTATAAAGCAAATACGCGTTTTAGTTTTAAATAAAATAGGAAAAAAATATTTAGTTTAATCCAAGGTAAACTTTCGATTCTATTTTAAATCAAAATATTATACTTATTTCTCTTCAACAGTAGCGAAAAGCTTTTGCTTTAAATAGAGGAAGCATAGTCTTCCTTTTTTAAACTTTATTTAATATTTAAATATTTTTTATTACATTTATTTTGATATATTACATTTTATCATGCTTTTAAAGTACTTGTATTATTTAACTATTCGATCACACTCTTACTCATTTGTATTTTATTTTACTTTGAAGCATGTTTCTGTTTTTCAGCTGTATGTCACTGTACTGTCGAAACACATAAAAAAAAAATTTCAAATGCAATAAAATAAAAATCCTTTTTTTCATTCGGAGCTGTTCAATATATTTTCAGTCTTATTATTGACAATGCAATGACACAAAGTTAAACCTATAAATCGTTTACATTTTTTTAAAATTATATTTAATTAAACTTTAAATTTATATTAATTTTAATAAAAATTTCTTTTTTATAGTTTGAAGAGTATAACAATATTTAATATAATTTATAATTTTTTTATTATATAAAAATAACATAAATTCTACTATTGTTTACTATTATTTATTAAATAATATTAGCGGGAAACAATTCTACACTGATGCAAGAAAAGAACATCGAAAAGATTCCAACTGAAAACATTTAATAGAATCTTTGTGATATGCAGTTAGTTCGTCGTAAATTCTGTTTTAATGCGCCGTAACAACATTCTTTCAAACACTTCTACCTGCAACCACAATACGATAAAGTTTGATTAATACGTACAGTGACTACAGACTTCGCGTTTAATTTAAAAATAAGATTTCCGTCGAGATCACTATAGTACAATAAACTCTGTTGTTGAGTTTAATTAAAAAGTATTACCAATATCATGAAGGATTCTAAGTATATTTGCATTAATTAACACCTCGCTTCGTTATACTGAAAAAAAGATATTTAAAAATTTATTTGTGAGAAATATATTTATTTCACTGAAATAAATCTTTATTTAAATACAGTGAAATAAAATTTTATTTCTAGCAAATAAGCCATCTATTTTAATCTTTTTACAATTAATGACATATGTATATTTCACAGAAATATATATTTCATCATCACAATCAAATTTTTTAACTAAATATTGAAGAAAACGTAATATTTGCTTCGCAATACTTCGACATTTTTCTCTTAGGGTAGAAAGAAAGTCAATAGCGCATACGTGCACGTTAAAAGATATTGATCGCATATGTAACCATATATAAAATATCGATCGCTGATATTAATCTTCCTACATTGAGAGAAAAATGTATTAAATTCTAATAAACATTTATTTGAATAATGCTTACTATTCAAACAAATATTAGTTACTAAATAAAGTTATTAAATGTAAATATATGTTTATTTGATACAAAAACCATTCATTCGATTTAACTATTATTTTTTATTTAGCAAATATTTATTTTCCGTAAATATTGTATTGGTATTAGCCAAACAATTATTAAAATTTAGTACATTTTTTACTCAGTATATTTCTGTCAATATTGCCTGTGTTAAAAATTATATCAATTTTAAGCGTAAATTTTTACTTGAAGAGATAAAATAAAATAAAATTTTTTTAATTTATTTTTTCCAATTGTATGTATCAAGAAAGATTGACAACTAATAAAAACTGAAAGTTTTTTCAATCTAATCAATAACTAATGATTTTAATTTGCTCTACAAATATCAAACATGATATGCATATACACACGACTGTGACAGAAATTCAATTAAGAGATTATGGTCTTATAAGTTCTTAAATATGTAGAATTGACACAGACGTGGGAACGTCAGGATATTTGAGTTAAGAATTTTAGTTAACTATTATCAATTAACAATTATTCAATTCATTATTAATTAACATAAAAGTTAAATATTGCAGTGGGCGACCCTTATTATACGAAACAAATGCAGACGAATAATTCCCATGAACACGATTTTAATTACTTGTTGCTTTTGAATGATTATAATTATTCGAATAAATTGGCCGATGATCAGTATAAAGCATTGTTAATTACTGTCGCGTATTAAATAATAAAGGGAATAATAACCGTGCATATGTACGCTTTGTTACATTATCTCTGAAAAAGATGATAGAATCATGTGCACGTATCTTGATAGTAGTAGTCAATCACGTTTAAATATTTACTCAACGTACGCAAACGCATTACGCGTATTTGACGATGTGCGATTATAACAAATGAATGCAATTGATATCGAACGGCACGCAGTCAGGCGGGCAGGCAAAATCCCGGTAAAATTAATAACTCGCTTGATAAATGAATAAGCGGATCGAATCTATACCAATCCGTATTGTAATCGCTAGTAACTGCTCGGAACCAGAAGCGACTTCACCGTAAGATAAATTAACCGATAAATTGTCTCGGACAGGTGCAAAGACTCAATGCTGAGACAACAGAGTAGGATATAATGAATTTCCGCTGAAAGCTCTCTCTTCGATAAATTAAGGGATCGCCTATTGTGAAGAACATCGCGTTAGCCTTCTTGCATTCCTATTATACACCTACTTTAGATCGTTATCTTTCACAAAAACTGTACAATGTGAGTAAACTATTTAACCCTCTAGCATCCACTACGCGCCATTATAGTAACTTCCCACTAATCGATTCCTTAAACTTAAGACAAAACACCATCATAATGGCTTCTCCTTAAACAATCTTTTAGGGCGCAATTTAAATGGCACTCTTAAAATCTAAAATGTATGGAAAAGAATTATTTAAAATCATCGTGTTTCTCAAAAATTGTTTAAAAGAGTTAAAAATTGTTTAATAAAGCCACTATACTCTATAGTGATGTTTCTAAGGTTTAAGTTTAAAACACATAATCCATGCCTCGATTTTGTTGTTTTATCAGATAGAAATGTTCTTAATTATTTTGATTTGCATTTATTTCATCAAAAGAACGGTCGCGCTTTTTAATTACATTTTCCTACGACTCATCAAACACTGTTTAGATGTAAAAAAACATTGATGTCTGTTTATTTTTGAATATTTAAGCTATAAAAGTCCAATGAATAAATTTACATTTATACATCATAAATTTTATATATCGCAGCAGTTAACCCTTTCTAATTTATCATAATATGAATCATAATATGAAAAAATTACATAAATATTAATATTATACATATATCGTTCAAATATATATTTTTCTGACATAGAATATTTTATAACTTTCAGAGTATACAAGAAATCCTCACCGAATAATAAGTTGACACTTTACTTAGCTAGCAGAGATATTATCGTCAGTGAAGCCAAGAACGACAACAAACTCCTAGGTGTCCTTTTGGTTGATCCCGACTATGTGCGCGATAAGAAGGTAAGATAAATTACAAATATTTATTTTTATGAAATGCTATTTTTCTTGAAACTGTCAGAATGTTTACCGACATAGTCACATATAAAATGTAAATTTGGTACATTTTTTACAAACTGTTTTCAAAACTGTATAACGTTTATAACAGCAATATCTATAAAAAGACTACTCAAACCAATATTATCGAATCTTGAAACATTAAGTTCAGTAAACGAAATAAGATCTTCAAACTCATAAAGAATCTTACTTATTATCAGTTATCGTGTTAAATCTATTGGAAAATTTCTCTATGACGTATCATTCGATCGGAAATAATTAAAGTTGAACTGAGAACAGATTTCAATTCTCAAAATATAGGAAAAGAAGAAGAAATACGAGCTATTATATTTGTTGTCAAAATCTTTACAAAGATTTGAAGATTGTGAAGGACCTTTCTTATTCATTTTCTTTGAGATAATATATTTTGGAATATTTTTATACGTTCAAATTTATTTTATATACAAATTTATTTTACAACGTTTTAACATTAATAAAATTTGTCTTGTAATAATTAAAATTTTAAGATAGAGAGTGTAAAAGAAGAATTTTTGTATAGAATAGAATAATTTAACTGCTTGTAAATTAGGGATTATGTACATATCCTAAAAAAAAACTGAACTGTTATTTTTATAGGTATTCGGTCAGGTGACACTGACTTTTCGTTACGGAAGAGAAGACGAAGAAGTAATGGGCTTAAAATTTTGTAATGAAGCAATGATGTGTCTGGCTCAGTTGTACCCATTTTA
Source organism: Acromyrmex echinatior (assembly GCF_000204515.1). The sequence continues at coordinate 1,042,513 of NW_011626625.1, forward strand.
TGTAGGAGCTCATCATCTAGAGACTAAGAGCCCACTTCAGGTTGGTACAAAATAATAACATGGACACAAATGGATGTGATAAAATAGATGTAAATAAATATAATAAATAGACTATTAATATCAATAAAATTACGATATCCACATAAAATAGCTAACCTGCAGCACGCGAAGGCATTTTCAGTGGCACGCTTAAAGAAGTACGCGTTGTCAAAAATTTAGAAAATTAAAAATATTACAATAAAATAGCAACTGTATTTCATTAAAACCTATTTTTACCCTTGCGTTTTCTGGCTATATTCATTTTATTTTTCAGCTAAATTATAATTTATTTTAAAATGAATGTAAAATTTGTTAAACAAAAGAAATTTTTTTGCTTTTAATGTAAAAAAAGAAAGTAATTAAAATTACGGTCTTTTTTATTTAATCTTTAGAAAACGGGAGTCTATTTTTTAAATCTAACAGCTTTTCTCGCAGATTTGTTATAATTCATTACTTTATTGTATACTTTACCTCAAAATATAACATTATTTATAATTTTCTCGTCCTATAAAAATTAAATCTGTAGCAGAGTAGCACATCAAAGATTTAGAACTTCCATAATAGTAAACGCAAAAAAAGATTGGTCCAAAAAGGTTGGCCACTTCTGATCTAGACGAATCATATTTTCTTGTTATCATGAAATATTATGCCTAAAATATAACAATCTTTTTTTTAATTCGTTAATGTTTACTTCGCAAAATATTATATCGAAAAATCTCATTAAAAACGCAAGCAAACCAATGCTGGCAATAATTTAAAAAAAATAAATTTATGAATTAGCTCAATTATAACAATTTTCGTACGATTTCAGTGTCCGCTATTCATACATACGCATGTTGAAACTCGCATCATCATTACGAGCACAGATGTATTCATAGCGTGTCTTAACTGCACGACGTGAAATATAGTCCAATATGCTTCAAGGATTTAGGTTACAGTATAAATGAAATTTATGCTTTCCTTGATTAAACTGTACCTATTGCGGTGTATAGAAACTGATCTGTGAAACTCCGTAACAAGTTCAACCGTCCAATGATATTATAATTATATATAATATCAATATAAGGATACAGTTAATATATATCCAATCAAGAAATAAGCATAAACACTCAACTCATTACATGATCATGCAATTTCAATGCATTCTGCATATTGCGATGTGCTATGTCGCATGCAGTTTCGGAATAATATATTTTGTAAGTAATGAACATTTTGAACGTTGTTATCAGAGAATGTCTTAGCACTAGTAGATATTGATAATCTTTTTAAGCACCTCACAAGAAGGATGAAGACGGTAAAATGATAAATGAATTTCCAACCACACAAATCTCATTACATCTATTACCTGTATCATACTTCATCATGCGAATGAAAACTTCCCAAAATAATTACTTTCTCAAAATCTATTTGATTTAATTTCGATATATTCTGATACACTTTGAAGTGACAAAACAGAATTTTTATATTTATATTCGTAACAACAAATAACAGATGTATAATATACGTTATTCATTGTGTAAATCACAAAAAATTTAAATCTTTGATATTACACTGATTTAAATACAGGTATATCGAAAAAACTGTCGATCGGTAAATACTAAAAGCAATTTAAAACATACAATGTCAAATATATCATCACAGATTGAGAGCGTTTAACCACGTAAATCACGTTTTCGTATCGAATACACAAAACTATTTTTACGAACCGTCAATTAAACCTTGCCAACTTCAAAAGCTGTCTCACTTATTTTCTCGCCACGTTTCATTTTTATGGGCACACAAATCGTATGCGTAACCAGCCCCGTGAACAGAGATTTAACGCTACGTAATTATGAAACCTTGACTTCGCCGCGACTACAAAGGCATCGTTGATTGCGTCGAGTCATTCTATAATGTATTCTATAATTGTGTAACGCAGGGGAAACAAAATTAATGTTGTGCTTTTAAACTAATCTTGCAACAGCACAATACACGCAAACTTTAATTGAAAAAAATGTACAAAGTGACAAAGCGAAAAATAAAACATAGTAACACAAACGTCAGCTGTAAAAACAAACTGATTCCTTTTCATATTGATTGATTTTCTTATAGAAAAAAGAAATATATTATTTTTTATTTAATATTAATAACTCTTCTAATAAACAATTAAAGCTAAACTTAATACATATTAAAACTATATCGAAACTAACTCTGTTAATAAATAATATCGTATTAAATTATAAATATAGTATTAAATTATTATGATTAAATTATTTATGTATTAGATTGATAAAATTTATATTATTGATATGAGATTTCAATCCTTACAATTAATCTTCGATAATACGATTCATTGCAATCAATGTATTAAATTCTAATACCTTAAAAAATCTCAAAGAAAGATACATGGAAAGAATTTTACTTAGAAGTATGTAAAAATTTCAATAGACATAGAAAATAATTTTATTGAAAATCATCGAAATAATTATGTAGAAAATTCAAGCATAAAGAATAATGCTACAAAAAATTTCGAAATTTTAACAATCGGACTTAAGCAAAATTATTTTTAAATTTGTATCTAGCTAAATTTGCAAATACTTCAGCAAAACTTTTTTTCCATATAAAATCATGATTATAGAATATAGAGTTTCTAATCGGTATCTAAAAATTACGTTTTTAGACTAAACTATTCCAATTAAGCAACCCCGTTATAACTAAATATCTCATCGTCTTATAAGTAATTAATATTAATGCGACATGAAAGGGACAGATAAAGCTTTCATTGTATCTCTCAACAGCGGTTCAACATTGAAATAATACGTTGAACGAAATAGGTTCTCCGATTGGTTTTTATCAGTAAATCTTTATTAATATCTATCCCAAACGTATCACATTTGTATCAATTCCATGGATACCTTCTGCAGATCTTAACGAGGATAGCTGTAGAAAAATTGGAGAATTCATAACACAATCAGTGTCAGGGCCATATGAAAAATTCTTCACAAGCGAAACTAAAAAGGATCAATCGGTAAAAAGCTTTTTCTAAATTCTTATCAAGAACATCAAAAAATGTCTTTTGTAAAATTAAATGAGATTTCTATCAGATTTGTGCTTCGTTGAACAATAATGTACCTCAGATCAAACAACAAACAATGTAATCAATAAAATTAATATTAGATATAATTCACAATTTTATCAAATAATTTCTTTACGACTGTTACTGCCACAAATGTACAAGCACCAAGGTCAAAATAAAATCCGGTGATTATAATTTTAATAAATATAAAGTGGCATTTCATTATAAATGTATTAATAATACGTCAACATAATTAAATTATCTCTTTAAAAGATCTAAGCTATATAATCTTATTTTATATTAAAATAATTATTAATGTGCTTTGTTACAGTGCGCAATTAACAAGCTAAAAACGATATTTGTATAAACGGAATTGTGAAAATATAATCCGAATATTCAATAAGAGACGAATTCGCAAATATGAAAAATCTGGTAAATCGTAAATTATAAAATCTTTAAATATATATCTCTTTTTTACCCTTTTGCTGTATAATTTTCACATTAATTTTCGATACACGGTGAAAATAATAGTTTTAACAAACTGCTCTACCTCGATGGATCATGTTAATCATTACGATGTTCATAATATTGTACGTTGTACGTTTATAACAAAGGCCTATAGTTCATTTCATGCTGCAAATGTTTTAAAGCATTTTTTGATTTTACTAATTGGCAAATTCTTTCTTCTGATTAATCAATCAAATGCTTCGAAGCATTTGTAGCGTTAAGTGGATCACACTCAAAAACGTTTGAAATACAGAATTCAATTTATTTTAAATAAAGTTTAAGAAACTTTTGATTATAAGACAGGTTGTAAATGTACGATATTAAAAAGCTACATAATTTCTCGTCAAGAAAAAATCGATTCTAAAAATCGATTCTACCGTATATACTTCGTAATAAATTCTTTAAGAAGGTTTACGGTTATTTATGGACAAAAGCAATTCATGACAGAATTGCATATTATCGGCGGCGATCGATAATGTCAAAAAGAATGCTACGATTGAATTTTCGTTAAGGACTCTCGAAAGAAAGCGGAAAACGCATTCGCTGTGAAAGAAAAATCTGAAATCTTGGCGAAACTCCTTGAATACAAAATCATTCTCGTAACGTGGCCTTGACCTCGACCTAACGCGATAGGAGGTTTCACAGGCAGTCGTGAAAATTATTTATCGCGCCCTCGTCTCTACGTGAGTATTCGACAATAAGCACGATCTCAATTCCGGGATCGATCTGAAAATAAACGCGACGTACATGGAAAATGCCTTGCCGCCTCGAGAGATGCATTAGGAATAAAATGTAGGAGAAATATTGAAAAATATGCATGAGTGTAGTCAGCTATCTGATGGAAAGGGCTATTCGCACGTTATACTGAGATCATCAACGATGAAATTTTAAAGAACGAGAACGAACTGATCGAGAACAAAATACATCTCGTTAGGCTTATCGAGAAATATCTCGCGGCATTGCACTCAAAGTGCATAAAATTGTGCCGATGCGTATAAATGGTGCCAGTTATAGAATTTCAGCAAAGAAAAACGAAAAAATTTCGGATCACGCTGAACGTCAAAGTGCCACGAGTTTCACGACGTTCACATCACTATATTCCCCTCTGCATGACAGACAGTAGACAAGCCAAAGGAATAAATTGTAGTTAGCCGTGTTCTGCGATAAAAAAATATTCCTGAAAATACGGTCGGTACGTGTCGATGTCTCTTTTTTTCTTTTTATCATCAAATACTGTTCTCTTATTGCTTAAGCCCTGCGAGATACAGAGACAAATTAAAGTAATAATTGTAGCAATAATAAAAACTCATAAATATATTTCCGCAATAACTGCAATGAAATAATAACAATTCTTCAGACTGGCGAACATAAAATATAATTAATATTTCACTTCTACATTTCATAAAAACCGTTATTTTTATCGATAAGAGAATTTGGAGCTCTGATAACTGTGATAAAACAATATATGAAGTAAAATAGTATATGAAGATGCTACGTCGTACAAAACTCCGTTAGTATTCTAATAAAGTCATGACTTTAATGATGACAGAATAATTGTGATCTGTCGGAAAAGAATTTGAGGATATTTCTATGCAGTATAAAATTGGAATTCCTCGTTAAGAAAAGATACGTCGAATCAATATTGTAGACTTGTTGTATGAACATACCACGAGAGAAAATAGGTCATGATATAAGAGGATCGCTCGAATTTCGAATACTATGGAAAATACATGACGAAGTACAATACTCATTAATACATGACTCGAATATTTCAATTGCAGCATTCGAGAAACATAGCACGTGTATCGCGGAAATGTATAACAATATATCATTCTATGTCATAATCTATCCAAATCCGACATGATTGTGGTCTAATAGTGTATAATAAATAGGACACATTAACATTAACATTCATGCTACACACATATGTTATTTTAAACAAATAATTTAAAGTAATGACAATATATAGAGTACATTTTAAATTCATATTATAATAAGAAACGTTTCATGGATCATTTAAGGCCTCAAACCAAAGCCTTAACATAGACTAATAATAAATAACATTGAGTTTAAAAAAAAAAACATTCTTAAATATCTCAAATTATGTGACGTAAGATGTAATAATTAGACAGATCGCAAATTTTATGGATTTCAGTTAGATATAATTTAAGATATATATGAGAAAATTCATTTTGTTTTAGAAACTTTAATGTCCTGTATCTCGGAAACTATTGATTTTAAGATTTATTAAGGCTTTATTAAAGCTTTGATGCCTTAAATAATCTGAAGAATCGCCTCTTAAATTTATAACATGGACTTAAAATATACGCGGCTGCTTATACTGCTACTTTCGAATATTTTCATACGTATTAATATAATATAATAATAATAATAACACTTACAAATTGGATTTAAATAGTGTATTATGGTTTCTATTTTTTATTTAGACATCACATTATCTATGACAGTGTACAGAAAGATTGCATATGCCTATAGATATTTAGAAACTGAAGCTGGAATTGAAAATATTCTTTTTTTAATTGAAATTGAAGTTTTTCATGATAATATAATTCTTAAACTGAATGTTGAGAACAAAATTTTAACTTTAACAAATAATTAAATGATCATTTCCTTATTTATTATTTGTTATTATTTGTTATTTGTTTTATTATTTCATTATTTTTTTATCTCATATTTCTTCTTTTCTTAAAATTTTTAAATAAATAAATAATATAATCAAAAAAGGAGTTTTTGCTTCAATGCAGAAACAAATTCCTACATTTTAAGTCAGATTTCGAGTTCTCGAATCTAAATCTTATGTTCGTATTTCCAGCTACTCTTTTATTCAAGAATTCTGAACGATAAGTACGCGTACTTTTACATCGTATTTCCTTCACAATAGCACGATCTTCGCATTTCATCTTGATAGCATTGTGAGTAAGAAAGCAAGAAGGTCCTAAACTCTGATGCAAAAGATCAAACGAAATGACGTAATTCGATTCAACCTCGACTGACATAAACTGACCCTGGCCTGCTTCTCTGAGGACAATATCCTCCGTTTTATTTTTACACGCGTTTGCACATGCACTATGCCGATTTGCCGTTGTAAATCCTTGAGCTGATGCGACAGGAAAGTACCGATATGAGCCACTTTCAATTGCAACGACTTGGAATTATCCTTGCGCGCACAGGTGTTCCGAAGGCACAACAGACAATGTAAAAGGATACGGAGAGGAAACAAGGATTTAAAGTTAAAACAAATGTACACGTGTGCGACATATATTTTCGCAAGTCACTTAATTTGAGAAATGAGAAGGCGAGGTGTATAATAGCTCATCATTATGTTAATGGGGCAGCTCTCGGCGAATTTAAAGCCGATGTCTCTCAAACGTCGAAAAAAATTCATTATTCACTCATAGAAACTCAATTATAACATTAAATGTCTTTAATGTGTTAACAAATGAATTGTTTACAAATAAATTTATTAAAGTAGAAATGTTGAGATAAAATAATGAAAATTTTATTATTTATTATTAATTCCTGGAAAATCGTTCATTTTTAGTATATATGTATTTGTTTATACACAGTGCTTTTCGATATTTTTTGTAGGAAAAAATTAATTTCAAAATTGTCTAACAATAAGTATACGTTGTTGTTATATACAATTTAAGTCTATGTAATACATTTTTTCTTTAAAGTTCTTGATTACCATGAATATACAATAAAATCACAAAATATATATATTATTTTTAAAAAAATTATATTGATGAATGTGTGCTGTGCTTGATAATTTACATTATATATATGTGATTACTTGCTAATGATCTTCAGAGAGCTAATGTTTTTCGAGGGATAAAAAAGAAACCGTATGGTATTTGAAAATACCAAGGATTTCCGTGTCAATTAAATCCCGAAAAACATATTTTTTTAATGAAATTTCCGAGTCTTCTGGCCCAAATTAATTTAACAAGATCGAAGAAAGAACTTACCAAAGTAAAAAATGGAATAATGTTACAATGAAACTTTTATATATTCAGGTCAATAATCCATATTTCTTCCTTTTGTAAATATTTTATAATTCAGTAAATAATTAAAATATGAACAGTTTTCCGTAGTACTTACATTTGCAAACCGCAAAGCTTTCGCTGGCATTATTATTCGCTTTTATTAAACATACGATTCCGATTATTCCGTAACTACATAATAATTAAATAATGTTTATAAGTTTTGATAATAATTCCATAAAACAAATTAATGTTTATTTGTATAATCCAGATATAAAATCAATTTCCTATTTAAAGAACAATAAAAGTGAAATATAATATTTCGTATAAATTTAATAAAATTTATACGTGATGTATTAATAAATGTAATACACAAAGTACTAATATTTGTTTTCTCATATACGTATTATTTCAAATATACGCTCTGCTGAAAGTTTTTTGAACACACTTTCAAATCTTTTTTATTTTAACTGAAATAAATTTGAAATGGAAAAACAGCTATGCATATCTTTTTCTCAAGTTTTTAATATAACCTACATTTATGGAATGGAATAATATGGATTATATACATGACAATCTATATCCTATAGAAAGTTTTAAAATTCCTGATTATCGATAAACTGCCTCAACTATGCTTAATATGAATAAAGTAATCCACGAACGAAGACTTGAAATTGTCTTTTCTTCAAATTATTAAAATAAAATAGGTCAAAGTCACATTTCGAAAATGTTGATAACTTAAATAAAAGTTCCCTTCGACAACAATCTATTAGAATTCTCTGATAGAATTTTTTCCTATATACATTTAAAATGGATACATGATCAGAATATGTAATAAGAAATATTTTCTAATAACAGTTGATGGTTGTTGATGATAGTCTCTGAATTAAAAATATATTTTCGTAAAAATATATTTTCTTTTCGTCGCATCTCAACGAGGAATCTTCATAAGAATTTTTATGACGTGGAAAAGCACTACATTTTTCTAGTAACTATCTAATAGAAAGAGCAAAAAGAAATTGAGCTGAAATCTTTCTTTTACAGGAAGCACTTATCAAAAGACTAGGACCCAATGCACATGCATTCACCATAGAAATTCCCTCAATCGCCCCACCATCTGTGCAACTGGTACCAGCTAAGGAATACAATGGCCCGCCTATAGGTAACAGCTACGACGTCAGAGTTTATGTTGGTGAGTGGAAAAAGCTTGCTGATTTCCTTGGCCTTTATTTTCTCGATCCCAACGAATATATGCACTTCGAATGAAAAACAACGGCACACCACAATTCAAAGCGAGGTGTAATTACGTACGTTCGTGAACGAAGTAGGAATTTTATTTACAAACGAAAGGAATGTATTCTCTCAGACACACAATTTCGCAGGAATAAGAATTCGAAACATCTCGAATATTAAAATACTTTGTGCTTACACACGTAAAATTCGAAACGTAAAGAAATAAGCATATTTTAATCAATTTCCCATAAGAGAGATTGTAAAATTTATTTATTTCTGTTCCAAACATTGCATAAAACCAGCTTAAAAAAATTCTTATCTTATTAGAATTCTTAGAATACTTTAAAAAAGTTCTTATCTTATTATTAGAATTCTTAGAATACTTATATTTATGCTGTATACGTAATTTCTAGAAATAAAAAAATAATCTTTATCAATGTCAGATTATAGTTAAATTACTGAGAAAGGAAATGAATCTAAAAATATCAGGTTTAAATTTGTGACATAAACAACTCTCAACAATAAAATCTTTTTCTCAAAACATTTGCTCGATTATTTGCAACGATGAATTTGTGAGCGAACTCGCGATTAACACATAGTATAGCTCTCACTTTTGTCTCATAGTTATATGAGATCGTTAACATTTTGTGCGGCGGATTTTAGCGGAACGGGCGGACGAACGCTTGCACCGTAAAACCACCGTCAGGATGGGCATTCGAGTGATCCAACGAGCAACGAAGCCGCCCTTACCCTCGACGACTATGTATAGTGTACCTCTCTCGAGAGAGCCATCGACTGGCTTGAGAATTCAAGGATCCAAAACAAAAGTGGCGTTAGCGGAAAATGAGATCATCGAGGATGATGGTTAGTTTGCGATTAACGTGATATGTTCATATGACGCGTATAATAACGTATATTTACTTATCATTAAACTTCAAGCTGTAGTTATTGCTATTATCATCTGTATTATTTCCTATACATAAAAAAACAATTTTATTAAAAATTTAATTAAACGCAAATCTAAAAATAATTTTGTTTAAGTGTTATCAAAATAATAGAATGATAGAATAATAGAATTCAAACTGATTGCTAGAACTGATTGTTAAATTTTTTACTGCGTTGGCAGCAACGTTTAAATGTTCTATATAATTATTTTGATAGTCTAATAAAATTATTTTCAGAGATCTATATCTGCCTAAATTTTTAGATACGTCAGCAAAACTTTTTTTTCGTGTAGCTTCTATTATGTGTCTTAATATGTTATAAATGATTTTCAATGTGGCATGATGAGACTGTAATTATAATACAGTCTGAATTGAAATCTTCGAGTCAAGGCTTAATTTTAGAAGTTCTCGAATAGCCCGTATCTCAAGTTTAATATAAAGTTACTAAGACACTACGTATCTTATTCTCTCATTAGTAAACCAATCTCATCTCATTTATCACAAATGAGAACACAATTTATCACAAATCAGAGTAAATAACAGATCAGATTTCATTCTTATTTTCGCAGAGAACGTGGGACCACATGCGGCAGTAGAAAAGCCATTTTTATTAAGTGACGGACGCGTCAGATTGGAAGCAGGGCTTGACCATGCGATTTACGAACACGGAGATTTAATCAATGTCCACGTCAATGTTAGCAATAATAGCAACAAATCAGTAAGAAGAATAAAGGTATAAATTATATATATATATATTTTTTTGTTTGAAGTATATATTAACATATATTTTGTTTCAAGTATATATTAAGCTATATATTATCTATATTATACATTATAAAGCATATATAATCTATACTTATTATTCAAGTCAAATTCATCTTCATTATGCTTCATGACGGGAATTTAATCAGAACTATTCTAAATAATAAGAATTAAATACAGTGTACATAAAATATATATTCTATTTATATTTCCATATTTTAATTGGATAAAAAATATGACCGCGTGAAAAAACTTTAATTGTTTAGCTACAAAAGTAAAAAAAAAAGCAATCTTTTTCAATCAAAATAATATTGACGTACATGAAAAAAAGAATCATTTATCGTATGAAAAATTAGTTCACGGAATTTTTTCACTAAATTTTTGCTGAAAACTCAATTTTTTTCAAATAATTGTGGATTAATAGGTGCAATACTATGTATCAATCCTTGACTCTTAATTAAATCAATCAGGACTTACTAAAAAGCATTTGCTCCATAATATCAAGGCTACCAGCGACCTATCAATTTTATCGTTATTTTAACAAGCAATAATAAGCGAATTTGTCTTCTTTTCTTCCAAAATAATTAATTGCGATCGTAGATAGGAAATTGTATTCTCTACTGTGAAACGTCAACAGAAACCAGCTCATGATTCAGCAACTACCGCAGTCAATATTTCCAAAAGCATCAGACGTGAATCCCACCAATTGTTCCTTTTCTGATGCTCCTTGGGGATCCAAATATTTGGGTATTCATACCCCAGGGCGTTTGCCGGTCTCCCTCCCTATCAGACACACGCACGTTTCCATCCATTTATTCATTCTTTCTTTGTTTTTTTCTTGTTATGACTTCTCGTGCACGCGATGTCTGTTGTCGAATGCAAACTCGTAAAACCGATCTGCGTGATGGAATCGAAAAAAAATAAGCTTAAAAGGATTAATTGATGTTTCTTACAGAATCGTGCTCGGCGATAAGTGATGAAAACTTTCGATATATGAAAAAAAATTACAAAATTGTTCCAAAGTCATTATATCCTTTATTTAATTAAACATTTATTTTAAAAGTCACGGAATAAAAAAATTTATTCTAAGCCAAATACACGGAGAGAATCAAGAAAATTAATTCGCCCCCCGAGACATCTTTAAAAAAATTAAATACTTTTGAATTGCTTTATGAATATAGATTATTCTGTCACAAATTTCAATGAAAATATTTCCAGAAAAGAAATAATAAAAAATCCTAAACAGTTATTTTTGCGAAGATTTTTATCTACATATTTTTCCATTTTTTTTTTACCTTCTACCGCGATTTTTCTCAAATATTTATAAAAATTATAAGTTTGCATCTTTTCATTCTGGATCTTCTGCACCAAATTACAATATTAATTTACAAAATATATTTACAAATAATTTTAATTATTATATATAATTAAATTAGAATAAAATTAATGATACATTTTTGGCTTCGCTATACAATTTCATTTACTAATTATTAGAGATATATATAATAGTGCCACTCCCAGCTTTCAAATTAACTATCGCTTCGCGCGCGCGTGCGTTAGACTTCTGCAAATTTAATAAGCACGTTTGGAATATTCATCTCCCACGAGCTCATAAGTATAGCTTTTCGTTAACGTTTTTTGAGCAAATAATCTAAAAAAGTGATCTAATATCCAATAAACAATAAATTAATTTTTGATAATTCAACAGTGCCTTATGCATCAACCAACAATAAATTATGAAATTGAAGAAAATTGATCGTTTTTTTTTAAACATATTATGTAATGGGCAAAAATATCAGAATGATATAAATATATTTATTATTACTATTTATTACTATTAATTTACTATTATTAATCAAACTGAGTACAAATTTAGTACATTGAGGACAAATGTACTAAATTTTAATAAATATTTGTTTGAATAGTACTATTATATTATATTATATTACTTAATAAATAAACATTTACTAAATCAAAAAATAATACGTCAATAAATATATAAATAATTAAAATAAATTAATAGTTCTTGTACTAAATAAATATACACATATTTATATTTAGTAAATGTTCAGATAATACTATTCAAAGAAATGTGTATTAACTCTAGTACATTTTTTCTCAGTATAGTAGGCAATTCTTCGAATGTTTACCTTCGCAATAATAATTTATCTCAAACAAGTTTTAATCAAAGAAAACCAATTAAATTAAATCAGGTCATGCAAACGCTCGTGCATTTTTTCTCTCTACTTTGCATTTTCCACACTTCTTTCAACACAGTGGCTGTATAGAATAGTGCGAATAATCATCCTCGGACAGTTAAACGTCAAGAGTTAAATGTTATAAGATAATACAGTGCCATTGTATAATAAATTATATCGCGACGCAAAAATTGCAAGAGAACGTTATTGATTAATTATTTAATATTATAATGTTTTTCATTTAACTGATAAAACCTTTTTGTCACAAGTCCAATGTAGACGCTGTAATATATGAATAAATGACTGAAGGAGTCAGTAAGAAATAAAATAAAGACCAAAATTAACAGACATTTTCACACAAACTTGAGGTATACCGTATTGATAAATAAACTGTATGTTTTGTTACTTGCAAGATAATAATAAGGAACAACGTTGTATTGCACATCTAATATTCTTTATACTTCATAACTTGATTATTTGGTCTTCTATGTAGCAGTTGCACTTGCGCTAAACTACTAACATGTATCGGCAATGGTCTACCATAAAGTGAAACTTCGTAACCGATCTAATTTCTGGAGTAAATATTTACATAGTAGTAGTATTTTAGCATAACATTTACATATACCGATGACAATTACATAAGATAAAAGTGTTGAATATATTGCGCAAATAAACATTGCACTTTTATGTCATTCGATTCATATAATAATTATATAATATGATAATTGACGGTAATATTTCGAAAATTCGAATCTATACTTTTATGAATTATAAATATAACAAATTTTTTTGTTACTTTCGATTTTAAAAAATTCCTCCAACAATTATTACAGGAAAAAAATCACGAAAAATAAACTGTTACATGGAGTCACATGAAATTTTAATAACAATTGTTTTCAGCTTTTTCAGTTAATGTTTCGAAGTAAAAAAAATACAGTTATATTTCTGCTAGAATATTTTATAACAAAAAAATTGTTTCAAAATTTTTTATACACGAACTTACTTCGATTATTATTCAATAAAAGAGTAACGAATAAAGATATTTAGCAATTTCCAAGTATTTCCTGTGTAAAAGAATGTTAATTATTCGACAAATCGCCAGCAACCTTTAGTATTCCAATTTCAGGAAAGTATTTCGCTTTCAACTCCTTTTACAGTTCCCTTGCGATCTAATAAGTATCTACAGTTCACACCTTGGCGAACTTAATCCAGCTTTCAATATATACACAATACGATTATGCAAGTGTAACTTGTGTAATAAAACCACGGATGATATCAGAGAGATACAGAAACGTTCAGACCGAAATATTTCCGCTTTATGCTTCACTATTATCCTAGTAGCAATACATTAATCTATTTGAAAGGAAGAGAATGAAAGATTTCTTTATAGAGAAATTTAGATTAAAAAACGAAATTTGATTCATTTAAAAAGTATGATACTTATTTTAGTCATACGTAGATGTATTTATTTCATGTTTGTTTACCATATTTACACTTATGCAAAATTCTACATTTATATTTTACAAAAAATGAAAACAATTCATATTGTAATATATAGTTCTACAAAATGAACAAACGCACAGTCAATATAAAATTTATTGTATTTTTTAAATTTCTCTCTTTATATCTTATTAATGAGAAAGAACATAATTATAAAACGCAATGAATTAATTGGACAGATTCTATATATCAACACGTATATTGACACAAACTTCGTCTCTAATCGAGATTTAAAGGAAAAGCGGAGACTCGAGTAGCGATCGTTGGCACACAGAATATTGATTAATTCAAATCGTCAATTTCAAAGGGAAGTTCAAGGAGACCTACTATAGTGCTTATGCATACATATATTATCCTCGAACAGTATACGTATGCATAAGCACTACATGTATACAACGGATAATTAAAATAGAAAATAAACATTAATAACATATAACGTAATGTGGCTAATTTAGAAATTTAGTAAAAAGTAGTACAGATGATAAGCATGTGCTAAAAATAGTTGCAGATTAATATTTTGATCTATTAATCACTAAAAATCATTTTTAAAATGTTAAATCATCTACTGAGCTTTGTCGATTTTTGTTTCTGTAGTTTACACTTTCCCAAAAATCGCTTTACCAAGATTTATGCTACAGCAACAAGTTACAGAAACAAGTTTTGAAAGCATAACGAGATTGCATCTGTCTGTTCACTCAAGAATTCATAACATCATTCTATCTGATGCCTAATTAAATATTATATACATGAGTGAGTAAACCATTAAGCATCGTCGTAATTCAACTAGATGAAATAATTGAAAATTAAAGACAAAGTTATAAGTTTCTTGGAAAAATTTTGAAATCTCAAATAGGTAGCTAATTTTTCTTCTCTTAAAAAAACATTTAAAAAATAACAAAATAGATTAAATAAAGATTCTATTAAATCGGAATTCCTATTAAAGAGCAATCATGTATTGATATATGAATAATGTGTACGATGCATGAATAACAATATTCTATTGATTCTTTAATATACCTTGCAACTTTATGAGAAAAGACAATAACGTACAAACGATATCGGCAATTTTCCTAGCGATGGCAGGAGCCATTTCCATACGAAAGCTATAAAAAAAAACGACGACAAGAAATAAGAAAAAACATCGCGCCGTTGAATCTATAATTCAATTTGTTTCACACACATGCAAGAAGCAAAAGACAAAAAGGCGATGATACCGAATTGAATCTGCATTGATTTATTCGACTTTTCTTCTTATAAGAAGAAAAGCTCGCAATACGAATAGCAATTTCTCTCAAGGAGAAATCAACCTGATGAGATACCAAAGGTTACGTCATGACAGGAAATTGTGTCGCATCGCTTTTGAGCGCTACTTCATTAACAGCAATGGAGAACGTTGTTTGAAAATAGGAACACAGTACATCTTGCCGATATTCTGTCCACTAGGTAGAAAGGGTGCGCGAGCAATCCCATCATGTTAACTCTGCCAACAGTTAAGCAAACAAAACGACACTCCTTGACCACCTATAAGCTATATTTCGAGTTATATTTCGTAATCAAATTTAAGTTCGTGGCCAATATATGGATATAATAGACATCGCAGAATAACAATTAGCTTTCATAAATGCTAATTCAGAAATATGTACATATAGAATGATTTAGATTAAGTACATATAGAATGATTTAGTTTTAGATTAAGTACTCTAAAAGATAACGACTAATTCACATCAAGAAAATTTTATACGATCATATAGATATCCAAAACGACTTACAATTAGTTTCAAAGATACAGGATGCATCAAGTTAAAAGAAAAACTGTAAATTGAATACTCGATATCTTAGTCATTTCGAATATACGAAATGTTTACTTTACAGGTAATCGTCGTACAACATGTGGACGTCTGTATGTTCAGTAACGGCAAATTCAAGAATGTTGTAGCTCTTGTAAGCTCGCAAGAGGATTGTCCTCTGGGTCCAGGTGGTAATTTGCGAAAAATTTACACTCTCAGGCTTGTTAAGGGCACAACTAAAAATTGGATCGCATTGGAGGACAGCTATGCGAAAACCGGAGCAAGTCTGGCATCAACGGTTACTAATCCTCGGAACGGACCTGATGATAGGAACGTTTATACGATTTACGTATCTTATTATGTGAAGGTAATTTTAAATATAAAAAAGGAAATAAAGATCGTCAGATAGACCTACATTATAGGAAATAAATATATAATTTTCACCTAAAACATTACAAGACCTGAACTATTGCAAAAAAGTATGAACTTTTGATTAAGAACAAATTTTGGAAAAAATTTATTATATGATATATTAAATGCTTTATTTCAAATAAAAATGAATACAAATAAAATATAGTTTGTCATTACCGAAAACACGTATTGTTACATTAATTAATGCAATATTATTTTAAGGAAAAATAAGACATCTTTTTCATCGATTCATATCCATTTAATTTAAGCAAATTGATTTATTTTGGATTGACAACTATTTAACTTTAATTACCAATTTAATAAATTATAATATGAAATTATTACAGAATATTATAAAAAATATCTCATGAAGATTCTCAATTTTTTATCATTTTTTCTTTAAGATCAAATTGTTCATCTCAGCGATGGGTGGTGAAGTATCTTTGAAGCTACCATTCACGCTGATGCACAGTAACATAGATGCGGATCTTGTGGGATTCCCGTCCCCTACTCGAGAGGTATCAAAAGAATTTGAAAAAAGCACGAATGAAAACACAGAGAAATCTACTGATAGCAGTAGTAGTCATCAAAATAAGGAGAATAAGCTGGAGGCTATTAAAGAACAGAAGGAATCAAAGGTAACCGATGTGGATCTAATAGAGCATTACGAGGAAAGCGACAGCACCTGAGAGCGGGCGCAACAAGGCGACGCGATGTCGCGGCCGTCTGTCAGAAAAAGCAGTGATGCGAAGGTTATCAAGAATTCCAATCACAAAACTTGTAGACTCAGCGTCAGCATTCAACGAGCTTGGTGTTGCTTCAGAAGGGCCTCTTAGTAAACGAATGGAATTCTCGAAGCATCAGTGACAATTGAGCATTTTGCTTTGCACCATCGCATCCTTGTGATTTTTCTTATTTTCAAAGAAATCTCGTAACGATTGTACGAAATAAAATAAAATAAAATAAAATAATGTATAGTGAATTCTGTTAATTGAATAAGTCGTTAAAATCATTGGATGTATACATAAATATGGATATCTTTTTTTTAATAAAATGCAGATTCGGAAGATATCAAATATATGCAATCTTGAGAAAACACTAAACACTTATTTCGCTTTATATTTCGTAGAAAAAATTGTATAGAAGCGCGATTAATTAAAATACTGTATTTTCGTGAAAGATTGTGAAAATTGTACGCCATGCGTTTATATCATTCATATTATATTATCATATAGATTGTAGCAGAATTTTAATCGCTCTCAATAAAAGAGGAACGTTTCAATTATAAACACAGTATTCTAATCTATGGTTTTAATGTGTATATCTTCGTTATAACCAAGTGTGTGAAATTGCTATTAATGTATCATACGTAAATTATATTTCTCAGTATGAAAGAAGATATATTTCATTGAAAAATTATGATCTATTAGCATTGCAATTTTTTTATCTACAGCTTTTATCAAGCAGAAAAAGATAATCTCTCCCAAGAAATATTCCTGTATATTTATAACGTAGAGTAATCTTAAGATATATATATATAATATATGTAATATATTCTTGTAAGAATTAGGAGAATTTTATCGCTATATAACTTATATACTTAAAACTTCGTGAATGTAAATCGCTTAAAAATTATTTGCGTTTATATCTTCCTACTCATTTAATATATAAGTTATATTTAATGTATAAGAATATTCCTACTGCCATTCTAATCATTTCAACCAGATTCTGAGTAATAATTCATTTCGAAAACATATGAAAGAATACGCGAGATATTGGCTGATATACATAGTTTCAATTCTTCTTTAAAATCATCTTAAGTATAGCTTTATGATGGATTTATGATGTCTTAAGCCTCAAAGAATTAGCGTAAACCCCTCCCCCCCCCCCCCCCTTTTTTTCCAATCCCTTTTACTTATTGCAAAATATCTTTTGTGTTATGACATTATATATATATTGACTTTCTAGCTCAAAAATTATTTTTTTTTAATCTTCAAACGATAGATTAAAAAAAAATAGTTAAAATCGATGCACTACAATCTGAGATACAAGCAAAAAAAAATGCTGAGTTACAAATACCCGGATGTGAGTAGATAGAGACTTTTTTAAGATATGGGTACTGAGGGTTAAGATGGTCCTTAAGATGATCTTATAAAATATAAAAAGTTGCTATGAATACTGACTACAGAATCGTATTAACATTTTAGGACATTACTTAAGATAGTCTTAAAATAAGAACAAATTATGAACCCAAATCATTTTATCATTCTTGTATATAAATTGTAAACTTAGCTTTAACCATCTATATAAAGTTATATCTATATAAATTTATATCAAATTAAAAATATCAAAAATATTTTTTCAAGGAGATAGAGATCTATTTTTTATTATAACAATTAATGTACAAATTATCCCACACTAGATGAAATTTGAATTGTATATTTCTCGACAATTGTAAATTTAATTTCTTTTTGAAATTTAATTTCTTTCTGACCTTTTTGATCAAAATTCTTCTCTAAACAAGAATGACAGATCTCATAACCAACGTAAAATATTTTAAAATATTGTATTCACAAATGAAAGTATATTTGAAATTAAATAAAAGAAATTATCTATGCATATCTACAACTGTAGGAACATTTTTTTTATTTTTATATAAACTTTAAATCCATTACATTTATCATTAATATTTAATGATAATGAAATACATTGCACAATTATTATAATATTTTTTTGTCTATAAGTAATATATCGACTGACCAATCAACACGCGAAAAATTACGAATTAATACAACTAATAAAAAAGTACCTAATATAATAATAGCCATTTGTAAACGGTATTAACACAAATGTCAAATAACACTTCGATTATTTCTGTATTTATAATAAAGATATGTAAAGATATACAGACTGTATCTTTAACATTGTAAGTAATAAATACAATATGTAAGTATATTGGGTTTTCAAAAAAGTTCATATGAATTCCAACAGATGTTAATCGAAATTTAATCCAAATCATTCTTAAACTTTATATAATGTGTATAATTTATAGTTACACACAGTTTATGATTATTAAATAGCTATAAACAAATTATGAATTAATTTCTCATCCATGTTTATAAGATATTTTTGTTAATTATTTAAATGTCACGTTATCGCTTCAGTGTTGCCTATCCTAGATTACAACGCTGTTTATCACATGCAATTAAGTATTGTTTTTATAGCTGAATATACCTTCTTTGCATTTAAAATGAAATAGGTATATATGACAAAAGCGAAAAAAAAAGAAAGTTCTAGTGCAACAATAAAAAATAAATTTAATATATATATTTTGGACTCACCATGCCACTGTGCTCTTGCGTATCCTCTGACAATCTTTTTGCTAGTTTTTCCAACGTCATCCTGCACGTTGATTAAAATATACTTAAATCTTCCGTAGCCATCGATGTCCACATCGGACACATTGTCCAATAACTGAGACATCCTGACGAATCGACGTATACTTACTATACCTATAACAATGTGTACACAACAATAAACACAATATACGACATAATGTGACGAACAAATTATTTCTATTTATATTTATGTATCACATCGTGTTGCAAACGAGCACATTGGCTGCTTTCTCTATTTAGTGACACAAGTCGTCACAAATATTATTCTATTTTTCTTAACATTCAATAAGAAATAAAAATAAGATGACACTTCCGTCAACTTGTACCAATAAAATCTCTATTGTTCAATAATTGAAACTTGCCGACAGCTTAACGTATACTTGTAATAAAATACATACGCATAAACATACAGAATACAACATAACCTAAAGCGAACCATTTCTATTTACATCCGTCGCATTGCTAATAACATTCTTGGCGTATTGCTAACCAAAATAACACGGAATGAACATATCTCAAATATTTTTATGCGCGACGTGTTATTTGCTGTAATTGTTACAAAATACCTCTTAGAGCAACTTGCCGGCTGCTCCGGCCGCTTGTCGCTAATCCAAACTTTAAAATTGCAGCCATGAGTGGCATCATAATTCAAACACGTGATTGGCTGATTTAATACTCTTGATTTTTTTTAAACCACACTTTAGTGCATGGTGTAAGAATAGAAGATGTAAGGTCCTGCGCACAATAGAATAAGGAATTAGGAATAAAGAATGAACAATTTTAACACATCAGAAATCGGATACATCGGAATACACAGTTTCTGATATACGATTGAAATCGTTTATTCTTTAGTATTGTTCAAATTCACTTTCCTATTGCGCATCTATGGGAGTACATCATCTTATATTCTTTCCACCATGCGTCATACGACATTTGATATTTATGTCTGTTCTACAATAGAGTCATAAGTCGTAAGCCATAAGAAATTAGCCAATCACAGTTAAGTGTAAGAAGAATAATTGACTATGATTGGTTAAATTCTTATGACTTATCGCTTACGTTCTATTGCAAAACCTTATTGTTATAATGAATGTCAGACAGTCGTATGAAGAATGTAATACTGTAAATCCTACATTTCAAGTACGCTGGGTTCATTCGGAATGACCCCGAGCAGACAAAACGAACAATGCATTTGTTCCTAATTCCTTATTCTTTTTCTCTCTCTCTCTCTCTCTCTCACCTCTCTCATCCTTATATTATGCGCAGGACCTAACATTCTCGCGAATGCGCAAGGAATATAAATTTGGATTGGCTATTCTAGTATGCTACTGCTATTGGGTCATCTAAAAACCGCAGATACTTTTTAGATGACCCAATATATATATTATAACACAAAAAAGTACAGTTAAATCCAAATTTGATTGGTTTTTTTTTCAATGGCTATCGCCATTTATTATGAGCAACGTTTTATCTTATCAGCCAAAATTCTAATAACAAAAACTTATCAAAAAGGCCACGTGTAACATAAGTGTGTTTTAAATTTAAATCGTAAGAAATCGAGGAAAATAATTGATTATAATTCATCTATTTTTTATGGCTTAAGGCTTATAGAGTTTTTCATTGGCAGAGCTGGTGTGCACTTTAAAGCCGTTGTATACAAATTGACGTAAAGATGTATGTTTAATAAAAATATAGAAACAAATTAAACCGTAAAAATCTCAATATCTTTTATTGTGGTATTTGATAAAATATACATTGGGAATTTTATTAATTAAGATACCTCACTTTTATAATACATTTAGATTAGATTACTAGTCGTCTTAAGTAATGTCTTAAGACGCTAATGCGGCCCTCTGATTGGTTCGTGACATCTCAAGACAGAACTTAAGATGGTCTTTAATATAAGAAAATATGTGAATACTGACCTTAGTTTTGTTCATAATCAACTTCATTTAATTTTTATGTAAAGGAAGTTCGCGATTACATTTCTAATAGAGTTCTTCTAGTGAGAGTTAAGACAAAAGAACGGAAAGACGTCATTGCTGAGTGCCGGGTACCAGCTGGAAACAGCACAATTCCATCATGATTGACAGTTGATAGTCCGATTTCGCGTTCGCGTCTCCTACACCATGGAACAATTGCTTATACCAATTCACAAATTCACTACCCATCGAAAGTATCTGTAAATCTGGCGGGGTTTAAAGGGAAACATTCTTGCAGTATGTCATTGAAAAATTGGCATTGATCCATAGGCTCAATCTAATGGAAGAGAACTCAATTACACTGATAATCGGTAGGATTTCGAGTGCTTCATTAAAGGCAATAGTGTTGTCATTGGCAGTTGAGATAGTTGAACAGTTCCTGGAGAAGAATACTACATGGGCTGAAAAGTCCCGGGATTTTTTAATAGGTGGTGCCACTAGAAAATGAACATGATTCATTTCGAGAGGTTCATCTGTCACTAGTTTATGTATGAAGTTTCATGACCTTTCGTTCATTCGTTTACAAGCTACAGTCGTTTAAGTGGCGTTACTTTCGCCTTCGTAAAAAAAATGGAAAAACAGGAATATCGCATCTTGATCAAACATTGTTTTTTGATGGGAAAAACTTCTGGACAATCATTGAAATGGTTGCAGAAATGTTATCCCACATCTGCTCCTTCGAGAACAACAGTTTATCGGTGGTTTAGTGAATTTAAAATGGGTCGTACAAGCACCGAAGACGCACCTCGCTCTGGAAGGCCAAAAGAGGCTACGAATGCGGAAATCGTAAAGCAAGTGCATCGAATCGT
>NW_011626625.1:1065222-1091262 GCF_000204515.1 Acromyrmex echinatior
TGGAGATAAAAAAGCTATTGACACAATGGGTCCCGCGTTTGCTGACCATAGATCAAAAACAGCAGCGTGTTGATGATTCAACGGCCGGTTTGGCGTTGTTACAGCGTAATCGAGCGGACTTTTTTCGACGTTTTGTGACGATGAATGAAACGTGGGTCCATTACCATACGCCTGAGTCCAATAGGCAGTCTGCAGAGTGGCTGAAAAGCCACGAAAGCCGACCAAAGCGGCCAAAAGACCAACGCTCGGCCGAGAAGGTTATGGCCTCCGTTTTTTGGGATGCGCATGGCATAATCTTCATCGATTACTTGCAGAAAGGAAGAACAGTTACGGGAGAGTATTATGCAGCGTTATTGGACAAACTGAACGACGAAATAAAGAAAAAACGACCCCATATGGCGAAGAAAAAAGTTCTGTACCATCACGATAACGCACCGTCACATACGTCCTTGAAAGTAATGGTCAAATTGGACCAATTACGATTCGAATTGGTTGCTCACCCACCGTATTCTCCAGACTTGGCCCCCAGCGACTATTACCTGTTTCCAAAGCTCAAGCGGTGGCTCCGGGGAAAGAGATTCACATCGAATGAGGAAGTCATCGCGGAAACCGAGGCGTATTTCGAAGGCTTGGACGTTTCGTACTACAGAAAGGGCATCGAAATGTTGGAAAATCGCTATATCAAGTGTATCGCCCTCGAAGGCAACTATGTTGAGGAATAAATATAACTTTGCCCAAAAAACACTTGTTTCATTAAAAATCCCGGGACTTTTCAGCCCATGTAGTATTACGGAAGCAGCAATAAAGACGGATAAACGCTCATTGTTCGGATAGAATCAATCCATAGAATTTTATATGTAAGAAATATGGCAAGAAAGGGCATTTCACAAGGGATTGCAGAGCAGAGGATACAAAACAAGTCGGAGTAATGTGCTATTAACATAAACGTGCTTCTGTGTACCAATATGAAAGACTGGACATACTCAGTCTCAATGTCCGTTATTGAAAAAGACGAAAACAATAGGAAAATCACAGCCGTCGACAGCAGGATCAACCATGTCCACGGTGACGATACCTCGGTGAGGTAGTAAAATCGACAGAGGTTGCCGAGACAGAGGAAGGCGAGATAGAATCCCATTGTTACGGTGTTAGAAGAAAAAACACTCGGTAAGTAGTACTCTAATTAAAATTATTAAACTTAATGCAATGCTTGCCGCACGATGAAAATTGACGAGATAGCCAATCAACGTCTCGCTTGCTAGGAAGTAATAGATATATTGGGTCATCTAAAAAGTATCCGCGGTACTTTGTCACTAGATATATGACCATCAACACACATCTAGTGACAAAAAACCGCGGATACTTTTTAGATGACCCAATATATTATAATTTCCACCGCATGACAAAAGTTGAACTCAATTCAACTTTTGCCGTGCAGCGAAAATAGTATTACATCATTTTTAGAAGTTTTGCATGGTGAGGCCGAACATAAGAATATAAAATTATTAGTTAGTGCGACAATTTCCGCCACGCGGCAATCGTTGCATTCTGTGTGCAAGTGCCATTCTCAATTAGTTTTACATCGCGTAATTTTAGTGCGATTAACAATTCACCGATACATACAGCTGGTATAATGCAAATCAAAATCTATTTGGATCAGTTATCGGATATCAACTTTGAAATTAATTTAAATATTTTAAAACACAGTTCATTTAATCAAGATATAATTATTTGCAGAGGTTTTCTAGCCAAAGAACTTTGATTTATAAACCTAGTCTGAAAAAAGCAATGATAAAACTTAGACAATAAGCACTGTTAATCTCGATTGTTACAGTCACACGCGTGTTCGAATATTACACGCCCGACTGTACACGTTTGTAGAGTATCACAAACACACACATATAAACATTCGTGACATGACACTTTCGTTCCTGACAACTGTTGTCCTGGGTCAGGTCGACACCGCCTGAGGGCTATCGTAGTCCTAAGTGCGAACAATGCTTGAGACCGTTGCCTTGAATTGGCTCTATAATTGTACTGATATTATATTGCGTATAACGTATAACGTATGCTGCGAAGAAGCCGAAGTTTACTGTGGCACGGTCAGAACTCGAATGCTAGAATGTGCCCCTTCTCGAAGATCGTACACATTCGTTACCACCATTTTCTTCTTCTTCTTCTTTTTGGTTAATAGCTCCCGTTTCCTGAAATAATAAACAGAGATTGATACGGCCAGATCACGTCCTAATGAGATGTACAAAAGCAAAAAAAAATGATACAAAAATGATACGATGCTTGCGAAAATAGCCCGCACGGACATCGGGCGTCTATGGCGTCGTCACGCCGCACGGACGCGCGTCAGAACGAACGAACGGGCACCGAACAGGTCGTCCAAAATCACGGAACAATTGCGAGAGGTTCAATACTCAGTTAAAATCGGCAACACTTTCAAAAATATGTAAACTTAATAATTTACTTTCAAAAATATATAACTTAAAAATATGAAAACCCCTGAAAACGATTGGTAATTCATCGATCCATAGATCACGCAAGCCGCCAAATCGATGCCAGCGAGATATAATCCACTGACAACATTGTGCCGTCGTGTGAGGGCAAAAACTACATCACAATACGAGAATAAAGGCATCGAAAGATCCTTTATGCCGCGTCCTTTGATCTTATGTCATATTTCTCTTTCTTCGCGTGATTATTAATTGTTATTGAATTGTATATGAATAAGTGCATGAGGGCAAATCAATAAGTTTTTAGAAAAACATAGTAAAATACATTTTTTTTTATCGATTCATTTTTATTTCTCAACATAGTCTCCTTTCAGCTCGATAGACTTGATCCAATGATTCTCCAACGTTTTCAAATCATCCGAATAATATGATTTGTGCAACCCTTCAAAATAAGCCTCTGTTTCGGCGATGAGCTACTCTCTGGTGGTGAACCTTTTTCCTCCGAGCCATTTCTTCAGGTTTGAAAACAAGAAATAGTCGCATAGGGCTAAATCTGGCGAATATGCTGGGGAAGCAATTCGTAGCGGAATTCGTTGAATTTGGCCATCGGTACCGGGCACATGTGAACCTGTGCATTGTGGAAGAGCACTTTCTTCTTCGCCAAATGGGGACGTTTTTTCTTTAAAATGTTGTTGAAACGGTCCAATAAGGCTATGTAGTAATTGCCATTGATCGTTTGCTTCGACGGAAGATAATTGATATGAATTATACCGTGTGCATCCTAAAAAACTGTGGCCATCATCTTTCCGGCCGACTTCACGGTCTTCACCTTCTTCAGAGCTAGTTCATTCGGTGAAGTCCATTGTTTTGACTGTTCCTTCATCTCGAGTGTGAAGTAATGAATCCATGTTTCATCCACAGTAATGAATCAACGCAGAAATTCATCTAGATTACATTGAAACATCTCCAAACATTGTTTTGAAATCGTCACACGATCGCGCTTATGGTCCACAGTGAGCAAATGCGGCACCCATCTTGGCGATAGCTTTTTCATACCCAATTGTTCATGCAAAATTGAAATCACTATGCCTGTGGCCTCAACAAGTTCGCGTACTTTCACTTATCGATCAGTCAAAACAATATCATGAACTTTATCGATGATTTCTAGCGTAGCAGCCTCAATTGGACATCCCGAACGAGGTGCATCACATGTGGATGTACGACCACGTTTATTGGTCATTTACTCAAGTATACAGTCGCAAACGCTGGTGCAGACGTGCTATGAATATTATTCAACTCGGCTTTGATTTCTTTCGGTGTTAAACTTTTCATATGTAGATGTTCGATCACTCCACGAAACTTGTTTTTTTCCATTTTGTAAAAAATACAAAGCTTGTTCGCTTTAATCGTCTATAGAAATGAAACCACGCGATGAATTCCGCTCAAAATTTGACAGTAATCAGCTGAAAGATGCTATTTGTCAAAAAGTAATGTGACATGACACTGCGAGTGCCCTCTGACAGATTTTCTAGAAGAACTTATTGACTTGCCCTCGTACTATTTTGCAATTTTTGCAATAGTTAACAAGATATTAACTGTTACAAATTGCCGAAAATTGATCTTTAATAATTTTTTACTCAAGTACGATCAACTTTACAGAAAAATTGCAAGAGATGAAAATTATTTTTTTTTTCAATAGAATTCTACGAATTTTTTCAGAATTTTGTATCAACTTTTTAGTATTGCGTTTTCTTATTTTTGCTAACATGAGAAAATAAGATATTAAAAAATTCTGAAAAAATTCTGAAAAAATTCTTAGAGCTTTATGAGGAGAAAATAAACAATTTTTGTCTATTACAGTTTTTCTGTAAAATTGATAGTATTTGAGTAAAAAATGATTGAAGACTAATTTTCGGCAATTTTTAACAATTAATATCTTGTTAACTATTACGAAAATTGCAAATTGATAGAGGACTTTTCTTCTCAATTTAGTCCATTCTGCCTCTATGCGAAAGATTTATCATTATTTTCCAAACATCCTGTATACTAAAATATAATATTGAAATTCATTATTGAAAACATTATATTTCATTTTCTTTTTGGGAAAGTAAAAAAATTAATAAAAATTGTAAAAAATGGAAAAAGTTTCTGAAACATTTATATCTTAATAAGATTAATAAAATTTATTTATTTATTTATTTTTATTTGTAACATTGTTTTATATATTTTTCTATTGTATTACTTAATTTTATTAAATATTAATCTTTATATTTTATAAATTATTATTAATCTTTTATTAATTTTTTACAATGAGCAATTGATCTTTCCTCGCGTTGTAAAAGAACATTCATGAGGCCCACCTTCAGAAATTCGTTCTATAAACATTTTCAACTCCAAATAATTTGATCTATCAGTGATTTTTTATCATGGGCCGCAGTTAATGTAACGTTCTTCATAAACAGAATTAGTATGCATTCAGTGTACTTTAAATCCATTGTATACAAATCGACATAACATATATTTAATAAGAATATAGAAATGAATTAAACTATAAGATATTCAATACATTTTATTGTGCTATTTGATAAAATATACATTGAACATCGATTATGAAATTCGCTAATTACTCATTCGACAACAATTTACAACAATCATTCAGTGTCATGATTGACCATTGCGATGGCCAATCAACATCTTTAACATCAGTCATTCATTCTAATTGGTAGAATCTGACTAGCTCTTCTGAGGCCTACTGTCTATATCATCATCGCAGCCAATACGGTGGCAAGATTCTAATCTAAGCTAAAAACCAATAGGAAACGATCATTGTATGTCGCCGGTTTTATTCTTCTCCTGCTGTGCCGTAAACTTTGACCTGGCTTGCATGACGTCGATATGCATCAGTATCTAACAACGAATAGATTCAATGGATCGTATTTTTGTTCCATATTCACTGCAAAGATAATCCACGGTAAGGAAAAAGAAATTTTCCCATTCGTCACTATTATGTGAGAACGCGTGGCTAAAATTAAGACAAAATGGCGGACTGATACAATACTTTTAATGCGCGTTAGGTATGTTATTTTGTCTGTTGAGCTATATATTCCGACAGGGAGACGAATTGTGGAGCAAATAAGAAAACTCAACCAACTATTTCGTTTCGCGCGAGTGATATTCAGTGATTGATTCAGTTCCACACGAGTTGAGGCTTCATTTGACCTCGATTTCGTGGCGCCAAAATTTATTTCTATACAATCACAAACATGAGCTCAGTTATCCGGTTGCCTTAGCTGACTCCAGTGACGATTAGTGGCAATTTCATCTTTAATATTTGCTCACACGCTAACGGAGGATGTCTACGCAGCCTAAAGCACGTGGTATGAATAATTTTCATATATAAATAATTTTTAATTATTTAAGCTTGAATATTTGCCTCCTTTTCTTGACTGTTCTCCTTCCTGCTGCAAATTCTCATGGGAAATTGATCCCTTATAGAGAAGGATATAATAATGAAATATTGGTTAAACGTAAAATACATTTTTTTATAAGTAATGTTTTATGTATAACATTTCTGCAGTGTATAAACATAATCATTTACGTGTATACTGTATAAATAGATGCGTACATCATATGTATTGTTACAATGTATGCCTCAACTAATGCTTTCATATCAATTTCCTATGAGACATACATTATCTTATAATTTGTAGATAAAATCATTTTTTTACAAATATAATTATTTTATTGAAAATATTGACATGTATATATGAACGTACATTATTTGAATAGAGTTAAGTTTAAAACAACAAAATAAAACATATACATTTAATATTAGGTAATAAAATTGTTTAAACTGTTTTTTCACAAAAGAACAAGCAATCTTAGATTTCATTGTTTGATCTTGACTACGGTTTCTTCATTGTTTAAAGTTGTTTGAAGTTGCAGCTTTCTGATATTCACTGTCAATGTTGAAACTATGCAGTATATTTATGCTATAGATTTTCAGCAGTGGCATATTGGAACGCACCCTATATATTCGTCTGAAGATTGTTTTTTGTTTCTTTCATCTTTTGTTAAAACTCATATGTATCAGAAAAACAAATCCAATCTGACGTTAAGAGAGGAAGTCTATGTGTAATGGTAAAGTGAAAATAGTAAACTTAACCTTTAGGCAGCTGTCATTTTTTCATTCAAATAGTGATTCTTTTTTCTCAAAATAAGTGTTTATGGCGCAAAATTTCGAGATTTGCAGAGCCAAAAGTGACTTTCCCCGCCGGGAACATGCGATCAAATATATAAAATGTTTATTTTCTAAAAAAATAATGTATTTTGGGGATTTAATATTGCTGATTCCAATTCTGATTCTGAGCATAAATTTATAAAATTTCGAGCCTTAAGCGCAATATTGTTAACATAAATGAATATAAATGTATAAACTCATGCAAAGAACTTTCCTTTAGCATTACCCAGAGTTAACGACATGGACATAAATTAAATTTGTAGCTCCTTTTTGATTTTTCTTTTTCGTTTGGTCTTTTAAATTTATTTTTTGTATTTTTTTATTTTTTGTTTTGTAATTTTTTTATCTTTTTTATGTATTTTAATTTTTTTGTATATTTTTCAATACTTATACTTTTTTATATATTTTGAGCAACATATATACAATTATGTTTAATACAATATTAATATTGAAAATACCAAAAATGATGGTATTTTAAACCACAATTAAAAGCCACAAAAGTGACTTTCCTGGCTGTCTAAAAGTTAAAAATGGCAGTTTAATCAGTTTTACTGTTTAACACTAAATATGTATGTAATTTTGTTATTGTTTTAAACTGAACTCTTCTCAAATAGCGTACATTCATGTGTTTATGTCGATCTTTTCAATAAAATAATTGCATCTGTAATCCGATCCATACAGCACCGAAAGTTTTCAGAATTACTTCAGAAATTTTTCAACTGAAAAGTGAAACATTTCATAAAAATTGCGAAATATGTGTAATTCTTGCACATGAGAGATTCGCACACTTCTTGTTGGAAGACTTCTTAATGAAATGTTACAGAAAGAATCTGCAATTTTTTTGAAATATCACCAAAAACAAGTTGGATTTCTATTATAGGCTCTAATAAATTAAATTAATTAAGAATAAAAAGCCTTTGAGAATCAGTGGAGAGCTCTATTATTGCAATCAAGTTTGTATATAATAATTGAATAAACGTTTTAATCCTTGGTTTGGATCCTCTTTAGCAAATGTATTAATGATAAACAAATCTTGATCTTGATTGAAGGCTCCAAAGAATAAATCGTAGAAAAGTAGAAAGCCAATGTGAATCATCACAAGTTGTTGGTGTGTAACAATACCATATATTCAGAAATGAAATAATTACAGATCCTTATTATTGAGTTTTGATCCTTATTATTGAGTCATCTTTAATGTAATTTTTGAAACAATTCAATTGTAAAATATATAATTGAAACAATTCAATTGTATAATATATAATTTTATCCAGGGATCGGCATTAGAGTAATATTTTTAGCTTCGATTAACGATTACTTAGATAATCAGTAATCAAAATCGGAAATTTTAATTGATTAATCAGTAATCAAAAGAAAAAAATATTTAATTACTCGATTAATTAGTAATAAAAAAAATTAATTATTCGATTAATCAAGTAATTAAAAACATAATTTTTTAATTAATTCATTAATCAGTAATCAGAATATCAATTTTTTTGGTTACTTGATTAATCAGTAATTAGAAATGTAAATAATTTCAATCAGTAATTAGAATGTAAATAATTTCAATAACTGGAGTAATCAGACTTAAAATTTTTCAATAATTCCGTTACTCGATAATCATGTCAAATATTTTTTTATTATTTAGTTGATTATTTTTTTTATTTGGCGAAAAACTGCTCTTTCTCGGTTTAACGATGAAATAGATATCTTTAGAGGATTTTTATTGCGACATGACTACACTTGTATTTTTTTAATATCTTTTGACGATTTATACAATATTTATTGCGATATGAATATATACTTTATAATTTATATTAATAATTCTATTCTTAGAATTCATCCAATATTTAAATATTTTGTATTAATTTTAAAATTTTGTGATTCAATTTGGCTGATGAAGACTTATAATCAAATATTATAATCGAAACATTCCATGTTATCTATACGACATTGAATATTAATTTGTGATGTAAAGTGATGTAAAAAATATTACATATGTACTTTTAAATTAGATCTTTTGCTCTTTTTCTGACCTATCTACTTTTTTAATTTTCGATTTTGATTACTGTTTATCTAAGTAATCGTTATAATATATATATATATATATATATATGTATCACAAATGTAAAAATATTACTTTAATGCCGATCCCTGATTTTATCATGTATTATATATTATATGTTAATTTATTATGTTAGTATATTAATTTTTAACATTGAAAATATTAATGAATTTATTAAATAAAATTGTTCATTTAACTTCTTTTTTTGTATTTACCATTATCTTGCAACACTCAATTAATATTTTGAGTATTTTTCATGTCATATAAGATGTATTTCTTAGTGTTATCCTTTTCGGGGATTTTTTTTTTCTTTTTTTTTTTTTTAAAGCGGGGAAAATCTACGCATACTCTCAGTTCCGCGGGAATCCTGGGCACGCGTGCAGCATTATTTCAGGCCTGTAGACCAATATGGTTGGTCGGCCCTTCCTCCGACCTTTGTTACAGACTATCGGTGCCCTGAGAAGGGCATCGTCTTCCCCACACGCAAGGAGGAGACACTAACTTTCCACTTCCTCCGCCTCGCCTCCTCTCAGTATTGTGAGGTGGGGCAGAGCCGGCACACAATGGTACCGATCTGAATATAGGCCAACGAAAATGAAATTTTTCAATCTTTTCATTGAAAAATACATTTCTTGTAAAATAATCCCTATTTAGTGTGTAAAATTTTAGAAGTAACAGTATTTTTCCCCCAAAAAAAAATTAAGTTATAATTAACAATAAAATTTGAAAAAGATGCTTTATCTTCCTACGGTTAAATTAATGAAATAATTAATACATCATTGAATAAGATATTTTAAACTAATAATATGCAAATTATATTATTCTTTTAAAGTTAAATTACTATTAAATTTACTTCTAAATAATTATTTCAATAAAAACAATGTTTTATAATAAACATATAATTTAACTTTACAAAAAAGAAATCAAAAAGAATTCACAAATGAGGATGCATTATAGATATTAAATAATGATTTTTTTAAATTTCTTTATGGAGGATCTGCAGAGACACTTGCAGAAGTAAGAATTATTAACTCTTATGTACACCACGCAAAAAAAAACCGATGAAGCAAAAATCATTTTTGCTTCAATGTTGAATAACTCGATGAAAAAAATTGTACAGAGGTCTATAAAAAAACAAATTAAAGATAAAGATTCACACTTTCGATTGTTATAAACCGCATTTTTGATCTTTACTTCACGCCATAGACATTTGTAAAATTTGTACAAAATTTTCATATTTGACAGGTATCCATTTGTTCGTATAGCTCCATATAGGATCAGTCAGATTGAAATATTAATTACAGATTTCGAAAGTAGAGATTTCAAGCTTTAAAAGGCTTTTTTAAACATCTCGCTACAATAATTTTTCACTGAGTTATTATTATTTGAAAATATTAAAAATTTGTACAAAAATTTAGTGTGCAAAAAAACGAGCCATTAAATAACTTAACCTTCACCGAGTTTATTTTATTTAACATTGAAGCAAACAGGATTGTTTTTGCTTCGTTTTTTTTTCTTTTTTTTTCTCCCGCGTGTGAGATACATAAGAGTTGATAATTCTTACTTCTGCAAGTCTGCAGATCCTCTATAAAGAAATTAAAAAATTATTATTTAATGCTTAATGTATCCTCATTTGTGAGTTCTTTTTTATTCCTTTTTTTATAAATTATATGTTTATTATAAAAAAATTAATTGTTTTTATTGAAAAATTAATTGTTTTAATATACGATGCAATAAATAAATTTATTCGTATTTATATATTTCTTATTCAGACAATTGTTAATTGCCATCGCAACGTATATACGTATTCTTACATAACGCTGCCAATTTCTTTTGAAAATTTTATTTTCGTGAAGTTTACATAACAAATATTGATAGCTAGTCAAAAGACTATTTTTAAAAAAATCCCATTTAAAGCAATATTAAATTTCAAGGTCCCACATAGTGACCAAAAAAATTCGGCCGACGCTGTAATTCTTAATCAATTTTAAAGTTTTTTTTATTTGCTCGATATATGTTATTAGGTGTTGGAATTAATTCGTAGCGTTTTACAAGTGATGGGAAGTACTTTCATTAATGTATTTTTTAATGCTCATGTGAAATAAATAACATTCTTTCATTAAAAAACGCTACGAATTAATTCCAACACCTAATATTTTTGTGGATATTCAACCGCATTAGAGGATTTCTATCCCGAATTGAATTTCAAATGTTAAAATAACAATCATTCTAGTACGTATGTACGCACATGACATGCATAAAAAATATATTATTTAATTAAACTGATGAAATTTGTTGTCTAATTACACGTTTCGATCTACATTGTGTCATTCATATTTACCAAATTAAAAAATATCCATAACGATTATTAAAATTGGTATGTAGTATAAATGCAAAAAAATCGTGAGTTAACGCAACGAACCGTTTTAGAGTGAAAACTAAATTGAGTTCTCGAAAAGTTCTCAATCATTTCCCAATTTTCATAATCGAGATATTAATTTTTAAAGCGTCGAATATCCGCCATCGCAATTGCTTGGCGCGCTGAAAGTAGGGACTGCCTGGCTGTCAAGCGCTCCACGCGAGCCTCCATGGTCCGATTCATGCTGACAACGCTTATGAGCATCGTTTGTTTTTATTTAACATTTGACAAACAACAAGGATGAAATGATTTTTCGTTATGAGTATGAATCGGACCACGGTCCATGTCATTCGTTGACTTGACCGGCGCGCCTGCTAAGCTACGCCTCCTACTTGCCGAGCCATTAATGGGCGTACACTTTGGCATTAGTAGGCCGAACGGATGGGCTTATTCGGTTATCTTTAACGATCAATATCTCGTTAACTATTGCGAGCATTGCAAAATGGTAGAGTGCATTTAAGAATTATTTATTAAATATATTTTCATTGAAAAATTTTTCATTGAATAAAATAATTTTATTAAAATAAAATATAAATCTTTTGATAAAATATATAATAAAATGAAAATTTTAAACTAATCAAGTTATATATTCATATATTTTTTATAATCGCATTCAAGTAGTTATAATTTAATGTTGTACGTAATAGTATAATTTATAATTTGAAATGAAATTTCGATTGTAGGGATGTGTAGAAAAATAGGAACAATCATACAAAGATAAAAATTTATGAAAGTTTACGATATATAAGACATTATTTCTTTTCCACATAAATATCTTTAAAAATAAAACAAATATACTTTTATAAAATTTATTCATTTATATACAAAAATTTTCGCAATTAAAGTAAACAAAATGAAATTAAACTGACTCGTGATTGATCAAAAAATGACTTTAGTAAACATTTTGAAGCTATTTCAACATAATGATTTTTTGTTCTGTTTAAATATATTTTTTAATTTATTGCATATGATAAATTGTAGAAACATTTCTGTTAAAGCATTTTATATGACATATTGCAGAATTCTTTTAGAATTCTTGCACAGGAGATGTGAAAAATTGAAATATTTCTGAAAATTTTATGCAACAATCGGTGCTGTATGAACAATCGGATGATGACGTCTTTATAATAAACAGAAATTTTGAATCTTTTTTTGTTATAGGTCCAGGGAGACCACCAAAATTGAAGAACATTCCATGTACGTGGTGCGGAGAGACTAAACTACCATTGAAGTATGTTCTTCCCACGCAGAATGGCAAGAAGGAATTTTGTTCAGAAACTTGTCTGTCCGAATCTCGCAAAACCTATACAAGGAGTGTTTGTGTGCAATGCGAAAATGTGATAGCGATCAGGGTTACACCTTTTAGACTGGAACAAAAAGATGCTCCAACAAAGGATTTCTGTTCTGCATACTGTTTAAATGTGTATCAGAAAAAAGAAACACAAGCAGACACAAAGAAAAGTGAGTAACTATAATTTTGCATAAATCTACACAAACTTATACAATAATTCAAACAATTTTTAACAAATTGAAACAAATGTTTAATTTATAGATAGCAGTGATCCATCGTTACAGTCTCCTACTCCGTCTCCAGCTTCATCTGGATTGCCAAGCAATAATAATGCACAGACGACACAACCTTACACAAACACAAATAATCACACGACTGTATCTCGTCCACCAACAACATCTACTGGAACATCTACTGCATCGTTGCAATATGAAGCCTTTCAGACTTTTGATTGGGATCTTTATTTAAAAGAAACAAACAGCAAAGCAGCTTCACTCGAATGCTTCAAGCAGGTACAGCGGTACAGCATACTGTAGTTTAATCTGTTGATATACAATTTTTATTTAATATTATTGCAGAATATATAGGTTCAGTGCTTGTTTACTGCTTACATTGTATGCTTATATTGTACATTATATATTATTTTGATTTCAGCATGAAGTTCCACCAACAAATGAATTTAAGATTAATATGAAATTGGAAGCATTAGATCCACGAAACTTGACATCAACTTGTATCGCCACAGTAGTAGGTGTCCTGGGACCGCGATTAAGATTAAGATTAGATGGCTCTGATAACAAGAATGATTTCTGGCGGTTGGTCGATAGTAACGAAATACATCCGATAGGCCACTGTGAGAAATCTGGCGGGATGCTTCAACCGCCACTAGGTTTCCGGATGAATGCTTCTAGTTGGCCAATGTTCCTCCTAAAAACTTTAAATGGTGCCGAAATGGCACCAGCTAAAGTATTCAAACGTGAACCAAAGACGCCACGCTCTAATTTGTTTGAGGTCGGCCACAAATTAGAAGCAATCGATAAAAAGAATCCACAGCTTATATGCACTGCAACCGTTGGCGCAGTTAATGAAGATCAGATACATATTACGTTTGATGGTTGGCGCGGTGCTTTTGATTACTGGTGTCGTTATGATTCTCGAGATATTTTCCCTGCAGGGTGGTGTTTTAAAAGTGGACATCCATTGCAGCCACCAAGACAAAAATGTACACATGAATAAATATTTTATAATTTGTAAAGTATAACTATACAAATTCATTAATGCATATATCTCTTAATCTCTTATCTTGTGTACAGTATTTAAATATTTTTAATCCATATTTTTAACATATTTAATTTTAATCTTATAGCAGGTTCAAACAAGGGATTTAGAGGATCTAAAGCCAATAGTAATGTTTTTCTTGTGATGGCGGTTGGTTCTGGAAATAACAATAACAGAGAATCTGCAATTGCATTAGTAACACCTACAGGCTCCAATGCACCATTACAGCCAGCTACAGAACCTGACACTAGCACAATCAATACCAAACCACTTGAAAATGGTAAATTATAATTCTATATCAGGGTATGGACACTTTGCTATGAAAAGCCCTATTTCTGCGCCATTTGGGCGAATAAATAGTTTAAAACTATAAATTTCAGCATTTCTGCTCAATCGATACTGTCAACATGATTCCCCTATTTTAGAAGAGTATCGTAAACTAAGTAAATGTTATAATATGTATGTAACGCATAACTATAATATTTCCTTAGATTTTCATATGCGACTTATGTCGGTGGCACATGATACTTGTTTTCCTGCTGGATTGCTAGCTAGATTACTGGCACTGACAGCACCGCAGCCAATATCGTGGCAAGATTCTAATCTAATTAGCAATCCAGCTAGCAAGCCATTGGCTTTATTTTTAGGAATCCAGTTTTTACCTGATCCCAGGTCGAAGTATCAGAACGTAGTTAGAATCAAACGTAATCAAACATGATTTTTAGTAACATTTTTAAGCTTTCACATTATTCACATTATCTTAAAAGATACTAGAAGGTTTGCGAGTTATCACAGTGTTTCTATCCATATAGTTTCTGGTGATTGCACAAATAAAGTGATGATTCTTTGATTGTACAAATAATAACACTCAAATAAAACGCTGTTAGTTCACTATACATTCGCGAATCTGTTGTTCGCTGTTCATAGATACATCAGAATAAATAAATACATAAATCAAAATAAACTATAAAGGAGGATGTAGAATTATAATATCATATGCAGATTTAATTATAATTGTAGATGTATGTATCTATGGACAATGAACGACACACTCGTGAATGTATAGTGGACTAACAGCATTTTGTTTGAGCGTTATTATTTGTAAAAATTTGATACTTATGTTCTGATATTTATCTGATACAGTATCAAGCGAGCAAGATGAATTTTTTTTTTCGCCCGGATGGCGCAGAAGGGCGATATTTATCTATATCCAATTCTACAATCAATTCAGGTGATGTGCTATATTTTCTATAAGAAACGATAAAGTTCATGCAAAAAATTTTTAATGATTTAATTGTATATTGCAGTTACGCTTTATGTCAACCATAAATGTCACTGTGGGCCATATTTTGATATTCGAAAGGTGAAAGTACTGCCAGCGCAATTTGGTCCTGGTCCTATGACAATTATTGCAAAAGACATCTTCCAAGCGTTTTTAATGGCAGCCTTGAATCCCAAGCAAATGTTGGGTTTATTAAGAAATGGTGATGGCGAAATTGTAACTTTGAGTATGGGAACTTTGAAAAAACCTGCAGCTGTTAAATTATCTCATTTTTTGGAAGAAGAAGATTTCTATGCATACATTAGACAACAACTTGAGGACCTTCGTACATGTGAATACATGTTAACTAAAAGAAAAGAATCTTGTACCAAGTGTCTCACATCTTTGTTACAACAACCACAATCCACTAATGATGAAGAAGCAAATGACTCTATAAGAGAGAAACGAAGATGGTCATCGGAAAGTCAACAAAACTTAACGCCAACTCAGCAACAGCATGTTCAGCAAACTCCTGTGCAGAGTATAAATCATTCTACAGAATCATCTCCTACATCTGCGAAGCAACCTCGCAAATCTATTCCCGGTATTTCATATTTTTTATAAAGCTTTGTTATAACGTAGTCCAACAAGAAAATCTGTGACAAGCAGGGCCAGTATTTCTTAATAAACTCAAGGGTGCTGAATCCAAATCCGCCACTTTTTTTGTTTGGTCACAAAAAAAGTGATAAATGTGATTTTAAAAAATGCTGTTTTTTTTTTTGCTTATATTACTCGATTTATCTCAAAAAGCTAACATGATGGGCATCTTTCGCTGGCGGGATTTGGATTCAGCGACCTTGAATTTATTAAGAAATACTGGTCCTGCTTGCCACAAGAAAAAAAAGTCAAATTTTATTTTAGACATTTAATTAATGATAACCTGCGAATTATAAGGATATTTATAATTATTATTTAAGAATATTTTTAAATAGTTATTATATAGTACTTTATTGTTTAAAATAATGTAATATGCTAACTTGAAAACTTGAATATGAAATTAAGCATTTTTATGAAGTAACATACTGATTAAGAAATATATTTATGTACAGAATTGGAAGCAGCGACGTCTACTACTCAATCGAATGAAACCTCTGGAAGTCGCACTCTTCCCATTGAACCAGCAGAATGGACTATTGAAGATGTAATACATTTTATTGCCATTACAGATCCAGTATTAGGACAACATGCAGATTTATTCAAGAAGCATGTGAGTTAAATATAAACAGGCATTCAACATTTTACTTTATCATAAAATTAACAACGACAATTTTTAGGAAATTGATGGCAAGGCCCTACTTCTTCTCAACAGTGATATGATGATGAAGTACATGGGACTAAAACTTGGGCCAGCACTTAAGATTTGTAATTTGGTAAATCGTATTAAAGGTAGAAGACATACACATATGTGATTTTCTCACGTATGAATAAAATACTGTATGATCTGAAATACATGCGTTTTATGCATTTCAATTTATGAATTGAATTCGTTGTCAATAAGAAGAATTTATGTGTTTTTTTATTATTTTTTGAAT
The DNA here is from genome assembly GCF_000204515.1 of Acromyrmex echinatior. Next base: position 1,081,828 of record NW_011626625.1, read on the forward strand.
TATATTCTAATATTAATTTTTAAATTTAGATTAGGAAACATGAAATTAAATTTGAAAATTTTTAATTCGTCTATCAGACTATTATTTTATTATTTCAGAAAAGTATAAATTTGTATTAATTAGTTGTAATACAAGTATTTTTTAAATAAATTTACCATTGCCCAATAAGTATTAGATTAGCATAATGGGATTCCATGTATTAGATAAGCAGTGATAAACATAAAATCTAATATAATTTTTACATATTCTTATATGTGTATACGCACATCTCGCGCGCGCGCACACACGCACGCGCACACACACACATACACACACATACACACATACATGCACGCATTCACATACTCATAAGAGATAATGACGTTTCATATACCTACTTGTAAATATAGCGTGTTTTCAGCAACGGAATACAATCATACTGTATGATACAGTATAATAGCGTTGATTTGTAAAATGTTGCTTTCAGAATGAAAAAGGTATCATATACCTATATCCGATAATCTTGAAATCTTTTATCAGAGTATTACTTCTAGAAAAATAAATGGTAATGTAAAAAATTTAATGTTCGTAAAGTGACATAAAACGAGAACAGTATTTTAGCCGTGTATATTGCATCAGTTATATTATAGCTGAAAAACATGGAATCATATAATACACTGTGTTACACAGGATTGCCTGTATACGTTGCTAGAAAAACATCTATTGTCGTATCGTATGTTATGTTGCAGTGCTATGAAATACATATATTGTAAACGAGATATTTGTCTTGTAATACTTTTATAAGTAATGTTCATGATTGATCACATTAAAATTTTTTTAATACTTTATTTTGGTTTATATACATGACATTACTGCTATATTTAGTTTGAGTATCATTTATACATACATCCCGATCGACTTAATATTTCGACAGTTTTTTAAATTAAAAAATTTAATGTTTTCTCCTAAAATGTAAGATCATAAATTTTCATTACACTATAAACGAATTTAAACACATATACCTTCTACGTATAAAAAAATTAATACAATGTGTGTTGGTTGCTTTTTTCTATTGTGTGATAATTTTTTTTTTATTATATAAGATAAACTACAAATATTTCGGAACATTTTAAAAGTTACATTATAAAATTAGTTAACTATGTATGACTTATCATTGCATTACTACTGTGATATTCTCCGTAACTTGTACAGCAATTTCTCATGTTTCGCAATAGAATCTGCAAATAAATTACAGTTTATACACAATACATGAAAATTACTATCTCTTTATTTATAGTTCCATAAATTTATTTTCGTTTTGATTTCTATCATAAAATTCAAAAAATATCATATCTCTTATTTGTATGAAATTATTGTTGTGAATATACAAAGATTAAATGTATGTTATAATTATTTATACATTGTCTCAAAAGTTTTTAAGCTTTTTTTTTACTATAGAACTGTGACTCTTAAAATACAGAATTATTTTCTAGAAAATTTATTTTCTATATAGTTGTATTTCTTTCTCTACGTTACATTATTTATTTACTATAACATGAAAAATGGAAGTATATTTTTAAGAAAAATAATATAATAAAAAATGAATATAATCTCAAAAGATATTTACTTGATCAGCCAGCCACCGCATTCACTTAATGTAATTTTCTATGATTTTTTTCTTCTGAAATTGAAAATAAAATTGAAAGAATATTTAAAGTTCCCAATTAGTCGTCGCAGCCATAGTGGAATTATAATGTTTCCATGTTTTCACTTCACTTATTTTTTACTAATTCTTGATTTATGAGAAATAAAAAATAATTTCTGTCCATTTTTATAAGTTTAAATGCGATTATTTTATTTTTTTAAATTCTCTATTCATAGCTCTTCCTTACTTACAAATGGCAAATCTCTTTACTTACAAATGACATGCAAGAAATTATAATAAAGTATATATTTCTCAAATTATGAAATATATATTTACAATATAACTAAATAATTTATTTTGTTTAAATGAGAGAAGTTACATAAATATTATATTAACATCTTTGATTGTTTATAATCTTTCGATTATTTATTATTAAAATATTTTAATTTAAATATAATTTAAAATGTATAGTATAGAGAATTATGGTTAAAAAACTAAATACATCCAAGTATTAAAATATAAAATTTATTTGTTAACTTTATTGTAAAAAAACTTATTATATATTAAATGAAACAAAAATAATGCTCAAGTTTATAATACATAAGAAAAATGCAAATAAGTATGAATAGGATTTAAACAAGGCAAATAAGAATATAATATGGTTGATGCAGAATTAGTAATATAAAATTTTTACTGATTTATTTATTGATTTATTTTCATGTTATCCATGTTAAATGAATTTCGATTCTCTTTGAAGGCCTTACACATCGATTAATTATAGAATTTGTATCATCGTTACATCAAAATGTACTTCAAAGAGACTCCAAAAAAAGTTGGAAAGTTCAATTAATATAGATGATATTAAAATAAATCAATAAAAGTTTTTATATTATTTGCGTATTGTTAATAAATTACGCCGCGCTGTACTTTCATTTGCTTTGTCTGATTCCTGATTGTTTTTAATTTCGAAAGTCCACATCAAAGTTATATTTGTTAGATATTTCAAATAAATATACATAAATCTTTTATATCTAGATGCAGTCATCATCAGAGTCATCTGAGTTGCGTCCCTTGATGGTCTTGGGTTTTGAAGGTCTAAATATAAATGGCTTCTTGCCAGTTTCTGATGATTCCAGATCATCATCATAATTGATCACACCAGATTGTGCAAGACGGCACTGCAATGTTTCTGTAGAGAAATTGTCACAGTTTCCTAATTCCGTAAAGCCCACAATATAATCCTTGGTTTTGCTATTCACAATTAGCGCAATTGTAGGTATAATTCTAATACGTAACCGTTCTGTAATACATAAATATTACTAATAGAGTTAAATACACTTCATATTGCTAAAAATAACAGAAAGATGTTTCAATAATACCAGTCAAAAAGGGACATCTTTCAACATTTAATTTACAAAATCTTGCTTCAATGTGTTTCTTTGCAAGAATTTTGAAATGATGATCCACTATTTTACATCGTGGAGAATCATCTTTATAAAATAAGCAAACTATATTCTCTGACTTTTTAGATACTTCGAAGAATTCTTTCTCATCATATAACTCGGCATATTCTCCATGACCCTGTAACAATATAAAGTTATACATATTTTATTATGTATTATTTTGTATAAATTATATTACGATTTGACATAAATTTATATAGGTTTTATATTTAATTTATATTGGATCATTTAAAAAATATCCGTGGTTTTTTCATTCAAAAATTGAACAAAAAATCACGGACACTTTTTAAATGACCTAATACATGTTCCTAATGTGTACAATATTTAAGAATTCTATTAAATATTCTGAAACAAATAAACATGTCAAGGCACGTTACCGAAACTAGCCAATCCTGCTTCTGTTTTTGCATTCGTTTGAGCTCATTCAGTCTATTTGCACGTATTTTTTCATAATCATTGATATCAAAATTATCTAACTTGTCTAATTCTGCATCCAATTGCTGCTCAACATGATTGGCAACTTCTATGACTTTCTGTTGAAGTACAGCCTCCATATTGCTGTCAATTTGAAAAAATGGTGTAAAAATTTGTAAATACCTTCTGTGTTCATTATTTTCTTATCATAAAGGAGATACAACAAATTACAATGCGAAACAGCTTTTTGTATATATATATATATATATATATATATATAATATAAATAAATATATTAATAATAAATACAACTAAATATGATTAAAAGATATTTATCCAGAACTTCTTTCAATTCTAATTTTGATGAAATTAGACTCATTTGACGTCTTTTTATACGAAACGAATGAATCTGACAAAAAAATTTGACTCTGCCTCGCGAAGCGAGATTATTGTCGATTATGACATGACAGGTTTTGTAACCTCAATAGTGGTAAACTTCTATGACTAATATCTTGCTTCGCTGGGCAGAACCACATTTTTAAAAAATCTGATAAAAAATCAGATTCTTCAAACGAGCATAATTTCATAAAAATTGAAGTAGCTGAGCAAGGTCTGTTGGATAAATACCTTCAGTAATAACTTGACTTGAATAATAACTTGAACTCGCTATTTTACAATTCAAGGCACTTCTTAACCATATATAGAAATGTCGCTACTGAAAGTGTGACGCCTTAGCACCAACGAGATACTAAAGACCGACATCCTTAACGGGAGTTCGCGTCCTTGTGAATATTGAAGTAATTAAAAGTTAAAAAACTGATAATATTGTATTAATTTTAGGGTTTATTAGTTTAGTAGACGTATTTATGCATTTAGAACTCAATAATATTCGATATACTTCTTTAAAATTGTGATTTCAGTGTTATCATCAAAGTTTGATTATCAATAGAGATGATAACTGCAGAGAAAAAAATTGTAATTTTTCTGGAATATATAGGATATAATTTTGCATTTATTTCTGGAACATTTATGTAATAAAAAATCATGAATTTAATAATGTATGAGCCAAATATTTATGTTAATATAATAGCAAATTTATATCAATTGTCGATAATGTCAGCATTCTTCAATTACTTTCGAGCTCTTGGGGTTCTTTTTATACCACCGAAAATTTGCCCAAGGTTGACAGTCTTTAATAGTATCTCATTGGTGCCTTTAGCCTTTAGTGAAGAGCTTCGCACAATAAAAGAAACAGGGAACAGAGAACAAAGAATAAGAATTTCAACCTATCAGAAATCATGTATTGTGGAATACACAGTTTTTGATATTGGTTGAAATTCTTATTCTCTGTTCTCTATTCCTTCTTCCTATTATTATGCAGAGTCTCTGACACCAGAGAGAAACCTAAAGCCGGTTCTACATTAGTTGCAAGCCGTCGCAAGTTTGTTGCGATAGCCAATATGAAGCGTTGATTTCAAAATGCAAGCTTCAGATTGGCTGTCGCAACAAGCTTGCAAATAATATAAAACCGGTTTAAGAGGGGTCATGCTGACCTTTTTCCTTTACCGTGAAAACCTTTACCGTGGAAATTACCTCTACACATACACTATCGCCAGTACATTCATTTTCAGTATGGGAACTATGTGACTATATACATTTTCTGACACTATCGATAAAATCGTCAAAAGTAGATGTGGTTCGTTTCTATACTAAATCCTCAGGATAGCGTGTTGACTATCCATAGGAGAGATAGTGATCAGAGGTTTCTCTCTGGTGCCATGATGAAAGTAACAAATATGTTTGTACGTAGAAACTTTTGATTGATTGCCGAAATCCGTCATATGTAATAGCTAACCGCTACTTTCAAATGAGCTGCAATTGCGTAAACTTTTTACGTTTCCGGATAAAGGATAAAGTTACATAATCGCTCTCCATGAGTATACACATTTTTTAAGTTTAATTGATTAGGATACAGAAATCCGAAGACTTCGATCTTTTTTCAGTGACTTTTGAACGCACTAATCATGCGGACGCTTAAATATTTAATGTTTATTATGAAAATTTTTGTCTTACTTTTCACAGAAATAAAAGAATTCAATTTTTTTCATTTTATGAAGAAAAATATTATATAGAGCACAAGGTATTGATAAACTTAGACATATATTTGACTCTTTTTTACTTATTTGATAAATATATAAATAAATATGTATATATATTTATAAATATATAATAATTACTAGCACGATCACATATTTTGATATAAATAGGATCAAGATGGATATTTAAAAAAGAATCATTAATTTAAATTGTATTTATTAATACTTTCAGGCAGTAAATATTACAATGATTTTATTTTTAGTTTCACATTGATTGTTTCTTGATATTAATAATTAATGACATTTATCCTATTTATCAGAAGATGAATAATTAAAAAGAATTGGAGAAGCGGTTCCAAACCATAATAAAAACAAAAATTCATTAAAAATCATCATTATCAAATATTGAATCATTTAAAAAGTATCCGCGGTTTTTTTATTCAAAAATTGAAAAACCAGATACTTTTTAAATGACCTAATACATACACAAAAAATGAAAATGTAAGCAATATTCAATAATCGTACTCATTTAAGGATAAAGGCTTTGCATTTATTCATATTCCAAGTAAGGTTGCGTATACTTGCAATAAAATGAAAGAAACTTTTTAGAGATAGCTATGTGTTCTTTCTAAATAAAGATCTTTTTTCATACTACATAAATGTTAGTTAAGTCAAGCTTGAAAACGTAGCAAGCTAAAGTAGGCCTTTATAAAAATGTAATTCAAGTTTTATTGCAAAAAGTAATGCTACTCACTTTCTATGCTAAATCCATCATGAATTTCATATGGATCATGATGGAAATTTTTATAATTTATTAGGATAGAGAAAGAAAGAATAACATTAGGTTCGTACAGAAAAATCAGTATACAAAATATTCCGTTGTGGATGTCTCATAAAGATCGTAATAATACTTAAGGATAGATTCCTAAGATCATTTTGAGACGAAAATTTTCATTAACCATATTAAAACAATATAAAATTACCAGTTCTAAATTCAAAAGTTAATAATATTAGGATCAAGGGTCATCTTCTTTCCTATAGTTAACAAGTTCTATATTGTTATCTAATCTAATGCGTTATCTTTCTTACTTCAAATCTCTCTATCTTCATTTTTCATCACATTTTTTTCATTATACTTCAATACTCGTCTATCATTGAGTTTGTTATAATAGTTTGGTTAATCAGTTATATAATAAAATTAACAGAATTAAAAATTGCGAGTTCATCAGATTTGACTTTACTGTTTTCATGTGATTTCGGACTAAATATATAAAGTTAGTGAATCACTTAAAGTTTGTGAGTTTCGGGTGTCGGTAGTGTAAAATACCAACCACATCTGAACAACTTTAAACAATATGATTCACTAAATGATTATAGTAAAAAAACTATTATGGCCTCAATATTTTGGTATTAAAATTTTCGTCTTAAAATGATTTCAGGAATCTACTCTTAAGCGTTGTTATGGTCTTTACGGGACGCTCGGTGACAAACAATTGATAATGAGTAAGGACAAATTAAGATCCTACCAATTGTGTGATCATAATAAAGACTACAAATTTAATCATAATAATGCTATCGAAAAATGCATTTGAGGAGACACTATTAGCGCTATTTTGTCATTCTATCTTCATAGTTTAGGCACAAAACAAGTATAGAATGACACAAATAGTGTTAACAATGTCTTCCCAAATGCACCAAGAAACAACGCAATGACAATCCCTAATGCCTGCAATAACAATAAACATCAGCTATTAATATATTATATTAATATTTTAATTAGATTATCAGCTTTTATGAAAAGACCTACAATTTTCCTCTTATATAAATAAATGCGTGATTATATGTTAAATGACTCTAATTGCGAAGTACTATGTATATTTAAACTTGAAAAATATGTGTGCATATATAAGTCTTATAAAAGTAATAATTATTCTTAAGTAGTTTTCAATTCATTCTTTGCTACTTTCAAATATTTTTTTTAAATATAATCGAAGAAAAGAAATTGTAAGTAGAAATTTGAATATTTTTATAAATCAACTATATAATAATTAATAAATAGATTTATAAATGATCTTGTAAAGTGTAACCTTAAAGAAAGTAAAAGAACTATAAATGCTATTATAGTTCTTTTCCTAATTCCTAAAAATTAGACACATTTATATTATTACACTTATGATTTCAGTATTTTTTTCTTTCTTTCATCACTATGAAACATCAATATTTGAAAAATAATATCAAATATTTTTTAAACTTATTCTTCATTAAAGAAAAAAATGTTCATACAAATATTTAAATTTATAAGCCTTTACTCTGCAGTCTCAAACGTTTTATAGAAAATGTATGCAAAAAGTAAATATAATCAAACATTTTTTGCTATATCAAAAATTTTCACCGTATAATAATCTTGTTAAAATATCTGAAACGTATCTGTCACGATCTTGAAAGTTCTTTCAACATATTTATATATTCTCATTGCTTCAACGAAACTATTAAGCCCTGAGAACATTTGACACAGCAGGAACGCCTGCAAGATTCTAAAATTTTATTGAATAATACCTGAAGTATACATTTGCATTTTCAAAATGTATTTGTAGATAAGAAAATTTTTATAGGCAATGATATTTTGAAATTTTCATTCATTGGAATTTTTAACATACAAGAAACGGCAAACATCTATGAATCGTTCCCTTGGATAACCCATATCACTTATCCATATTTTGAGATGTGAAATAACAATAGTATGTTGCATTGACGCATTTCAATGCACAGGAATGACTTTGGGAGAATACCACCAAGGGCTAGTCACAATTAATTTATGTTTGCTGAATATTTACATCAAACGAATTAATATCTCTAGTCAGCCTTGCGTGGCTTACGCTTGCGAATATTAGGACTACTGGTATCAGCTTTACTGTCTTTATCTTTCTCACTCGTTTCTACTTCATTCATCTCAGATTCTTTTGTTTCAGATTCCTTTGCTTCAGATTCCTTCGTTTCAGGCTCCTCTGTTTCAGATTCTTCTTCATCTATTAAATCATCCCCAATGTTTTCTGCAATTTCATCCTCGTCTGAATTTTTTTCTTGAATAGGACTGTCTGTTGCACTAGTCTGTTTCTTCTTGCCTTGTTGCTGTGCCGGTTTTTGTGGGAAAAAGAAGTCAATCAAACACACAACAAGCTACAATCACAAATACAGTTAACATCATCTGTTTGTTAGATATATAAATTTTATGTATCATATAATTATAAAATATATTATTCCTACCAGTCCTAATATTGTGCCTAAAACAACTGTTGCAGCAGCAAAAATTAAGTAACTACCCCACACAGGTAGTCCAACATCTTCCAAAAGTTGATTGTGGATATTCTGAGTGAAAATAGTAATGTTTCATTGAAATTTTTACAATAAACGGTAATATTATTTGTGTGTGTGTGTGTGTGTGTGTGTATGTGTGTGTGTACATGCATATGTGTATGTAACTTACACGTAACATTTGGGATAACTTAAAAAATTGACTTAAAAATGACATATGGAATGAAGTTGGATTTTTCCAACTAGATATCGGATCCACTTTCGTCCATGTCTTTTCAGATACAAATTCGATCAACGATGATATATCTCTCGGGCTCTTATACTGCCTAAATATTCCATTGTTTACACTAAGAAATAAAAAATTAATTCTAAGATACATAGTCATAAAATTTAATATAAATTAATTTGCAAATATTAAAAAATAATTATGTTAATATATATATATATATATATATAATATTAACATAATTCACGTCCTCTTGCTTATAACCTAACATTCCCTCCTGTCTTTCTTAGTAAAATACTT
>NW_011626625.1:1091359-1101653 GCF_000204515.1 Acromyrmex echinatior
TATATATATATATATATATAATTGTAAAACTTAGTTTAATTGTATAAGCTTTCAGACAATGCTATCAACTACAAAATATATTGATAAAGAGTAAATCTAACTATGACTTTATATTCCATATTCTTTACAAGAATACTTCTATCTATTGAATTCATTCAATTATATCCCTTTATAGCTGACAGTGAGACTATTAAACCCAGTGATTATTTAGATAACAAAGATTTTGATGAGTAAAAATAATTTAGCTTTTTCTGTAAAGTATGTTAAAATACAAAAAATACATTACATTTGAATTTACCATTAGCTGTTAATGTGTGTCTCGATTATTGTAGCAATTGCTATTTTATACAAAAACGTCAAACAATTTCATTTTCTTCATATTACATTTGCAAATTTCATTTTGTTACATTTGATTATTTTTAAAATAAATTTAATATTTATTCTTTTTTATACAAGTTATATCATTTTAAATTCTTGAAATTATTTAAAGCCTTTTAATCCTGTAAAATCTTAATGACAATCGTCAAGGACGAACAAATTCGGGCATTTTTTGACACGGCATTAACCACAACGATGTCGACGTGCACGGTCGCACTTACAACTCAATCATCCACTCTCCAGTAAGCATAAGATTCCAGTTATCCTCGTTCAGTTGTTCCACCAGGCTGCCCTTCGTCCGCCGCGTATTCGTGTCTACGCTCGCGCTCGCGTACGTGGACAACAATGCGACGTAGATGACATAAAATACGGGACCCATTCTGGCGACGTCTCACCGTCGACTTTAACCAACACTCACCCAACGTCACCGGCACCGTACCACACTCAACTCAACTTGATCACACTATTGCGAGCAAATAAAATATGAAATACTTAATGCCTGCTGGCTTAACTGGCTACTGTACAGTGCACACTGGACGCGATGAGCGATGAGCGACGAGCGATATCCAATAAGAGCTCTGCTTTACATCGTCATGTGAAAAAAAGCAGAGCTTTTATTGGATATCGCTTGTCGATATCCAAGCTTTATAAACCAATTGTATTAAAAGGCTAAGGTTTATAAACCAATTGTATTCATAGTCGGATTTTTATATTTAAGACCGTCTTAAGTCAATCATATTTAAGATCAATCTTAAAAAGTCACGAACCAATTAGAGGGCTATAATCTTAAGATACTACTGAAGACTGTCTTGAAATAAAAATGAACCATGAATACCAGCCCTTTGGGTATGTTACCTTAGATCTGTTCGTGTTGCTTGCACTTTTTGCACTCGACATCTTCGCTTTCTCTCTTTTCAAGGCCAAATATGTATCTATCTCATTTTAGTGTAAAAATATTGTATTTGAGAATTTCATTCAACGTGAACAGACCTCTTATACCTATGGTTTCGATGGTACCATGAAAAAAGCCGGGAATGCTGAGATGGCTGCTTTGAGGATTTTCGAGCTTCTTTCTGCATAAATATTGTGTTGATGTGTACGTGCAAGTATGTTTTATTTGTATTTTTTAATCGCGATAGGCGTCGCAGTACATATGATATCTTTTTGAAAGCGTAAGTGAGCCCGGCGAGCGTACAGGTGCGAGAATCAGGAAAAGTTGAAATTTTGCGTGCGTTTAAAGAATTTTAAGGAAGAATATCCTCAGGTATGTACATATGTTTCTAATTCCGTAAAATTTTGCTGATATTTTAACTCATTGCTTGATTTTTAATCGTCCAAATTCACAGATATAAAATTCTCGTTTAATTTTCTGAGTGTATTTTTGCAGATTGACAACATGTCAGCGGTATATCCGACTTTACCGAAACTGGCAGTGAGAGACAATCTCGACGACGATGATCTCACCGACATCGATGATGAAGTATTTATTAGGGATGGAAGAAACGGTGGATTGAAATTAGACGACGATGGTGGAGTGAAACAGCCTCTCATGGCACCTCGTAGAAAATGCAAAAAACCCTGCAACTTGGAGAACCATAAGATCCCATATAACATGCTTCTCGTGCCAGTGTGCTGTGGAACTACAGCATTGATTGTGCTGTTAGGCTTAATTGTAGTTTGTATATTTACTGCAAATATATTCCCAATGCCGTTAACTATATTGAAAAGCTGGATGTCACATGATTTAAAAAATCCTATAAATGAATCAGAGATAATTCCATGTACCTCACTCTCGTCCAGTGTTTTATGGGCCAGATCATTTCCAAAGTTAACACCTGAAGCACCTCTTAGGAGTAATGATGTTAACTCTGATGGAATTGAAGATATTATTGTAGGATTTAGTACAGGTATAAAAAGTATTAATTCAAATAAATGAATGATTTTTTGTGATTATTATTTTAATTTTGTTTCATTTTCTTTTTGTATATATTATAATTTATAATTTTCTGTGTTATATACTATGTTGCATTGTGATTTGTAATTGGCTATTTCTATTTTATTTGCTTCTTTTACAGATTTTGATTTGACATTTACATGATGTTTCTTTATAATCTAAGGTGAATTATTGATATTTTTTTCTGATTATTAATTTAATCAGTCACTGTAAAGATTATTGATTTATAAATTCAGGTCTGGATATGATGGATACAGAATATATCTGTACTATATATTTTGGGAATCAAACGCCGTGTCTAGGCGGTGTACTAGCACTGAATGGTAAAACAGGTGAATCTATCTGGACACATTGGACTGCTCATTCCATACTTTCTGTTGACTGCGATGCAGATTTGACGAACGACAAAGTTAAAGATTGTATCATATCTGGACGTGGTGGAATACTACAAGCTATTGATGGCCATGATGGTTCCAATATATGGGAGATACCACTTCAAGATCTAATTTCTGAGCTGCAAATAATTTCGGATGTCTATGATGCAAGATTTATAGCTGATATGGATGGCGATGGTATTGCTGATGTAATAGCATCACATGTTGTACAATCAGATAATATTCAAGCAAGTAATGTACTTGTAATATCGGGTAAAAGTGGCAGTGTCATACGCAATATGAATTTACCAGATACGGAGCAATTGTTCGTAGCACCGCAAATTATAGTACACCCTGATGGAGAAAATATATTCGTTCTAGCTACAACCAGTCAACAAGATTCCGGAGGATTATATATAGTATCCCAAGCTAATATATTTTACGGTGATTTGGTATGTAGTAACAAGATCTGTTAGATTTTCTTTTATTAATATGAAAAGATTATCGCGTTAATTGCTACTTTGAATACTTTTGTTGCAGCAATTGCAAAAGCTCAATCATAACACTGGCAAAAATGCGCTGTTGCCACCAATTTTAATCGATATTACATCGGATGGAATTGAAGATATTGTCGCTGCTATGTTCAATTCTACGATTATAGCATACAATGGAACTACATTTGAGCCTATCTGGAATTACACGGTTCCCAATTCCGAAGTAATTAGCATTCCCATTCCCGGTTATTATAACGACGATGATATACCAGACTTTATGGTGAAGCATCAGATAGGTACTGGCTTATCCACATACTATTACACTGTAGCTACAGTTATAGATGGTCGTAATGGGCAGCCTTTGCTCGAGAAACCGATGGAGGATAGTTTAAGTGGGCAAATGTCTGGATTATCGGTCACTGTCGATGGATTTGGCAATGATTGGTTTTTGCATTGGTCCACCGACTGTTTAAATTACGAAGGAATCAAGGAAAAATATCAGTTCTTAAAAGATCAGAGTTTCATGTCACAAACTCGCACCGATCTCTGCTCCCTGAGATTCAATTCGACACTTACTATGAGATTACTAGCTTTGAGTCAACATGTCGGCCCGCCTGGATTGTCATTATACTTCTCGGAGGACTGGAAGTCGGTAGAGTTCAATAATTCAGTCGACCTACGAAAAGAAGAGGAGAAGAATCTGAAGTCCCATTCGCGATTAAAGGTCACGGATACTTATTCAAACATACCGCTCGTTTCCGAGAGATCGCCAAAAGTTCATAAAAATCATCGGAAAGATAACATTTTCAAACACAAAGATAGTCTACTCGAGATAGGCAAATATGATTCGGACGCGGTATATGAGAACTTCGACGAATTTAAGAGTCATAAGAAACATAATCCCGAAGACACTGTAGAAAATTTGAACGTAGATCAAGCATGGAAACAGGATAACAAATGGATGGAGGATGATGTACAGCCGGATAAAGAGTATGATAGTATATACGAAAATGATAATGGTAATGAAGACGGACAGAATGTAGATTATTCGCAAGGTGAAGTGCGAGAACAGAGAAGTGTCGTTCCTGTGATTAAAGATATATATTCGATAAATATTTCTCATAAAGAAATTAATTCAACACCTGAATCGACGCGACACAATTTACGATTAGATCATGAGGAAATTAACACAGAAAAAAAGAGAAAAATGGAAGAAATCAACAAAAAGAATGACTCAATGAACGAAGCTGATGATATAATGAATATATCAATGACATCAACTTCGCAATTTCCAGAGTTATCATTAATTATGTCAAACAATAAATCAAATATCGAAAAGAATACTACAATACAGAATATATTAAAGACGAGCGAATTAATAGAAATAAAGAGCACAAATATGAATACAGAATTGCCTGAGGACACACATACTGAAGCATCAAATGTTACTAAAAATCAAATAATCACTGGTCATCCAGATGCAACTTCCACTACTAAGAAAGTCGTAGACGTACCTCAGGGAAGACACATTTATAAGCATAGTTTCCCTAATATTGTCCAAGACGCGGATGATGATGCTAGTATAGAAAAAGTATTTAAACGGGAATCACTGAAAAATCAAAGTAAAGGCAAGATTAATAAGAAGCAATTACTAATATTGTCATCAACTGATAGAGTTGTCAAAATACGACAGAAACGAAGAACGAAACGAAACTCGGAAATTAATAACAATCAATCGAACGATATCAATGGTATTCAGAAGCAGGCACCAACCGGTATTCTGCTACCGTCTATTATCGAATCCAAAGGAAAGACATCGATAGATTTAGTGTTTCCTACGTTTTGGTTACCGTCATCTGAAGTATCTCTGATCTTGTCTCGAGCAGATGTAGAGTGCATTGACAAGAAGAAAGCATTATTAGATGATAAACTTGAGTACAAAAAAGATGACGACATCATCAGCGAATGTTTATCCGAGCGAGGCATTAATTACAGATTATATCAAGAGGCAATGGATAGGGAAAATACCAAAATCGCATTTGGTCAAATGACAATATACAGGATGAAACTAGAATGCGTATGTCCGGAGGATATGCTACCTAATCAAACATGCAAAAATATTTCAATACATCAGAGCTGGCCAGAATATTTAGGATCTTCTGGAAATGGCTATTTTAAGCCATTACATAAATTAAATATTTGAAGAAACTATAATATCTTGTCGAATTATATAAATTATTGAAGAAACTTTTATTGTAAATTGTAACGTTCTCTAATGGAGTCGTTAACGATTAACACAATTAAAAAATTATCAAATAGTCACGTGCGCTATTTGCAAAAATATACAATAACGATCGTAATTCTAATCAATATTGTTATATAAAGTAATTTATATTAATATTTATATGCAGTTTTCTTCGCGAAATAGAAAGGATGCAAATATATATGCGTATTTGTACATATAAGAATATTGTTGCTCTCGCATTTAAAACTTTTATCAGTTAATTTTTTATCAGAGAATTGCTGTAATCACATATCTGTTAATTACTTACTGATAATTAAAAGTTTTTTTGAAATGCAGTTATAAATGAAGAAGTAACTGTATGTGCCAAAGGAGACGATAGTTTTTTTATGTGTGTATACAAATATATTACAAAATTTATCATAACTTACGGTTGCATAGAAATTGATATAATTAATGTTGAAAGTATACGTTGTAGTAATAATTTAAACATATTCCAATGTCCATATGAATTGAAATAATCTCATATATATATATATATATATATAAATAATTAATATTTCAATTCATTGCAAAACGCCCATTATATACTTATATATAATGTTATCACATATTGATAATCAAATGTTGCATAGCTATATAATCTGATGTATATTGATTGTATCAGCAGATACAAATATTCTATGTAACTAACAAAGATATATTCTGGTGCTATCGATTTATATATGCCTTCTTACATGCATTTTCTATTAATTTAAAGAACAGGAAAAATAATTTAATTACATAAAGTTTTTAAATGCTATTGCCTTTTCTGAAAATTCATTAATTACATTTGTAGGATAATATAAATGTAAACATTTAATCATTGTTAAGTGTAACACAAGTATTCGAAGAATATAAAATATATATTAATTGATCAACTTTTTTTATATTAATTCTTCCTATATATTATATTTTCGTTGCTATGGCATATTTGATCCATAGTTTGATCAATATTGGTTTATTAGAAGTCTTCTTACTGCTTCTTACATCATTTGATTGTTACTTTTATGTGTGATAGATACTTTATTCTTATAGCTCTTGCAAGAATAGAATAAACCAAACGGTTTAAATGTAGCGTATAATAAGCTGCATTAAGTACAATGCAAATTACAGCGGAAAGAAGCATGAAACGTCGTAAGATACATATGTCACATAAGTTTAACAGTTAGTCCATAATTAACAATTTTTTAATGATGCATTAGCGGATTATACTTATACTGCGTGCAGCAGTAAAAATGTTCGGAAAACCAATCTATTTGTAAGTGTTTATTAATAGTATACTTTTGTAAGACTTGAATATGGACATACAATTCTTCTTAAATTTACTAACATTTATATTTTTTCTAGCGAACATGTGAATATTCCGAAACTCTAGATAACAAGAAGTTTCAAGACAGGGATAATTTTTTAGTAAAATACAAATTATACAATTACTCTTTAAATTTTGGGTAAATCTTTGCTTATTGTTCTTATTCCAAGAATATTCTCTTATTCAATCAAGTCTTATACATTCAAAATATTACTTTTCTATCAGAGATATCAGAGATTAAGTTAAGAAAACTTAAACTCTGTGACTTTATAGAATGGCTGTACAAGATAAGACGATTGGATCTATTAGCGGAGACATGTATAAGCATTTTCAAAAATCTATGGTACCCTGTGTAACATCAAAAGTACAGACTGCAGATATCTCACCACATTGTTTGGAGCACAAGACTCTGTATGGAATTCTACAAAATACACAGAGGCGATGTTACACTGCATTCTCTAAATCGAAACCATACAAAAATGCAGAAACGCAAACGGATTATAGAGAAAGTGAGGCGCAAACTGAACCTTGGGAGCCACCATGCAAAATTGTTCCAGGTAACAATTATATTGCAGTCATACTGTATCAGATTCACATAGAATACATATAAGTCAATCAAGAAAGCGGAAAAAACAAAGCTGGAAATGCCGAAGTGAGAACTTTACAATATATTAATTTTCATTTAGGCCATAATCCTGAAGTATTGACATTAGCTCATCTAACTTGGGAGCATGGATTACCTGCAGGTGTCCATGAGGTACACGTTATCAACAGGATGCGGATAAAAAGAGCTTGGGAAACCATTCTACCGCCTATAGATACACCGGCCAATATAAAAATGCGAAATTCAATAATAATGGCCTTAGAGATAGACGAATGGGCTTTTCGAGAATCGGTAAGTATTTCAAAACATAAAGAAGAATCATTTATCTGTATATATATATATATATATATATATATATATCTTCTTTTTTTAATTATATAATAAATAAGTATAATAAAACTCTCAACCTAATGTAATACCTACATTTCTTCCTTCTTTAATTATAATTTTAGGAGATTCAATTCATAATGAATTTACGTCTGGACCTAATGAGGAATCTTCTACAAAGTCATGAATCAAAATACGAGAAAAAAGTGCAGGGTCGTTTCAGTAGACTTGAGAGCAAACTAACCAAATATCGAGACAATCAAATTAATGCTATCAGATATAATCTTAAACGAGATTTGCGAAAATTATATAAGAAACATCGCAATGAACATCAATCTCGCAAACCCGATATAATTGAACGATATATCAATCCCAAATCTGATCTGTATACACCGCAAATGCGTTTCGATGAACATCCCCAGAGGCGGCACGAAATTTTATCGAAGCAACTCTCAAGTGAATATCATATTGAGCGTGAGTATATATTTAATTTTATTTAATTGTAATTAATACGCAATTGCTGCTATTCAATTCATCGCAATTGTTATTTAGAAGAAGAAGAAGAAAATGCAATACTTAGTTGGCTACCCACTATCGAAGAACCAAAAGTAATTAAACATAAACCTAAACCAATAGACATCTGCATACGAGAAACCAAATGGACGGAGGAAAAACTAAAGCAGCTTCATTCCGATTTGAAAGCTATTCGAATGAAAGTCAAATCTATAGACGAAGGTCCAAGCTTAGTAAGGCGTAATCACGAACAATTAGTTTTGCCTACCACACCGCGCAGATCGGGTATATGGAACAATAAACAGAAACAACGAGAAGAATCTGCTACCTTTATTCAGAAGCTTGTTAAAGGCAGAGCGATACAGTGTCTGGTAAATTATAAATCCGACCATTCATTATACTTTTAAAACAGATACAGAAAATAAGATTCTATAGAGTTGTATAATACGAAAAAGATATTTATTATGCTACAGATGTACAAAGGACGCGATAGATGTAGAGAGCTAATCGAGGAATTACAATCGACTCAAGTGTTCGAACACGAAGATTACGATGAAAAGACACATATGATTAATTTGCGACAATTACAAGAGCATCAATCAATGCAGGAAAATCATTTATGCGAGATTCTTGATTCCTTAGAGGGGAAGACAATCTGTGGGACATTAGATTTTCTTAGTAAGGTAAGTTTTGTAATCTATTACCGCGAAACAGTTCACTCGATTATCTCCTGCATTATCTGCAGGAATTAGTGAGATTAGAGGATGAACGTAGAGCTCACGCCTTTGCCTTGCTTGCCGAAAGAGAAAGATGTATGAGAGAAGCCGCCGAAGCTGGCAGGCGACAAGCAGAACATAATCGACGACGAGAATTTGATGAAATGTTCAAACAAATCATGAAAGTAAATCAAGACTCGGTGGAAGCGTACTTGGAAGATATTGTGAGAGAAGAAATCGATTGGATATCCGATAAGGCGGCTAAAGAACATATTTTAGAAATTTGCGATAAAATGGACGCTGTAACGAAACATGCCGCAGAAAAGTAAGTATGATTGAGCATTGATAACTAATAAATGTAAACAAATAATTTTATCAAAAGAATATGTAAAACATAATAATATTTTCACAGCGCTAATAAGTTAGCAGATGAAGAATTGGTAGCGGATATGATTTACAATTTTGTTTTACCGGAGGTGGAAAAGCATAATATGAGAAAAAAAATTCGCGATCAGCAGCAAAGTTATACGAGGAATGTATACATATCACTTTACGAGAAAATTTTAGAATTACCGCCCATTGAACCATTGCAAGTTCTGAATCAAGAAATTCCTGTACAAAATGAAAATGTACAAACCATCTGCATTACTGAAGAAATGATAAAGATTAATGATTAATTCGTCTGTACCGTGTTATCTTTTATATAAAAATATCCATTATTTTTTCTAGAAACAAGATATCGAGACAGAAGAAATAGAACTTCCAATTCCTAAAACAGATACGAAAGATAAAAAGCGAGCAGATTCAGAAATAAATTCCCAAAGCGATTTAATGGAAACTTAATAATATTAAAAGCTGCTTTTTTATCTGAAGGCTATTTTGTATTTTTTTTTTTATAATAAAAGTTAATTATTATAATAATGTTACTGAAAATGTAGAATTTGTGTATTAAATTTCCAAATATAATCGGATGTCTATGTTATACAAATAAACATAAAAAATATATTAACATTGTAGTTCGATCAATTATGTAACATTATAATTGCATGTCTAAATTCTATATTAAATTTATCAATATTGATTGATTGTGTGATATGTGTTGTTATATCAGTAAATTAATAATAACTAAATTGTTTTAGTTTAGGTACATTACATTCCGAAAAATATGTCCTTCATTTTAGATGTCTCTATAAAATAGTGAATTATGTAATTGGTGATAAAATGTCAAGCCAAATCATATTCTGATCAATGTTTAATATGAATACAGTCTTTTATATACGTCAATGATTATATATAACTTTACATATATATATATATATATATTTATATATATACAGGATG
>NW_011626625.1:1101999-1155050 GCF_000204515.1 Acromyrmex echinatior
AATTAAAGTACATTTTATTAAAATATTTTATTAAAATATTTTAATAAAATGTGCATTAATGTTATTACAACATAGTTTATTGTCCTTATTCTTTTTCAATTTCTTAATAAATGCACAACAAAATTATATTTTTAATCAATTTTACATTGGCATTTATCTGAAAAAAAGACATTTTTTTAATGTTTTGTTAATACATATATATACATATATACGTATATATTAACAAAATATCTATATATTAAACATTCCATGTCAAGAATCATCCTATTACGTCAAAATAAAAAATATTCTTCCTGACAAAAAAGAGTGGCTCACTTAACATGGAATACTCGATATATATATATGTACATATCCCGGATACACAGGAATTTGAAGTAAAGTACTAATAACCCAACAAAAAATTAGTTCATATATTGTTTCCTATAACTGGACAAGAAGCAATTTTATAAACAAAATTAACGCTTAAACTTGCTTACAAGTATTACTTTTAACAAGTTAAAATTTAAATGTACCGAGTGTACGTTATAATCATTATATCTATTTCGCCACAACAATTAAAAAATGCATTTTATAAAGAGTATAATAATTCTGCAAAAACCTTCACACTTGAACTATCATTGTAAAATGGGCCAAATTAGCGCGGGCATGATGAATCGATGAGATAACCATCTAATGTAGACTTCGAAAGTAAATTCGACATAAATTGTTTGAACTTTACGTCTTTCGCATCGCTTGACGTTTTTCTTTCTACAATGAGCTTGCGTTTCTTGGCTTGCAATTCATTCGTCTGCTGAAGTGGCTCGGCATCGGTGTTGATAATATGTGTTTTCCGTTTGCGATTTTCTAACGAATCGGGATTCTGAGTTCCTTCCCGTGCACGACTCACTTCGGTAGTCAAATCTACCATTTTCTGCTCCCATTCCTCGAGATGCTTTCGCACCTCGGCTAACAATGTGTCTTGATCATGTATCTTTTTTGCCTGTTTATGTAACTTTAAAGTTTGCTGTCGCACCAGATACTCTTGTCTCTGTATCCTGAGTCTCATTCTAGTAATTTCATTTCTCATAGACAAAAAGAACATCTTGTTCTTTTTCGTACGATCATTAATCTTCTTAAAAGTTTGATTAAGCTTCTCGGAGCAGGTTATATTATGATTGTTGCAATGCGGCAGTGTGGAGTTATTTATGTTCCTACCATGGGAGATCATGACGCCACCAGGTAAATCATATGAATTTACAGTACCAACCATGGATGTGCAAATGTTGTGCTTCAGATCTGGCAGGATCTTCTCATCAAAATGTTCCATGGCCATGCTGCTTATATCCCGTAGTTCCTGAAGTATCTCGTGTGCTCTAGGCGGTGTCTTTGTCTCTCGAATCAATCGAAGAACACGGAAAATTTCGTCGATTACCTGAAACATAATGCAACATACTTATTATTTAATAATATTATATTTGTAAGTTAATAAGAGTTTGTCTCTTGGTGTCCTTACATAAAATTTATTTTCTGTGAACTAGTATACACTTTAAGTTTGTTCACACTGTATGCTCCAACATGCTTCAGCATGTTTTTACCATAAAATCTTACATATTCCAACACATTTGTTAGAGAGAGTAGGAATTATAGAATGCTTTCCAATTGCAATATCCCTAGACACTTTCGTGCACACGGCGACACAAGTTGCATTCTAATTGTCCGTTATTGTCGACACAACACTACAGTAAGCTTGTGTTTTCTAGTGACAATTATTAGGTGCGCAACTAAGTTCTCGCTGTTATTTTGATGAAAATGCCATCAAAATAACAGCGAGAACTTAGTTGCGCACCTAATACATAACTACTAATTCCGGCGGCTATAAATGAGATTGAAGGACGTTAAGTGACCGGCACTTTTATTTTTTTGTTTAATATAGGCGGAAAAAGCTACATTTAATCTAGCTCTATCCAAAACGAGTCTCAATCGCGCACAACATATACATTCCAATTGAATTGTGCACAATGTTACATTTTATGCATTCCTGTGTGTTAAGATGTGTTAAGCAATTGGAAAACATTCATAGTAGAAGCATATTGGAACATGTTGGAGCATTACGATGTAAATAAACTTTTTTAGAATTCAAAATGAAATAGATATATGTCTGATATTTGGAGAAAGCAAGAAAGTTTTAGAACAATCTAGTACATAAATAAAAAAAACAGATTTATTATCATTATTATAGTTTTTATCATTTGTAAAACCTAAACAATAACAATGTAATTGTTAAGTTAAGAGAGAATAGGAACCTAAACATAACAAATATTTATACATCAAGCAATGATATAGAAACCAATTTTTTATGAGGCAAAAATCTATTAGCTACCTATAGTTAAAGAAATAGAGAGAATAGAGAACAAGAATTTTAATTTATCAGAAGCTTTGTACTATGGAATATAACAAATAATTTCTAATAAGTTTCTAATAAGTTGAAGCTTTTTTTTCTGTTCTCTGTTCCTTATTTCTTTGATTATACATAGCCCTTTACCTTTCCTGGTATAAAGCAACAAACGTTCAGATCAACATATTTGATAAAAGTCATTGATAGCATAGAGATTCTCGTTTCTATTGCCGTCAAGATATCGCAATGACGTGCGAGAGGATGACTCCGTCGCTCAGACTCCCTTCTTGGCAGCTTGCTTTTGACAGTACGGAGGCATTGTGCATGATACTTCTCCATGAGATTGAAACCACGGTTGAGCAGTTTCTTACAGATTCGATCGAATTGTCTGCAAACCTAAAAAACACATTGTGGAATCTATGCTTCGCGAAGTATACGAGGAAGTGAAAAAAATCCTCGTGGATATTAAAGGGCGAACTTACGATCCTATATTTAGAAATTTCATCGTAGGAGAGGTTAGACAAAATCGCTTCCAAGCAAACATCGGGAAGATTGATCAGTTGCAGATGCGCATAATCGTTCGTTTGTTGCGCGGTAGAATTATATAAACGTTCGTCAATCATGTCACCTGTTCCTTCCCATTCCAAGGACGACGCGAAATGTACTTTCTTCATCATGAAATCTAAAGCGTGACCGTAATTGACACCAATTGACACGATCAACTACACCGGGGTGCTGCCATGGTGGATGTATAAAGGTACTTTTTCATGGCGGCGATTAGTCGCAACTTTTGACGAACGGAAAATCACGTGACTCCATCAGTCACTTGAAAGTCGAAGTTGTCGCTGTCAGTCGCTTCTGTAGTTCGATTTGATTAAAGTTGTAGCGACAATAGGCGATAATCACTACAATTTGAATTTATTTTATCAAAATGAATTTATTTTAATCATACAATTTCCGTTTTGCACAAACAAGGATTCTCTAAAATCTTTTTTTGTATGTTTTTCTATCTACAGACATAATTGCAACAAATGCTGCACTAAATAATCGTTTCTTCCTAACCTCTTCTTGCTTTTTCATAATTTCTAAACATTTCTTTTGCCATTCAGTATTCCTGTATATATTTAACAGTGCAACTATACCACTCACTATACTTGACAGTAAAGGACATTATGATTTGGAGCAAAAAGAATTGTAACGAAAGTCAATCGTAATGTCTGTAATTACTACTTTTCATCGCGCATTCCATTTTCATGATAGCAAAAAAAAAACAGGGATTGATGAGTTTTGTTGCTAAGGCCCGGTTGTCCCACTTTTTAAATTTTACCTGTTGGGTAAGTAGCAAGATTAGCCAATCACATGTACGGAGATTGTCAGATTTATCTAACAAGTAAAATTTACCAAAAGATTGTTGCAAGTTTATTACGATAGCCAATCTGAAGCGTCGATTTCAAAATGCAAGCTTCAGATTGGCTGTCGCAACAAACTTGCGATCAGCTTGCAACTAATATAAAACCAGCTTAAGAAGAGCGATATCCAGAGCCGCCATGTTGCCGCGGTAATTTGAAGTTAGCGTTATGTTAATATTATTTTACGTATTTATAATATAATGAATTTGATAATAAAAATAATTCAACTTAT
The DNA here is from genome assembly GCF_000204515.1 of Acromyrmex echinatior. The sequence continues at coordinate 1,106,015 of NW_011626625.1, forward strand.
ATAATTTATAATAAATAATATATAAATATAAATAATTATATAGACAACACATAAATAAAATATAAATACAAATAATTTATAATTCATATAATTTATAATAATTTATATGAATAAATACGACAATATAAATTGATAGACCTATGAAACATGATAGTCAGAATTTATCATTTGTTTTAGTTGATGATGAAGCGTTTCCATTAACGCGATACATGATGAGGCCATTCTAAAAGTGGCAAGTTCAATAGACGCAAAAATATATTTAACTATTGTTCAAGTCGAGCTTACAAAATCATGGAAAATGTATTTAGGTTACTGTGCAAGAATGCGAATATTTCGCAAACCAGTAATTGCTAGCATATTTACTGTCATTAGAATAATCAAAGCGGCAACATGTCTACATAATTTCATAATATCAAAGGAACTGGAGCAGCCACATGCGGAAAGAAAATATATAACATTAAATGTACTTGAATAGAAATTATATGTTACAAGTATGGAAGATGCAGGAACGTTTGGTAGAAACAGACCAACAAAAAGTACTTCTCAAATAAGAGATGATTTTACAATATTTTTTGAAACGTATGCGGTTCCATAGTAATGGAAGAAAGTTCTACAGAATAATTTTTAAAAAGATTAAGAAGTACAAATGTTTTTTATTATTCATTTTATTTAAAAAAAATATGCTACATAGACATTTCATGAAAAAATAAAATTAATGTGTCAAATAGAATGTAAAGTTGATTTATCACACTTTCGTATGTCAATATTTTTTGTAACCGTTATTTAAAGTATATAATTTTTATTAACATTATGTATAATAAGGGTAAAATGGTACTCGGTGACACTGAGGTTGTTTACAAACCTTAATGGTTCTCTTGAGTTTATCAAAACTCATTCCCCTGTTATAGTCGAACGACAGGGGAATGTTCGACTGTAGTTGGTTGATTTTTACATTCTGATACGGATTAAACCCTCGGTGGAAACTAGGCCATTGTCTTTACACGCCTACTGACAGTTGTCGGTGTCGTTGCGCAGATATTAGAATTCGGGTCTGAGCATAAGAATTATCGGAACACTTACTTAGAGACTTGAATTGAGACGTAAGTAACGCACAAGCTTTGGTGTATGACGTACGATTTATTTCCATCTCTTGGAGACACGGCAATAAGTCGTACATGAAAGCTTGTGCATTACTTACATCTACAATTTAAGTCTAAGTAAATGTTACGACAATTCTTGTGCTCAGATCCTAAGGTTAATTTTACATTGCTCTTTCTTGCTGTTTGTCTCTTGCCTTTTTTAATCAATAAGACAAGAGACAAACAGCAAGAAATAGAAAACAAAAAGCACATTACAGAATTAGCCTTAGTAAGTGTTACGATAATTTTTGTCAGACTCTTCCTCTAGAGTTAAGACATAAAACCGGAAGGACGCCATTGCCGGGTGGCCGGAAACAACACAATTCTATCATGATTGATAATTGATAGACTGATTTCGCGTTTGCGCCTTCTACACATGAAACAGTTGCTCACATCAATTCACAGATTCACTACTCCATCAAAAGTATCTGCAAATGGCGACGTTTAAAGGGACTTGAAATCTGACCAATTAGAGATCGATATCCCTTATGACTTGACTCCTTATAGAGGACTCTAGCAGATATTTTATATGGTGAAAAAGCTGCGCAACAACACTGACAACTGTCGGTAAGCGTGTAAAATAGTTAGGAGCCCGCACAATAAAAGGAACAGAGAACAGAGAAGAATTTCAACCTATCAGAAACTGTGTATTCCACAATATATGATTTCTGATAAGTTGAAATTCTTATTCTCTGTTCCTTATTCCTTTTATTATGCAGAGTCCTTTACAGAATATAGACCCAGATTATCTCTTCCACCATGTGAAAAACTTTGTTTTGTACGTTTACAAACGGTCAGCTGTAAAACAGTTCCAGGTTCCGATGGATTGTTCGAAACTATTTCTAGAACTTTGTTTCAAAATAGAAGGGTTAAAAATATCCGTTAATTCTCTGTCCGTAAATATGTATATTTCCATGTAAGAGAGACAAAGAGAGAAACTTTTTAGTTTTCACTTTGTTTACATAATGTTACAATGACAGAGTGAATGTGAAGTCTCTCGTCGAAGAAAAGGCATACGATAACAAATATTTCGTTCACCACGTAGCAAGAATGGCACTTTCTTCGAAAGACATCGTGAAACTATTGGATCTCCTCAATGAGGAAAACTTGGACACCACCTTGGAGAACCTTTGCAATCAATTGCATCAGAGCTTCCCTAAGGAAGAGCGCTTTAACGTTGGAACAGTATTGCTGCTGCAGTTGCAGCAGGTTGATCTGCTGCCTAAGCACACTCAACGTGTTGTAGCATTGACGTTGCTGTTCGACTTGTATCGAGGAGAACCATTAGCTTCTACGCCTTTCGCTTCTGTATTTGTACAAATGCTAAAGTCTCAGGAAGACGTTAACAATGGAAGCTCGAAACTATCCAACCACACTGGTCACATACCGTTCCTATCGAATTGTGAAAAGAATCTACTTGTCAATTTGATGGGATATAATCAGAAGGATGTTATCAAGAAGACACCACGTCAGATTGTGGATGAATTCTCATTCTCCACAGTACCATCTATTGATCTGACCAATTTGCAACTGCAATTGGCGGAACATCAGTCCGAATTGCCAGCCGTTAGCAAATGTGGAAATCCTATAATACTACCTGACATGGATCACTCCAAAGGAACAGAATATGACGCGGCTACCGTTAGAAATATAATAGAAAACCTCGCTACTGGTGATCCACCCTTATGTAGGCAGAGTTATCGTCCAGAATTTCTGAGACTTGTACCACCGATTTATCATTCTATCAATGAGATTGCTTGGTTCCATATCACCGAACCGACTCAATTTACAGTCGAATATGATCCTAGCATGTGTGTGTCAAACTGTGTCAGCTTTGAGGCACGTAAACTCATGGGCAAAGCCTTCAAAAATGTTTTAACTTTGATGCAGCAACAAAACTTGATCAGTGAATTGGAAAAGGATCCGAAGCTCGTTTATCACATTGGACTGACACCACCTAAATTACCAGATCTGGTTGAGAACAATCCTCTGATAGCCATCGAAGTTTTATTAAAACTAATGCAGTCCAGCCAGATCACGGAATACTTTAGCGTGCTGGTGAACATGGAAATGTCCCTTCATTCCATGGAGGTCGTGAATAGATTAACTACCACTGTTGATCTACCGACGGAATTTGTACATTTATATATCAGCAACTGTATATCCACTTGCGAGACTATCAAAGATCGTTACATGCAAAATCGATTGGTACGACTTGTTTGTGTGTTTCTGCAATCCCTGATAAGAAATAAGATCATAAACGTGCAAGAACTATTTATCGAGATTCAAGCATTCTGTGTGGAATTTAGTCGCATTAGAGAAGCAGCCGCATTATTTCGACTCCTGAAACAACTTGAGTCTGGTGATACTGGTGGACTCAATGCTCCACCTGCAAGATGTAGAACTGACATGTGTTAAAATGTGTAATTATATTTATAAATATTATATAAATGAAATATTTATATAAAAAAAAATACAATTAAAAAATTAGTTAATTAAAGAACATGATAAAAATGTTTAATAGAAAATATTATTTTATATTAAATTCCAATTAGATGTATATTCTTTATACATCTAATCGGAAATGAAATCGGAATTGAAAGTTTATATTATTAATCCTTTATAGTCACTGGGAGTCCAGGGGATCCCAAAAAAGTTTTATATTTTTAAGATCTTTTTTTAAAACGAATTTAAACATTTATCCTAAGTTCAAGATACTCTTTTTACATCTTCGGCCGCATATTGTTCCTTGGACGTCAGCGATCTTAGCGATTTTTTTAAATATGTTAAAATTAAAAACTTTAAAAAGTCACTGCATTTTCATATTCTACAATGTTTAAAGTATGTTCAGTAATTTTTGTGATTTTAAGAAACAAAAGCCGTAAATATGGCAATCAATGAAAATGTTGGGATTATTTTGCTCCCTGTGTGACCAACAAAATTCTCAGGAGGTGACCACGAACAAATATTAACATATTAAGTGAAAATAGATTAAGATCTTGGTGTCTAATATTTAAATGAAACCTCAGTGTGATTGAATTGGTAAGACTCGTGAACTTTAGGAAATCCAAGTTCTCGAATTTCGGCCGAGATATTTTTCACAATAAATTCTTTACAATATTTTTGAAGATACTCATGCACAACAGTAATATTACATTGTTTGTCAATGTTCAACTTGTGATATTACATATTCCGGCTTCATAGTTTAGAACTATGTTTCAAACTTGTTCAAAATTAACAAATAATCGGTAAAAAACGCAATTTTGCTTGAATTGAAAATTCATACAAAAATATTATTAGACACTCTCCTTGATCAAACATGGTCTTCTTTACTCATTTGTGTTTATATTATTAAGTTATTATAATCAGAAAATATAAGTACAAATATTGATCATGTGTAAAAACACTATCAAATGTAACATATAATAAAAATATCATCCTATTTAATAAGACATATCGAACTTTTGTCTTGTTGAACATGTTGAATTGTCTTAAAAAAAAAAGGAAATCTTAGTTACAAAAATTCATATGATCTTAATGTTGTATGTAGGAATATAAGTTTCTTATATAAAATATTGAGAATAATATATTTGTATAAAATACTTCTAATCTAGAATTTGGCATACGTTATTTTTTTGTATTTTTTGGCGACATTATGTAAAACATTCTATTGTGTAATAAACAAATATCTTTCAATATATGTAAATAACGAATTTGTAATTGTAAAATTTTGACGTATTTGTATTTATTATATACCATACTTCAAGTACAAAAGAAACGAATTACAATAATAAATATCGCAATTGATACAATTTCGCTTTGTTCTCTAAACAAATATCTTATTTATTAATATATACACACACAACTCACACACACACACACACACACACACACACACATATGTATACATACATACATTTCATGATGTTAATTGATGTATAATCGGTAAACTTTCGTTTTAATATTTATAGAAATGTTATAAAAAAATGAACAAAAATTTATTATATGCATTAAACATGCATATAATATGCATAAGTATGACAAATCTCACAAACTGTTACAATTATAAATGTTGACATGATAAATGTCTATTATAATTTAATACCTTCGTATAATTAATAGATATGCATGATCCGATACAACTCGAACAATATTAACCATGGTATTAGCAATGGATCATGACATGGCGATAATCCACAAACCTGGCATTATTTAAATATTGTTTATAAACAAAATTATATAGATTGCAACATTTTGATTAACGTATGATTGACACAATTCTTATGAGTTGGCGTTTGGCCTTATTGCTGTTATTGAACTAACAAATAATTTTGTTTATTTTAAATCATCCTCGCAGACACACAATTTATATTACAAACATATCTCAGAGTTAAATAATATTTCACATCTTGTACATGCAACACAATTATAATACTACAAATTATTAATGCATAAATTAATGCATAAATGGAATAACTGCTAATATAACACAATAAAATCGCTATCAAAATAGTTTATTAATTTTACTTGCAAATTGATGTATATACCTTGTACATATCCATTGATCATATATTATATATATATAATCACTAATAAGAATTTATACACATAACTTATTATACATAACTGATTCATATACGCATTAAAAATGGACATTACTTTGCATTTTTCGAAGTGTCCTGCATATTTAATTTGCCAATATAACATAAGGCGAAAAATATATAATTTTACTTGAGCTAAGAAAATATACTACAAATTTGTCACATTGTGTAATAAACTACACAGCGTTTATGATACAGTACATAGTAGATGTATATAAAGTAGAAAACCGAAAAAAAGATCTGCTCAGAACCAGCACAGAGATATTCCATTAACGACATTTATTGGTATCTTAAATATTACTGACATATAATTTCTTATATTTTTCTTGTAATAATTAAAACACCGATAAACATCGTTACTACATTACAGAACAACCAACAAACGTAGAATGTTTGCATGCTGGCATAGAACAAAATCATTTACATTTGTCCCGTAGTTTACAAAATACAATTCCTGCTATATAATTCTAAACTACATTGCACGACATAACAATCTTCTACTTCTTTTTTACAGTCTTCATTTTTACTACATTTTTTGTAGTTTTCCCTTTAGCTGCTATCGATTTTGTTTTTAGCGGCTTGATTTGCATCTTAACATCACTCTTGGGCACCTTTTTCGTTTTTATACTCTTCACTCCGTCTTTGTTATCTTTCGCTTTGACTTTGGTAATGCTTGGTATAATTACACCGGGTCTTATGCAGTTAGACCCGGTTGACTTATACTAGGCCGTTACTTTCACTTTCTTTTTTCGTTTTTTCTTCTTCTTATCGTGAAGTAATTCTTGTTTTTTCGCTATACAAAAGCGGCAATACCAATCCTCATCTTCAGCCGGTGGGACTTGCATACCAACACACACCCTGAAATATTAAAAAGATAGTAAGATTTTTGCTATTTTTATTAATTTCAACGTTATGCGATATAAATTATAACAAGTTATTTACCAATGATACCAAGCGTCACAATCATCGCAGCCGATCATTGGCGAGCCATCATCCTGGTTGCCGCATGCAGGACATATCCACACTTGCCGACCTCCTCGATCCTGGAACACTCATCTCAGAATAAACGGAATTCAACGAGAATTTTTATTTAAACCCAACCCATCTCTTACGAAATTCACTTTGGAGTTTTGGAAAATCATTCAAACATTTGCCAACGTTTGGATTCCTCAAATATTTATTTTAATGTGGAACATGTTTCTTGATAATGTACTGACTCTATGAGAATTAGTCAGTGGACTTCAAGTTAAGATATTTTGTCATGCTGTCCATGGACATTCCCTCTTATCATGAAGAAATATTTTAAGAAATAACAAAACAAAGATACTAGTAGCTTATAATACTTTCTTATAAAATTCCCTCTTAAATAATATGTGGGACTTATGTATCTCAATGAAATAATGATTTATGATAATATGAGTCGGAGATGAACTTGTCTCTTCTTTTTTAAATATTCGATACGCATCCTTTAAACCATATCCTAGCTTTTTATCTAAATCACTCCTATATATAAGGTAGCTAGCGTGCGCATTATTTCTGCATTTATATTTTTGCATTATACGTATCATGTTGCAACTAACGTATTATGAAGTATGAAAACTAATTATCCATAGCATCGGCGCACAGAAAATTTCTTGCAATGTTCTTTAAATGAGGTGTAAAGCGTACTCACCACGGTAGTGGTTGGTGTTGTAGGCAACACGTTCCTGCCATTTTCTTTGTCTTCTTTAGCATCATCCTTTTTAGGAACTGGATCTGCTTTCACCTCTGTACCGTTAAAACCGTCGGTTATATTCCTAACGGGTCTCTCATGCTAAATGTTTTTATGCAACGTGCAAATCTCATGCAATGGTTTGCTTTTTTACATTTTTTACTACATAACTTTCTTAATATTTTCTTTATTGTCTGTTAGTATATTACTAATAAATTATGTATCAATGATCGCAAACTATAAATGCATATATTCACTAATTAAATGAAGAGAAATAAAAGAAAAAAAATCATCATTATACCTTGAGTTAAGTAAATTCTTAATAAGATTTAAAAATAAGATGTAAGATGTGAGTAACTGATAAGATACATGCTCTCTAATGCTACTTAGTTAATAGTCAAGCGGCAAATTCAGTAGTGACATACAAGTCTTAATTGCATCTTGTAACTATTTGTACGTGAAGAATATATGTTTGCGCTAATATGACTGCATTTGCTAGAGAAGAGAAATTAATGAGAAGCATGGGCATATTATTAATTAATAAAAGAAAGATATACTATAAAAGAAATTACTTCTTTTAGCATATATGGAAAAATAAATTGTTAAAAATGAATTGTATATTAGTAACACACACTGGTACTACTCGAACTTTTACAGTGTATACTAATAAATGAAAAAAGTGGTAGAATTTACGGTAACAATTTAGTTGAATATATATTAATATTAAGGATATCCTGCGTTTTAAAGTTATTTCAATTAATAATCGATATCAATCGTGGTACATATATTTACAATAATGCCTCCATAAAATTTACATTTATATTGTCAATGGATATTTGTTCATTAAATCTGTCAGAATATTATTTGTATAATTACATTATAATCGCTTAAATTTGTAATGATAAGAAGAGACAAGTATATCACATATATGTATGTATATGTATATGTATATATATGTATATATATATATACATACATATATATATAGATATATACATACATACACATACATATATGTATATATGAATCGTAATAGTTGATCTATGTAGAATATATGGATGATAAAATATTGACGATAAATGTTTTATTACTCTTAAAATGATTAAATAAATGTTCTAAGTTAATATTATTTATTGTTTATAAATAATTATGTCTATATTTGCATAAATGCAGCAATTCTATAAATGGCAAACTCAAGATGCAGCTACTCAGAAAAGATTGTATATTTAAAATATATATGTCAAATAAAAAAAATTATCAAATTTATTAATGAATATATTCTCTCTAGAGAATATTATTTCTAAGATTTCTTTCCATATTATATGTAAGTGTAAATAGTACTTTGTAACAGAGGTGGACTAGTCTACCAATCAATCCGACAAATGCCCGATGAGCCTGTTGTGATAAGCCTCCAAGAGCACAAGAAAAAGTGTGATAAGCCAACAAGAAAAAAATTGACAACGCTTTTCTTAGAGCCAATCATATATGGGTGATTCTGCTAAACTTTTTTGATGCTCTGGTTAATTTTGTCGATACTATTTAATTTTATGAAGTGCTATTATGTTTGAGTACTTCTTTAAGTAAATTGCTATTTATTATTATTTAAGTAAAACAAATAAATAAATATAAAATATACACAAACGTATAAATGAACGTATAAATGAACAAATAAATTGTTATTTATTTATTCATTTGATCATATGACACATCTAAAACTTATTATTTGAAATAGGCCCTTATTACCATTTAATTAATAATATTTTTTATTCCAGTCCGCCCCTGTTTGTAACATCTATTTTGTAACTTGAAATTATTCAAATTTAATATATTTATAAAAATATCTTTTCTGAAAAGCTTTCTGTACAAAATAAGTTTTGCGAGGCAGAATAGTAAAAATAGTAAAAATAGAATGGCAAAACAAGCGTTTAGATTCAATTTGTGAAAATTAAGAATAAAGAAATATTTAAGATTCAATATAAGAAATGAGCATTAAACTTAAAGAAAGTAAGTAATAATTGCAACATAAAATACACAGTAAGTCTAAATATAGCTATAAGAGAGAATGTGTACTACATTCATTATTTGGACAACATAACAATATATCAAAAAAGAGAGCGTGATTTAAGGGGAAAAGGGTAATATGATACCGTCACCACAAGATGTAAATGCATAGATAGCATGAACAGGAAATTGGAATTTTTGGATAGGTTCGTATTGAAAATAATATCGATGGGTTGGGTTCATCTCATTATATAAGATTAAAATGTCAATAAAATGTTTGCAATAACTTAAGACAAATTATTCTCAAATTTGTACAGGATAAGTATTTATAAAATTTTCCTTATAAAAATTAATTAAATCCAATTTAATTTACTTTCAAAATTTTATATGTTTCATTATCTATTAATTTTATTAATTTTTCATTTATAAAAGAATTTTTTTATACTTCCAGCAATGTTTTTATACAGAAATTAAATAGCTTTTCTTCTCTGTATAATTTAAAAACAGTCGAACAGGAGTGCTAATAAATTTCTGCGCTTTGAAATATATTAGGTGTAGTAAAAAGAAATCCATTATTTTTCCAATAGATGGCTTTAGTAATCTGTATCTCGTCTACGCGTGATACAGATTACTAAAGCTATCTATTGGAAAAATAATGGATTTCTTTTTACTACACCTAATATTAAAAATTGTGTAAGCTTTATATGTTATTTTCTATGTAAATATTTTAATCATAAATTCAATTTACTTACTTTGTAAAATTTTATAAAGATTCCGTACAAAATATTTCCATTTTAAGATTTTGAATTATGATGTAAATTTCAGTGATCTTTAATATGTAAATATTATAAGAAATGTACTTACAAAATAATATGGTGGTTGTTGTGGCGGCACTAGAGGATTCGGGAGTTTAGAAGGATTGTCAAACTGAGGTGAAGGTATTGGCTCACTCTGAGATAGATTTTGGAAGTTAGATTTCTTTGCTCGAGGAACTGATGCAAGTGGCGCGCTAGTAAGAGAGAAACAGTCTGTAGGAAGAGCAAGGCTTCCATCTAATATTCCCTCCTCTGTTTTCTTACTTGCTGACTTTTGCTTCGGTGGTCGTGTTATCAATGCCGATATTTTCGCCAATTCTGGACTAGGTTCCCGCTTAATTTCTTCATCGGGCTTTTTCACAAGTGCTTTAATAGTGCTGGAAAAAATAATACAATTATGATTATCTGTATGTCATAACATAATGCAGTTACATAATATAATAAAAATCTTTCTTCGATAAATCGATTACACGTATTAAAAAGCTAAACAAATTTATATTACGATTACATTAAATGGCGAATACATATATTTATTAATAAGAATTTATTTATAGCTTACATTTTTTTCATAGGGGCATTATCTGGAGTTGCCGGTCTAGGAGAAGCTGTACCTAATTTTAACGTAATTTTTGGAACAGCTTCTGGATTCTTTTCTTCCTTCTGTAATAAAACATATATAATAATTTAATTGTTGTTATTTACTTTCATATATTAGAAAGATAATACAAATACCATATTTTTCTTATTTGGATCTTTCTCCTTTTTCTTTTCCTTTTTCTCTTTCTTTTCTTTGAGTTTTTCCAATTTCTCGCGCTTCTCAGTCTTTTCCTTCTTCTCTTTAACTTTTTCGCCTTTATCTTTATGTTTCTCTTTTTTATCCTTTTTCTTCTTTAACTTATCTTTCTTTTCTTTCTTATGCTCTTTAGACTTCTGAAAATGTTATAAATTGTTATATATATAAAAATATAATTAACATGTTCTATCTTAATCAATTAATCTGATAGCTTTTACATGCATATAAAAGTTATTAGATTCAGTAAGATAGAGCGTAGTAATTATGACATCAATGATAAATAAAAACATAATATCGTGCGTAGGAGTTATCTTTATCGGAATATTTAAAAAATATTTTTTAATATGATTGAGATATCTAACAAGATATGGTCTCCTACCGAATTTACCATATCATTCTTCTCTGTTTTCTCAGCTTTAAGATTTTTCAATGGTGGCATTTGCGCGACAGGTACTGTTGGTGTAGCAAGCGTAATTGGTGCGAGAGGTGCAGACACTATAGGCGGTGCAACGCCTACAGGCAGTACCCTCTCAGGTACTTTCATGAAAGGCAATTCTTTGTTTGGCTTAAACATTTTCGTAAGCTTACTATCCACCTTCTCTTTATCCGCCTTCTCATTTTCGACTAGAATCGACGGAGGCGTTAACTCGGCCGGCGGAGGAATCAGTGGCTTCTCACGTTCTATAGGTTTAATTTTGGACAATGGAAAATCTTCGGGCTTTATGGATGGATTGGAAAAACGCGGCGGTAATGGTAAATTGGGCATGGCGGGATGAGGACCCGGTCCACCTCGTCCGAGTGGCATTGAAAATCGCGGAAACATCGGAGGAATTAAACCAGGTGCCGAAGGAAATGGTGGGAAAAAGGGGAACGGAAGTGGCTGTATTGGTTCGGGTGCCTGCGGTGTCTTGGGCCGATCCGGTATATCCAATTCTGTTGCATCATTCGAGAGTTTTATCTGAAAAACACCAGCAAGATATATTAATACTGAAAATTGGAAACATATTAAAAGAATGTAGCATTTAATCAAATTATTGCTGGAAAATAAAATTGATTTTACGATCGATAAAAAAAATTATAAAATTTGTATACGCAACTTTTTTACATATATATGTAAAAATTTTTACATATATATATTTCTAAGTAATGTTCTAAAATCTTACCTTTTTTGGACTGATACATTGTTTCGGATTCTTCAATTTAGGTTCTTTCTTTTTACTACTCTTCTCTTTCTTTTTCCGCTTCTGTTCCGGTACCGTGGGTACATTCAATTCGGGAGTTTTTGGCGTACTGGGCGTACCCGGCGGTGAAATATCAGCATCATCAAATATGTAAACATCCGATGATAAACTCTGCACATCTGCCAAATCACTGTCCGATTGTATGTGCACATCCGGTGTATGAGGTGTTTTCTTCTCTTCGCGTCCTCCTTTCGGCTCCGCGTCGTTTCGGTGTACGTGCTTGTCCGCATTTTCGACATCTATGATCAACTCTGGCGAATTCTCACGCGAATCCAGAATATCTTTGTATTTGTTCGGCTCCGTTATCTCTTTGTCTTTTTCTTCACGTGGTTTCGATATCTTCTTGAAGATATTTAGTTTCTGTTTATCCGGCTCCGATGGCAACTTGTCAACAGTTTCCTCCTTCTTTTCGACAGCGGGAGAGACGTCTATTAGCTCTGGTACCTTTTCGGTCTTGATTTTCGGTTGCGTTATTTTCGACGCCTTCGGACTACTGGTAGCTGATTTCGGTGACGCGATCTTCGGCGTAGGTGGCCTGCTACCACCTGTAAGTTCTTGTAACGTGGTAGACTGTCCCTTGCCACCGCCTGGCTTTAACGGCTTTAATTTGGCCAACTCTTTCATGCCGACTAATTTCTTCACTTTGCTCTCATCAATCTTGTCCGGCTTGAACAGTTCCTTCGCGCCTTTCTTCTTCTTGTTCTCTTTGTCAAGCTTACGATTCTCGGGAGCTTTCTTCACAACTTTCTTCGGTTTCTTATCAATCTTCAATTCGGGCGGTACCATCGGATAAGAGCTTGGTTGCGGTGAATCTGATCGAACTTGATGCGGTGTTCTCGCTTCGGGTAGCTTTCCTTCTCGCGCGGGTGATAAAAAACCAGAAGTGGTCATCATAACACTGCTTATCTCACGTAATGGTCTACCTTCCTCTAAAATTTTCGCACGCTTTACCATGGGACTTTCAAAAGACACCGGATCGCCTGGCCGTTTGAAAACCACCTGTGGCGACATCCTATGAGGTGACGCATTATTTGAATTGCCTGATGATGTTCCACTGCTAGATGTCAGATCTGCTGTACCATTCATTAAACTTTCATTCTTGTCAGGTATGTACTCCTCTACAATTATTATAAATTATAATAAAATGTAAATTAATATAAATTAGCATAATTTATTGCTAAAATTGTTGAATAAACACAATATAATTTATTACCTTCAGTATCTGGATACATAGCTGGTAAATGTTCATGTATGTGCACTGATCTCGTGACAACTTCACGACTACCCGGCTTTAAAAAATTTAAATGATTTTCACGTCGAATTGGATATTGTGGTACTTGTATAGGACATTGAACAGAATCTACATTTTTCACATATTCAGCTAATTCTTGTATATCAATATTCATATATTGAAATGTTAATCCTAAATCATCAAGATTCGGTTCTGTTCTTCCCACTATAAAAACATAAAAATATAAATTTAAGATTTGATGGTGCTTAAATTACTCAACAAGTATTACAATTTACTTTTATAATAATTATACAAGTCATTTAGTTGTCGATATTTACAAGAAATATTAAAAACGTAGATTTTAAATAATAATATCCAAAATATATTCAAATCTAAACTCTTATTCCATACAAAATATATAAAATACATAGAAAAAGGACAAATTTTGATAATACATATAATAGTCTCCATAGAATTGACTAATCACAATTGAATATTCCTCTATTACAATTGAGGGGAATATTTAACTGTTATTGATCAAAATTAATATAACAGTTACTCACAAACTTCGGCATATTGATGTGTGAGCTTTGAGATACGTAACAGATATTCCTGCAAAAGATCTGTTAGAAACTCCAATGGTGTAGAATTAATAGAATGCCATCCTATCGTCTGACAGATCTGAGCAACTACTATTTTTAAAACGTTTCGACTATATTCAGCTGACATTTTTATCTGCAAATCAATATTGATATATGAACATTTTGGTGCAGAGAACATTTTAATCTATTGCCTTAACAATTACATGTTACACTTAACAATATATTCATACAATTATATTCATGGTAAAACAAATTACAATAGAAAATAAACTTAATTTATTTGTTTTCCATTTTTTTATATGAACAAGTTTATGTAAGTTCCAGTTTTCTAAACGTTTGTTCCTACTATTAGTTCCTATTATCGGAACTAATCAATACTGGATAATAAGATAAATGAATCTCTACTTTAAATATTTGAGAATAATCTAAAAACTATTTGATTATCAGAACTGTCTTGTCCAATGAGAAATTTGGACAAACAAAGTTTCTGTTGCATATTTGTAGTAATATTGATATACAATGTAGATCAATTCAGAACATTCATTTTAAAAAACAACAAATTTTTTGTTTTTATCACATTTTCTTTGTCAAGATTCTTAATGTTATATTATATCTAGAAATTAAGTTCAGATCTTTTGTTCAACAAGTAATTGCTTTAATACTGAGCTACATTCAATATCTCATATATATATATATATATATATAGTATATTGAGTTGACATATAAAAATATACATTATTCATAACTTTATTGCTTTAGAATTTCTTTTATGACTATGGATAATTATCAGTTGAATTATTAAGATAAATGTTCTATTAGCCAAATTAATCATAATGATAGAACATTTATCTTAATAATTCAACTGATAATTATCCATAGTCATAAAAGAAATTCTAAAGCAATAAAGTTATGAATAATGTATATTTTTATATGTCAACTCAATATACTAATTACATAGTAATTCATTTATAAAACAGAGTAAAATCAAAGCAATACATATATAATGATATTTAAAGTACATTTCAAAACGTTCTCTTTGAGGAAAATTTTGTTTGAAATATGTAATAGATATAATATATACTATAGTATACAAAGTGAAATCTTCCTTGGAAAGTACATTTCGGAATGTAGCCTTCGAAATGTAGACAGACTCGATATATACTTAATTATCGAAAAAAATATTGTTGGCGCATAAAAAATTGTACCGTTACTGCCAACAGTTATCGCTATCTCGCGCGCACAGTGCTAGCCGGAATGACCATGACGATGCAAAGACCTCGTACATTGTAAATATAAAGTTTCATCGGCGACAGGTACGCAGATTCATTGCAGATTTGGAGGCGAACGATCTCCAGATATTTTAATTCGCCACAGACTCAAAGGAAAATCGGATTGTGATAGAAGACAAGTGTTCTCTCACCTAGATATGGATGCGATAGATCTAGTTTTCTCAATCGAACATAGTTGATATATTCAACTTCAACATGGACTTCACTTGACATTCAGAATTCACAAGAAAAAACTCGTTCTTCGTGAAACGCGTATTGCAAGAGTCCTAGAGTCATGCCA
Organism: Acromyrmex echinatior; assembly: GCF_000204515.1. The sequence goes on from NW_011626625.1 coordinate 1,121,718, forward strand.
AGTCACGCTAACTACGACCATCATTCCCACAACCCATATTCTACCCGCACTGCTCATAGACGCAATCTACCACCTTCTACTACTTCTACCATCTTCTATCTTTTACACACTTTCACCTTCCAATTTCCAAGCCGTCATTTAGGTTACATTAGGCGCATTCAAGGCGGACAAAGCTGCTGGCCTTTTCGCCGAGTAATTGAATATGATTGGTTGGATCTGTAAGTAATAACCAATAATATTCATTTGCTCTGTAAGGCCTAACCGATTTGTCGACTTGAGCGCACCCATTCAAAAACTTCAAACTTCAAAAGTGAAGTGATGAAAACACATACGCAAATAAGGGGCTTCGCACAATAAAAGGAACAGGGAACAGAGAATAAGAATTTCAACCTATCAGAAACTGTGTATTCCACAATATATGATTTCTGATAGGTTGAAATGAATGGAAATGGAAATTTTTATTCCCTGTTCCCTGTTCCCTTTTTATGTGAAGCTCCTAAAGATTTTGTGGTCGCTTGTAGTATCATTTATCCTTGTTTAATATTTGACAAACAACAAGGACTTTATCAATAATGCTTACAGAGATGCATTCCAAAAATATTGTACTTGTCGACTTCAAGTAGAGAGCTGTTCAATTGGGTACTGTAGCAATTGTCTACTGTTAGTCACAGTGATTTCTGCCTAGGGAGTTTTTTTATTTTTTTTTAGCGCTGTGATTGGCTTGTGTGCAATTGGATCGTAGGTAATTGCAAGCCTCTCCTCCGAGTATGGGAGAATGGTTGCGTTCAGCAGAATATTTATTGTATTTTGCAATTGTTGAAAGTTTCTTCTTCGCTCTAGGCTGCGTTCGGATTCCCACCTGGGTGCTTCTCGGATATCATCCTTGTTGTTTATTAAACGTTGTTTATTAAACAAGGATGACATAACATCCGAAAAGCACCCAAATAGGAACCCGAATCCGAGTATGAATCATAAAACTTTATCTCTAAGATGGAAAGTGAAAAGTGAAAATTTTCTCCATTAACTGCAGTGGTTAAAATTTTCATTTTTTACTTCTTATCCTAAGGAAAAAGTTGAGCATTTCTCTGTCGTTCGACCGTAACAGGGGAATATTCGACTGTAGTTGGTTCTTACATTCTGATCCGGTTTAAACCCTCGGTGGAAACTAGACCAATGGGAGCATTCAACAAAGTGGCTAACCTGCTGGCCAAACAATTAAACATGATTAGTTGGATCTACTGGAAAGGTTGGAGTCCTATGAAATATATTTATTGCGTTCCCGCGTAACCAATCAGAAGTGATCTTCTGTTGTGATTTCGCGTTTATGGAAAGCTAGTCACACTTTTCGTAAATCTAGTTTTTATATTAGTTGCAAGCTGATCGTAAGTTTGTTACCAGCCAATCTGGAGCTTGCGTTTTGAAATCAACGCTTCATATTGGCTATCGCAACAAACTTGCAATCGGCTTACAACTAATGTAGAACCGACTTAACAGTAATCGTAAACGTAACGTAGATTTTCGACTAATCACGTTACTCGATTCGATCCGTAATCATAACCATAACGATTGAACAATGCGATCGAAACCTTACTATTACTGTTATGGAAAGTGTATAACTAACTTTACTGATTATTGATTGGTTACGCAATATGTGGTAAATACACCTCATGGGACTTCAGTCTAAGAATCAATCATGCTCATTCGCTTAGCAAGCGTGCCTAGTCGCTTTATCGTCTTGAACTCGCCCGATCTGAAGCGTGAAGGGCTCCGCACAATAAAAGGAACAGGGAACAGAGAACAGAATATCAATCATGGAACCTTTTTTTCACATGAAAAGTGAAAAGTGAAAAGTTTCTCCGTTAATTTCAATAGTAAAAATTTTCACATTTCACTTTCTATTTTAGGGATAAAGTTTCATGGTTGATACCCAGAGAATAAAAATTTTAACCTATCAGAAATCATGTATTGTGGAATACACAGTTTCTGATAGGTTGAAATTCTTATTTTCTGTTCTCTGTTCCCTGTTCCTTTTATTGGAACTTAAATTTTCACGAGCTGCTCAAACCAATTGTTTCAGCGACAAAAAGGATCACGTGGTCAAAATTGACGAATATCAAGCGTTTATTTTAATCACGTGATCCTTTTTGTCGCTAGAACAGCTCGTGAAAATTTACATTCACTTTTAAAATGAAACATCGGATTGGCTATGAAGCAATAAGCTTCTGCGCAATCTGCGACTCGCGTTCTTGGTTTTATGTAAATCGGGCTTTACGCGTCGCCGTTGCTGTGACGACGTCGCCGGATGTTGGTATGTTCATTTGCGTAAGTCTCGGGTCCGGCGTTTCCTGTCTGACGAGAGTGACTCCGGAGTCCGGCCTTTGCTGGCTTCGCCATATTATTGTCGTGTCTGCGAAGATACGCATCTACAAGTTTGTGAAGAAGCATCTTGATCTTTATACGACACAAATTCACCATTTGAGAGACATCGGCGATGAGCGATATCGAGGTGAGTATATAAAATTACACATCTTTGCATAACTCTCACGTAAGTTGCGATGAAGTAACGTAATTCGGCATAGCCGAGTTATCGATCCAGCGACGCAATTCTACTTCCAGCCATTATCAATCACCACGCAACGTACGCAACAACTCGGCACACTTCTTTTGCTTCTGTTAATTGCGAAATATCTTTTGGAGTAAAGTAAAAGAAAACAAAAAAGAATTCCCGATTATTTGTATATTTTCTCCAACGATTGTAATCTCGACAAAGGAGCTTTATAAGGTTATAAACGTGAAAAGCTGAATCGCGATTGGTCGATCACGTTCACATGTTTATTAAAATATATTGTTATCATTGATAGCGTTCGTTATAAAGAAAATTGAATTGTGTTATGATATAATATTGCTCATTTGCTACATTATAACTAAAAAATTGTCATCTGTTAATCGCTAAAAAAAAAGAACATATTTTATTTTTCTACAATCAGCTATTATATAAAAATTATACATTTTAAAATTATTATTACACAATTTTAATGATAATTAAAGTTTAGTTTACTTCATTTTTAGTTTACCATTTCAACCTTCTTGTCTTTATATGTGTACTTTATTTTGTCTCTGAACATCTTAGAGAGATGATCACATTCAATCTCATGACATTGCCTAATAGATAACATATCATTTTGACACACATAAAAAAGTATTTCTCAATTTATCTGTGACTAAATATTATATTTAATATATATAATGTATGACGGTACTTCACACTTTCTCTTTCCGCATTAATGACTCTAATGTACATGTCTTAAAATATTAGATTTTTTTTTTGCCTTTTTATTTTTATTACTTGCGACTCGTTTTGTACCTTTCTTTTTATTATTTGCGATTCGCTTTGTACTTCTCTTATTATTTTTATTTTGTATTCCTGTGGTAATTTATAATTACATTTTGTACTTTCTAACAGAAACATGTTCGTCCTTCTACATACACAATCTGGAGGAATACATTGTCGATTATAACTTTCATATAACTTTTATTTTATATTGGAGCGAGATTTATATTTAATACTGCGATCGAGAGCGAATTTTAATTTTTATATATCATATCCATGTAATATTTCTATAGTTATTTTTGCTTCATTGAAAATGATCCGGGATGAATGAACAGGGATCAAAATGTTTGTATTGTTTACTTGTTAACAGTCAAATTAAATTTCATACATGTTTTATTTTATTTTTTCTGTTTCAAAATAATTTTGTTATTTTATGATAATTGTCTTAGACCCTTTGTCTTTCTGTTTGTTTTAATTTATTGAGCCTTATTACTTTTATAGTTTAATTAAAGTTTACTTTCTTGTTTTTGTAGTGGCCATGTGTAGTGTGTATGTATGTGTATACTTGACTAAATTTATATAGGCAAATACATGTATTATGATAAAAACGATTTTTTAAAGAAAGGCTTTATTTAATCTAAAATTCAATCTACAAGAAAGTTTAATCCTTATTGTTATATTTTGAAGAGTTAGAAGTTGTCTTTAGACTAAGTTTATATCATTATTGAAGAACTTAATTCCATCCTTGGAATCATTGAATGCTTCAGCATTTTCTATCCACAGATTTATTTTAAGTTTTAATTTCATTTGACTATATTTAATTCAACATTTTAAAAAATATACAAAATATAAAAACATTTAATATTTAATTTAACATTTAATTTTTTTATATTATTTATTTAATATTTTATATTATATTAAATACAATATATTCTTATAATTGCTTGTAATTTCAGTAGTCATGTGAATACATGGTGCATCTTTCGTATACAAAAAAAAAAATAAAAAAAGATATTCACATGCCTACTGGAATTGTAAGCAATTATAGGAGTGTATTGTATTTAAATAATATACAAAATAAATGTTAAATTAAATAATGAATATTTCTATAATGTTTTTTTAATGTTAAATTAAATACATTTAAATGAAATTAAAATTCAAAATAAATTTGTACATAGAAAATGCCAGAACGTTCGATGTTTCCAAGGACAGAATCGAGTTCTTTTGTTACAAGAAAAAATAAAAGAAGGTATTAAAGAATGTATTTCGACACCTGAGCCATAGAAAGTATTATAGCGAGAAAAACATGAAGAAAAGTTTATTAACGTGAAGATTGGTCTATGTCGGAATGCATACGAAGTATGGTTTATATCAAGAAAATGGAAAGAACGGTTCAATTAATGAATACAGAAATATCATAAACATATTATATTTATATTTTATGTTTTTAATATTTAATTTCTCAAATTATTAAGGAAAATTTTTCAATTAATTTAAATTTTTATGTAATGATAATTCAATTTTCAGATCTCTATATATCTATACAATACAATTTTATAATAATGGTTGTTTGTAATTTACAGAGAAGTGGTAGTCGTAGTGCAAGTCCGCGCCGACCACGAACTGCAGACGGTGGCTTAAGAGATTCACGATCACACTCGAGATCGCGTAAATCACGCGAGCGGAAGGACAGAGAGGTCAAATATTCGAGGTCCCGTAGTCGCTCTGCATCACGTGGACGAAAGTCGTATCGTGGCAGCAAGTACACCAGTGTTGGTCATCGTAGCAGCCGCAGTCGAAGTCGCTCACCATACCGCGGTGGTCGTTATTCTCGCAGTAGATCTCGCTCATACTCACGATCGCGATACTCTCGCGATCGACACGTGTATCGTTCACACTCGCGCAGCCCAATGTCATCTAGACGACGACACATCGGCAATCGAGACAATCCTTGTCCTTCCCGTTGCCTAGGTGTTTTTGGACTCTCCATTTTTACTACCGAACAGCAAATTCAACATATATTCTCAAAATATGGTCCAGTAGAACGAGTACAGGTCGTTATTGATGCAAAGGTAATGTAAAATTGATGTATATTTATGTATATACATATATGTATATTAACACGTTCCGTACGAAGCCAATAGTGAGTGATTTAACCACTATACTGCGTAAGTCACAAATGATATTTTTATTTGCGTTTGTTATATTTGTTAAATAACATGTATTTTGTAATATACATTTAAAAAATTACAAAGATTATAAAGTAGAAGATTTAATGTACCAATATTATAACATATATGATATAAAAAATTATAATTAGTTCCTTTTTATAGTCAAATTATCAAATGGCCTTTGATAACTGGAAAATGGAAACTTTAATATGACTTGCGCAGTACAGAATGTGTTTAAGGGTCTGTTCTTTATCAGTTCGTTGAACTGCACTGAAACTTTCTTTTCCACTTTTTGCTAAATACTTCAATATGTACCTATTTTAAACACATAGGCATATATTAGTTATAAAGAACCGACCTTAATGCAACAGTTTATTATTTCCCATAAGTATTTATATTGGGGAACAGTAAAATCATGCCAGAGATTTAGAACGTTCATACTTAAGAGACACATGATACGTTAAAGGCTTCTGGCTACACAATTACATTTAGATATTTAGGTTTATATGTGAGTTAGAAAACAATAGTGAAAAATCAATTTAGTAATAGCGCGATTTAATGGCGACGCTATAATATTACATATATGTCATTTATTACAGACTGGACGTTCTAGAGGATTCTGCTTTGTATATTTTGATACATCTGAAGATGCTAAAGTGGCTAAAGAGCAATGTACCGGTATGGAAATCGACGGGAGGCGAATTCGCGTAGACTTCTCTATCACGCAACGTGCCCACACCCCCACTCCAGGAATATACATGGGAAAACCTACGCATCTGCACGACAGAAGTTGGGACGCACCGAGGCGTAGAGAGTAAGTCTTGTCTACTTTTGGAATAACACACGTGTTTCAAAAAGATAATTGACATGTATTGCATATTGTTCTTTTTTGTTGTTTTTTTTTTAATATGGGAACAATAGGGTTAGCTACAGAGGAAGCTATCGTCGCTCACCCAGCCCATACTACAGTCGCCGACGTTCACGTTACGACCGTTCTAGATCGCGTTCTTATTCACCGCGTAAGTATAACCTCTTTTTTAATTTACGTTGTAATATAAGCTGTCTACATGGATATGTGTCTCATCCCTGTATCACGTTAAAACACACGGTGTAAACATATCTATATAACTGCAAATTATCTAGCAAAATCTTCATATTTTCATAATTTATCGCACAACCGTGTTTATTGTAATGTTGTTTCTCTTCACTTGTTTATTTTACCGAACACTACACGAAAATATTATATGAAGAAAAAATTCGCATGTTTTACGATATTTATTTTTCTAGAGAAAGACACAATTTCTCATCATCTTGTTCTATTATGGCCTGGCATTTTGCTGTGTCATATCTATGTTAATTAACTGCTTTCTTGAAGATAGTTGAAAATTATGAAATCTAAAAGAAATTAATATATTGCATTAAATATTTATATATACAAAAAAATTCTATCTTATCTCAATATTTATTATACGAATGACAAATCAAGAAAATGATTTTGCACATATCTTATTACATTGAAAAGAGTCGATCAGCAATTTATGTAATATTTCTTCTGGATTCATATTTTCGTAGACCGCTTATATTTCTAATTGAAACGGTAATATCAGTTGGATTGCAAAGTAAGTATTTAAGTTAGCAAGAAAACAGCAGAAGAAGGCATCAGAGATATGCGCTTGATAAATCGTACGGTAGTAGCTAAGCAGCAATCCGTAACTTCGTAAAACAATCATGGTTTTTTTGTTGCTTAATGAATTTCAGGTCGATATTAAATCAGATGAAGTGATGCGAAGCCAGGCCTTTCGGAGATGACCCAAATATTTCTTCAACGGGTCAAAATTATGAAATTAACGAAATCGCATTATATTACTATTCTTACCTTACCCAGTTCTGCATCGTATGCGATCTCACAGGCGTTTAAATTACAATACCATAATAATATCATTAAGACTATGGATTAAAAAAAGTATAAAATGTAGCCGAATTTAGCATACTGCACGAAAACCAGTAAGGTTAGAATAGATGTAAAACCTTATTTTCATAAGTTTATAAATTTATATTGCTTCCTTTTATGAAGATAAGGTTTCAATTGTGTAAAGCCTATAATGTGAAAGCTGGAATATAATTGAGCGCTCGAAATTTGCAATCAGTCTTTAGCTTACAGTTGTATTCCAGCCGTTGGATAGAATCTTTTAAAAAAATGTGGAAAGTTTCTTAAAAAAAATAAAGTAAACCTAAATAAAGAAAGCAAGAAAACGAAAACAAAAAAGAAAAATAATAAGTTTCGAATAAAAGTAAGTTCTCTAACCTGTTTGTTTGTTTATAAGGTTTTGAATCAAGAGGTATTGGATGATAGAGGGAAGTTTGAAGTTTCACTCTCAAAAAATGAGTTTTGAAAAGTCAAGACAAGATATTTGAAGAACACGTTTATCTTGCTCACATTGTCAAGAGTCAGAAGGTTTTGTCGGTTGCTTGTGACAAAGAATATGATCTGCAATTCATTTCCGGCTGAGAAGCCTCAAGCCTAGAAGAAAACTTCAAGTAATGCAAGCCCGAAGACAGAATCGAGTTGATCGTCAAACCCCCGACCGGGACACAGGTTATTTGGTTGGGGGTGAAAACAGGGCCGAAAGTGTTTCCGAAAATATTGAAGAAGTTCATCGAAAATCTTTCGTAGAATAGGGACGAGCGTAAGGTGCTCCCAGACCTTTATACCGATCATATTCTTTATCAGTTGGTTTGGTTGCCACACGCCATTTTATTCGCTCTAGAGAGAACTGCATATATATAATATGCTTATATGCAAAAACCTCTATATATGCATGCGTGAAAATAAAGATAAAAGTTCGCATACTTCCTTTATGACATCCTCTCCCTCCACCATCCTGAGACCTCGGTTTCCTTCAAGAAGACCTCATTATTATGAATTTTACCTATCTACTGATAATTAATAGAACTTCATCGTAGCAATTTATCAATAAATGTTGTTTCTGCCACGCTCAACTTTGGTCCCTCTCTTTTTTGTGGTTTTTTTTACATTGCGAAGTTTGGTGCGTAATACGCGAGTCGCTTTTTACTTTAGGGTAAAAGTAATGTTGCGGATCGATTGATCCTTTCCAATACCCTGCGTGTTATTATTGCCTTTGCAAACTTTTAGGTCTTAAATTTGTAGTATGTAATAGAAGTATATTTGTCGGGACTTTATCTGAAATTTAATGCTAATAAAAGCTTCCAGCAAAGAATGCGCCTTTTTTAGATTTTCCAATTCCCATGGGTCGTCATTTATTTCTACAAAACTTTGTGTTTATGCAATGGTTGCATTCGTTGGTACTCGAATTCGTTGGTTCTCGTAATTCAGTTCTTCACATTCTGAAACTAAAAACTGTCGATCGCGATCGTTCAATGAGTTCATTGTGGCTGACAGATATCTCTAGAGATTGATTCAAGTAAACGTAAGTAATTATTACGATTGGAAAAAAAACCAACAATTGAGACGCAAGCTATCAATATTTATACTTTAGTAAATACCAAATTAAATTTATGAAATTTTACATTTATTATTTTTCCAAGTTTGTCTAAATTTTAACTCTCATTTCTAGCATGTCTCTCATGTTTATGAATCCAATAAACTTGCGCCTATGAATGTGGTTTTACGACAAATTATGATAAATAGATTCTTGGTATACATGGAGGATTTTTGATCTTACGGGTCAAAAATATTTTATAAATATAGAACTGTCTGGAATTCATATTTTTACTAATTGATTTAAAAATTGTGATCGAGTTTAATAAATCACGAACCAATGAGACATAAAATCTAAATAATATGTATAATAATAGACTAGAAGAGTTATCAATCTTTGCAGTTGATGATATATTTTTTGGTCTCTTGCTTATTTAAATAAAAAAAAAAAAATATATATATATATACATATATACACATTTAAATAGCGATAAAAGATAAATATGAGAGTATCTATTATTTTCGGAAAAATGGCAGTAAAAAATACTGCAAGCTAATTTCTACATCACGTTTTCCTATTGAATAATTGAAATATTTATGTGAAAATAGTTCTTTTAGTTGAACTTCTTGTACAGTTCATCTTTGCTCTTTATCTTCCCAACATGAAAAACAGGAAAGATAAATCGTACAAAAAATTCTGTTAAAAAAAGAAGGTATATAACTTTTTCCCTAAAAACGGAAACGCGAAAAGTGAAAATTAAATTTGTGCCAATTGAACCGAGGGTAAAGATACTCTACATTAGTAGAAACAGGCGTAAATTAATCTGAGTTTGTTCGCAAGAATTATATTGTACATTTCTATTTTCAAATTATTCGTATTTGAGAGATAAATATCGAGAGTGAATCATCGAGATCGAGAGTCGAATATCGATCGATCTATCGTTCGTTTACGGCACGTAGTGTGCACATGCGCGTTTTGATTTCTAAACGTAAACACAAAACGTAGAACGCACCGGCAGAGCGGATTTACGATTTCGCGCGAATAGGGACGAGTAGAACGAATTTAGACGAATTCTCAAAGATGCGAAGGGCGAAGAAGAAAAGCAAATCGCAGCAATCTTCCTCATCCATCACCGACCACGCGGAATCGCCGACGAATGAGAATGTGGAGGAAGGCAAGGACTTTGGCATCCTCATAAATGCGCCGCTCTCGAAAGGTGGACATTTCGTCTTCAAGTCAGAGAAAGCCTGGACTGTCGACTCGTCGCAATATTCAGAATTCTTTACTTTGAACCTGAAAGCGCTGTCGGCCGCGATCGACTGCGTTCCGTTCAACGAGTATGTTGATGTGGCTGACAAGTACTTTGTAGTAAGTACTCAAGAGATATTTGACATGCAAAAGATACTCGTTTATTTCTTATTGTTGTATTAAACTGCAAAAGTTTTCTTTTCGCTTTTACTTTTACATTTGATATTTCCTTTTGAGAGACGTGGTTGACACAAGTTTCATTTTATCTTTATTATTCATTAAATACTAAGGAGGAGAACATTTCTATCGACTTATGGCTGCTTTTCTGTTAGGAGACATAATCAACATGTTTTATCCTTGTTATTCATTGAGTATTAAGAATGACGCTTGTGTTGACTATGTTTCTTAAAACAAAAGCAGCCATAGATATCTATTTCACTTTAAATGCAAAAAATTATACACCACAAAAAGTTTAACTATAAAAAGAAACAGGCTTAACAAACGAAGTGTATAAAGTTTGACTCAAATTATGATAATATATCTCAATCAAAGGAATGATTAATTCAATAATTTGTATTAATTTTAGAGTGATCAATTGACGAGTATCTTCAATGATGCTGAGAGAGGCAAGACAGCTTATAATGTGATTTTAAATGATTTAAATGCATCGAATTTATCGGATACCAAAGTTGAGACCAAAGAGAACACGGGGATCGATCAATCAAAGACTGTGGATTTGATGACGAATATAAAACCAGAAGACAGTATTGATGACTTAGAGGAAGATCTAGATTTTTTGTTATCCCTAAAGGAACCTATCCAAAGCAATGTAATAGGAATCTCACAGCCTGTAATAGGAATCCCATTATCTACATCTCATAATACTGGTAAGGTCTTAACATCAAAACAGTATTTTATCGTTTCATTCAATATAGTTCTATTTTCGGGATATTTTGGGATTTTGAAAACTATGAGGTCAAATTTCCATCTCAGAAAAAACAATTGTAAACGTGCAATTTGCAATGAGACTAATTTTCTGCAATCTAATGAATATGAGGGATTTATGTCATAGATATTTATTGACGATTTGTTGCAGATTCCAAAACAAAATCGAAGAGTGTTTCAAATAAGCCTATTGATTTAGAAAAATGGTTAGATACTGTTTTAGATGATTAATTCTTTTTTTTTTATACAGTGTATTGCAATACGTTAGTATATATAATATAAATAAAAATTTAAGTCTGAAAACAAAGGAAAAGAAAGATCATGTAAAATTGTTAAAAGTTCATTTATTTAAAATATATAAGGAATTATATTTTTATAAAATTATATGAATCTTTATTTTTACTGGTAAAAAATATACATTATATATATATACACAATAATGTATAAATATATGTAAATATCAAATGCAATTTGAAAAATTCTTATAGTTATCTCACAGCTTCTTGAAATGCAATGTATTAGTTTATCAACTTTTTTGTAAGAAATACATGCATGTAGTCATATACCACAAGCATAATGGCACCACCTGGACCTAATCTCAACACCTTTGGTACCAAGCCTTTGTACAAGGCTCTAAATCTAGAATGACAGTTATCTGAATGAGTGATCTCGAGCCCGAGTACAATAATATCGGTAAGTAAAAAATGTATTATGAATACCCTTCTCTCTTATAAATAATGTGTATGGTGTTCAGCGTTCCTTTGTATTGCGTACCATCTTGTGACCCCTGAATGCGACTTTTAGCAACATCAAATGGTATGTTTAAACAAGATGCAACAGTACCTGACACAAATCCTATAGCAACCTGGAAAATTTTGAGTACGTTTTATATACAACTGAGAATCGCGTATAACTTTGTATACTTGTCTTGTCACACAAAGCTGAACAATTACTTTACTTAAAAATTCCAACCAAGGTTCTTTTCTGACTGATATATATCCTTTAACAGAATGATAAAAACCAAAATAAAATGAATTAAAGACCGCGTTTCTCATTATAGTGGCTGAAAGCCCTTTGTTTAGACCATTCAATCCAAAACCATATTTAGAAATTATTTCTTTCGTTACTACAAATGTCGATGGGCTTTCTTTGATATGCTTTCGATTAGATTGTAGTTTCACTTTGACCATTTCAAAAGGATTAACTAATATAGCCTCAGTAACACCAGCAAAGAAACCAGCACATGAGAATGTCTGCAATGATATAACTTTTTTTTTATCTTATAAATAATCAGCAGATCGTTATAAACGTATTAGAGTAATTACCAACGGAGTGGGTGCACTAGCGCCAAATAAGAAAAACTGTTTATATTGTTCAAATGTAAAAAACTAAAAGAAAGGATAAAGTTTTTATAAATAAAAATAAAAATAATTTTTGTAAATATAAATGTAAGTAAATGCGCAGATTTTTCTTTGCACTTTTATGTATTAAGCAATATGTATTTACTTTAACTGCACGTTTGGGAGTTTCTACAAGTATCGGAGGTAAAATTCCTTTCCAAAATGCTGGTAATCCTTCAGTTTTATACATTTTAGTCATGCAGTCACGAATTCCTATAATAATATAGTTAATGCATAATGATACTATAAATGTCTTGATACATAAAATACCTGTATAATATAATGGATCTGATTTTGTTGTCTTCACTTGGAGCTGAAAACGTGTTTTAACGAGATCCATTGGGTGCATTATACAAACTTCTATAAAACCTGCTGATCCTCCAGCACCAATCTGGATGACAGCCTCTTTGAGAAGATTATCTGTGGTGTTGCTCATTTTTGCACTCTTTGTTTAAACAGATTATTTGATTAATATAAAAAATTGAAAGAACAATCTAAATATTTATATTTTTTTGCGTTAATATGTATTGTGCACTTTTTTGCTTCTTACAAGTTGCATCTAGAAATAAATAATTAAATTTCTTTCACCGTTAAATTATTGAATTGTGAAATTATAAAAAAATATGTATTGTACTATAAGAAATGGTGAATCTAAAATGACCCATAGGTTTTTTGCATTCGTATTGCTTATTCTTACCAGTTTAGTTTAACGGATTAAGTTAAGAATAATATATATGTACTATCTTATCTAGTACAGACATTAGACAAATGTTAATGTAATGCATTGATACTTGCACTTTTGCTATTTAAATTAAAACTTTGTTTTCACAATCAACACATTATTATAGCTTGATAAAAGTTCCTATCAGATTAATCCATACTGCGTATAAGAGATCTGGAGAACACCACGACCTAAAAATATGTTTGTTGAGTTGAGGTCTATTTTTAGATCTCAGAAAAGAATTCTAACCTTCAATTCAGTGATTAACACTTTTTCGCATAAGATTTATACAAATTTTTATTTGCAAATATATCTACAACTGATTTACATTGAAGTGTATACAGTATGGAATGTTCTTTGCTTGATATAATTAATATGTAAAATATTGTAAAATATTGTAAAATAAATGTATTTGTCTTATAGTATTATTGTTAAATTCATGTGAATTAAATAATTTCTATAATTATATATTTACAATCACATAAAATAAAAATTGAATATCAGCAAAGCCGTTGAATAACTATTTCTAATTTTTCTAGATAATATGCAAAATTTATTATATACAAATATATTAATTTATATATGTATGTACATATTATATACATATGTATGCACAATACATATACATATAAATTTTATATGCTATACATATTATATTAATATTTGACAATAGGTAGGAGAAGATTTAAAGAATGATTGCACGTATAGATGAAAAATTAAGAAATCAAAAGCAATAAAATTGTGATTAAAGCTTCGTTTTTTTTTTTAATTATAAATGTTAAATATTCATCATGTAAGAAATATCTAAAGTACGTGAATATCTAGATATTTATAATAAAGTCTCCATTGAAATTTTGTTATTCTTAATTTTCCAATTTTGAATATTGAAATATTTACATGAAAATACCTAATCACAGGAATATTAAAATATTTCTAACTAAAAAACAAAGCATCCATCGCAATTTTGTTATTTTTGATTTTCGTTTTAACATATATCAATTTAGGAATCCTTCGATTTTTTTTCCTACTGAACACATATATATATATATAAATATTATATATATATATATCAATTATTATAGACATATATGTATATAGGTTTTTTTATTTCAATAAATGCATATTATATTATCTCGATACATTTTATCTCTTTCATAAATATTTCGACGACATCTTATCTATGCACATATATGAAATATATGCAGATCTTTCTAGAGTAAGAACACATACTTGTATGTATATATACACGAAACAACAATTCTACCTAACAAATTTAAGCCATTAAGTCTGTTATTATTTCAAGGCTATTTTAATTAATTAATTAACAAATTTTAAAACGATATTAAATAAGAACCGACTGCATAAAGATTAGTCATAGTCATTAATAAAAAAACATGAAACATACTTTAGCTATTATTATAAGAAATTGAATGAGAAATGGAATTTTGAATACACTCCTGTGTACATATTGCTCGATCAAAGTTAAAGCCTTAGATTTGTTTATTATTCCTGTATTAGAATTTTCTTTTTCGCTTTCATTAAATATTATACATATATATATTAGGTGTTGGAATTAATTCGTAAAAATTCCATTTCTCATTCAATTTCTTAAAAAAAGTGAAGTAAGCATACTACCTACTTTACTTTAAGTTTAAAAATTGTATTAGTTTAGCTATAGAAACCAATGGACTCTACAATATACGGGAAAACTTACAAGGAGAGAAAAAAAAGATTTTTGACGAGCCAGGAGAGACAATCGACGTAAGAGTTGTTTTTTCAGTCTTGTGTAACAATGGCCGGTATTCATAGTCTGTTCTTATTTCTAGATTATCTTAAGTAATGTCTTAAAACGCTAATGCGGCCCTTTGATTGGTCTTGGACACTTCAAGACAGAACTTAAGACGGTTTTGAATATAAGAACTGACTATGAATATTGATCAATAGAATATATAAGTACATTGAAGAAATAAAGAGCATAATCCTTTGCTAGATGCTTTTTGTAAACTCGGCTATTTTCACGGTGATAAGTCTTTCTTATATATCACTATAAAAAAATAGATCTCTTGTATTCACAATGCTTTGAGATCGCGGACGGAGAAAGAATTGAACAATCATATTAATCAAATAACCCAATTGTTCAATTGTGTTAATTCAATTTGTTAATTCTTTCTCCGTGCAAGATTTCTAGCATTGTAGACATAAGGCTTATCAGTGTCACAATCTACGATCCTGATAACAAGAAATCTGTTATTTCATAACTAAACTAATGTAAACTTTTTGTACTTAAAGTAAAATAGATATGTTTGAAATATGATGAAATCGAGAACAAAAGTCTTAGTACAGTCCAGAGGGTTGATTATGTATCTTGAAATGAGGTAAAAATTACAAAAGTGAGCAAAATTACAAGAGTATTTATAATATAATTTCATTGATCGATCCAATGAAATCATAATATGATTTCATAATCTGTCTGTAGTAAATTTGCTATTTTTGTAATTTTTATCTCGTTTCAAAATACAAATTCGACTTCTAGGAGCGTGTTCTTTATTCACTGTGAATACTAAAAATCTATTCACGTTATACTACACATTTTCAGTATACTTGCAGCGAATGAAACGCAGTCCAGTACAGCAATAAAAAATTAATGCAAGACTTTCTGAATTACGCGCAAATTTTTGACCGGATAGATCATTGAATTCAGTTCTTCGAAAACATCAAACTTTGAAAAGTTCAGTAAACGAGAATGAATTAAAAATGGAATAAAATTTTATTTATCCGAAATAATAGAGTCTTTTTTGTATTTAATTGGATTCAATTGGAAAAACTGTATTTCGTATTCAGAATTTTGAATTGAGACATGGCACGGAAAAACTGATATTATTTTTAGATAAAAGACATAGAAATGTGCTTCATCCAATTTCTATAAATGAATAAAAATGCATTTGGATTGAAAATGATTCATTTTAACGTTCGCGAATACGTAATTAAAAATTTTTTTTTTCCATTTCATCGATTTTAATCCATTCTTGTTCATTGGAAGGAGTTTAACTATTTTATCATACAACTTGATGGAAATTACAAGAATGAGCGAATTTACTAGAATATTTATTGGGTCATCTAAAAAGTATCCGCGGTTTTTTGTCACTAGATAGTGTTGATGGTCAACACATCTAGTGACAAAACCGCGGATACTTTTTAGATGATTCAATATAATTGATGAATTTATTCATTTTTGTAACTTTCATTCATAGACTTTTATGTAGAAATCCATATGTTATCTCGTTTCAAGATACACAATTTATGTCATAACGAAAGAGGGTGTGTGTGTGTGTACTTATATAAATAACATTCTTTCATTAAAAAACGCTACGAATTAATTCCAACACCTAATATATACATATATACATACAAATCTACTTACACAATCATCAATCAATACCTCGCACGATCACAGATGGTTTAAATGAATTTACAGATACAATAAACTAACAAATTCTGCGACAAATCGCCAACTCATTGCAACGAGCATGCATTGGGCGTTCGTTATCTAATCGTATTGCATAATTGTATAAGTATAAACAAGAATTTTTTTGTGTTCTTTGCAACGCGATAAGTGATTATTGAGATCATCGGCACGCAAAGATGAAATTCAAGTCATCGTCAAGCCGAATTCTTTGCGTTTTCCAGTTGATATTTTTTTTTTATACAAATCGCATTAAAGAACATCGGACTGACATCGGATAATGACAAAGCGTCTTTTCATCTTTGCTGATTTTTACAATCACATAACGTATTTATTATCTTCTCAAACACGCGTATCGACAGTCAGCGTTATTTCTCTCTCTTTCTAATTACTATTTTAACATTCACTGTTTTTGACGCTTGGCGCTAAAATTACTTCTATTTCGATCGCCGTTAGATCTTTATAGTGATCTTAGATAGTTTGCCATGCACATTTGTCGCAGTCTATCAAACGTTTCAAGTGGGAGTCTCGAAACTCCGGATTATCGACCGTTTCACTCGCTCGCGCCTTCTCTAAATCACCTTTGTACTCTCGGTGATCATCCGTGAATTGCCAAGGCATACACTGTCTCGAGATAGTCGAGGTATTATCGAGTTCTTCGCGTCATATCGTAATGACTCGTCGGCGCACGCAACAAACTGCTCCCCGGCAAAACGTCGTATTCATGGACGTGAAACTCGTGCCTGCCGGTGAGCCGCACGCCGCTCAATTCGTTCCCGGCAGTCTGCTCTGTCTGCTTCCGCGCTATGACTGCTCTATAAGTCTCGCGTGACGATTTCCGATTCTTTGTCCGAGTCAATCGTCTTTTTATCCTGTCATCGTCATCGTCGTAGTCTACCGTCGTGTCGTCCGCCGAATAAAACATGAGCGTAAGACGTCGAAAGGTGCGTAAGCGAATTTATCGGTGTTGATCTACGCCGTTCGTCTCGAACATTCGTCGGAACGAGCGTCGAACATGGAAGCGCGTTGCCGTGCCTTCCACGTCTTCCGTGAGTGCGTTCTGTGTTTCACCCATGATGTTTACGTATAACTCCATCCTTGTTGTTCACGGAATATTAAAGAAGGATAAAATGATACATTCATGCGCATCATAGATAAAACCGAACGTACTCAGTGAATCGTAACAGTGCATGTGTGCGAGCATGTATATAAATACGTTGCAAGATGATTAGAATTCGAATTTCGAATCCATGCCTCTTGCGTCCCATGTGGCTCGCGCCTCGTCACGTGATCGTTCCTTGACACCCATTGACACCCGGGCTGCGCTCTATTTACTATTCAGCGCTCTGAAAATTATTTTATTCTTGAGTACTTTCCATTTGATACAAATTGAGTGACTCGAGTGTCGTTCTATTATTGTTACTCACTGAAACGCTAAGACAGATATTTGTGTCGTAATTAAACAATCTTTGTTTTATCAAATGTTAACTAAATAGGTCGTTACATCACTCTACGTATATTAATTAGTTTAAAAATCTTATTCTAGAAAAGGAGAATAAAAAGAATCATCCAGAAGTGGCATTAATTACGTTTGCATTCCTTTGTCTCGTAAAAATATCAATATAATGTAAATTTGACTGTGAATGTTAAAAAATATTATAAAAACAAAATTTGTGTGGAGTATTTTGAGTATACTTATCTACTTAAAGGTTAAACAAGGACAAATTACGTTTATAAAGTTTTGGCTGTGAGCGCCAAACGTACGTACCTGCGACGAGTGCGCAATGGAAATTGCGTTCGAGTCCGAGGGCACGATGCACGTTGATGCACAGCTGCACGCGTCATCGCCACGCGGTAGCCACATCGGCACTTCCCCACCCGGCCGTCGCGCACCCACCAACTCCAACACTCCGTGTTTTATTTATTTATTTTTTTACATGACAAGCACTCGTCACCCGACGGATCGTACGGGTCGCCCTAGATGCGATACACGCTCGTGAGTAGAAACGATGCAAAAAGAGTCTCCTCACGTGAAATACATCCTCCTTATGCCTGTCGTGATATGCTAGTTTAACAGACTAGGTTAACATTGTCTGTCCCTCTACGTCATGACCTCACAAATTAACCGACAAATTAACCCGAACGACGGTTGACCCAGGGTGACCTTGAATAAATTCTTAGTTGATTTGATTGACGATTAGCGTTGTTCCGGGTAAAACCTGTGATACTTATTAATGAGAATGAGACGATGATTTTTTGTTATTCAACACGTAAAAGGAAAGATTAAAAATGATGAGTTACATTAAAGTGGCAATATTTATTTATTTTTTGATTCTTTGTAGGAAAATTTTATTGTGATTACAATTGTGTTGGTTGAATTGGTAAAAGTGAAGTGACAGAAGTTTGATCAAAGTCATTCTTATCAAACTAAACTTGTGCTTTTATTAATGAGGAAATTATTTTTTGTTGACATGTTGTAGAAGGAAAATTAAGAAAAAACAAATTGTATAATTATAGAAATTTCGCTGCGAGCAATTCAAACTAAATTAAATTAGTCGAGTTTAATCAAAGTCACTCTTGGTAGAAAAGAAATCCCAAAAATTCATAATTAGAGATGGAAGGAAGTGTTACATTAGTACATACATTTGTAACTATTCTGAATTTGTTGTAATATGATTTGCATAATATGTATATGATATGTGTATTTCTTTAAAATACTGCAGTTTCCTAAAAACAATATATACTTGAACGTCAAAACGAATTATAAACGATTGAAAAGTGACTTTTAGTGATCATTTTGAGGTTGATGATTTGTGTTCTATTTGAATAGATATTTTATTATTCAAAGTATTTATGAAAGGGTATTGCATGTGATACAATATATACAAACATCTCAATCGATAACCAAAAGCAAAATACAATGTAGTGTTATGTAACACAATATAACATTACGTCACTTTTAATCTTGTCACTTTTAATCTTGTCACCTATAATTCATTAAAATGCAATGTGCTGTAAATTTAGATTTTTCTTGCAATAATTGTCTTGTATTTTTAGCTGAGAACTGAAAATGAAGAGGAGCGCGATAATGAATTGGCATCCTACCAGAAGAAAACTACCAGTCAGCCTGGAAAGAAATACTTCACCATGCTACTAGTACTTGGTACATTGTTCCTAGGTTATATAGCCATAGCGAATGACTTAAAACCCATCAGAATAGGCAGTAAGGCTATTGATACCCTAGCACTTTCATTTAATTTACAAAAACCGTTCTACGTGGTTGTGATCGACGCTGGATCTACTGGTAGCCGCGTATTAGCGTTTAGCTTTCACGAGTCCATTCTCAATGGCAATTTAGTGCTTGATAATGAACTATTCAAAGAAATAAAACCTGGCTTAAGCTCATTTGCCGACAAACCGGAGGATGCTGCAAAGTCTCTAACTACACTTCTGAACGAGGCGAAGGCGGTGATTCCACAGTCGGAATGGCCTCGTACATTGCTGACGATGAAGGCCACGGCAGGGCTGAGGTTGTTGCCGGAGCATAAAGCCAATGGCATACTAGAGGAGTGCAGAAAGTTGTTCCAAACGTCCGGATTCCAGATCGCGAGAAATTCTATCTCCATAATGGAAGGCACAGACGAGGGAATCTTCTCCTGGTTTACCGTCAATTTCTTACTGGACCGTTTTAACTCACTCAGCTCTCAAACTACCGTGGCCGCGTTGGATCTCGGCGGTGGTTCTACGCAAGTTACGTTTCAACCGGATGGCGTCCAGGCGAAAAAATTAGAAAAACATGTTTACTCCATCAATGTATTCAATCACAACATGAGTCTGTACACGCATAGTTACTTAGGCATGGGTCTAATGGCTGCCAGAAAGGCGATTTTGACCTATGATATGAATCTTGAGGATACAAGTCTCAAAGTTCCCATAGAGATACATTCCGAGTGCATCAATCCGATCGTATCTACCGAATGGTCTTACCAAGGGCGCAATTACATTGTAAAAGGTCCAACAAATGGCACATATAAATTAGTTAAAACACAAAATTTTGCTGGCGGAGATGAGAACAAACCGATAGTACGCTTTGCGGAATGTTTAAAGATTATTGAGAAATATATTGGTACTCTCACAGAAAAACCAATAGGTTTGAAGGATCACGAAGTATATGCTTTTTCGTACTATTTTGAACGTGCGACTGAGGTAAAGATTCAAAAAATTATGAAGTGAAATAAATATTAATATATTAATGAGTAAATATTTAATAAAATTTTTTATTATATCTATACTTTTTCCTTAACATGTAAATTAACGAACTTCATAAATATGAGAAATACATATTTCTCATATTTGTCATAGTTTATAATTTATATATTAAGAAAAAAGTATAGCTCTTTAATATAAATATAATAAATAATAAGTAATGTTAAAGTAATGTTATATAAATATAATATTTGTATCTGCAAATATAAATATTGTAATATTTGTATTCTTAATTTTTTAGGTAGCATTAATAGATCCATTTTCGGGCGGAATGGTGCAATTGAATTCATTTTTTAAACAAGCCACGGAGACGTGCGACTATCCAAACACAGATCAACCGTTCATGTGCTTGGATTTGACATTTATTTATGTTCTGCTAAGAGATGGATTTGGCTTGGAACCGTCGACTAAGCTGCATGTAAGCAAAGTTATATAATATGGTGATATTATTTTTTTTTTACGACAATGTTTTTAGGGGTAACAAAATATTCTTCATTTTTGTAGCTTTATAAGAGGATCAATGGCCATGAATTAAGTTGGGCATTGGGAGCCGCATTCAATGTTCTCCAAAATGGACTTTGACTTTTATTGTTCTATTATTGTTAGTTGAGTTTTTATTCTAAATTTCTAATTAAAAAGACAAAGCAGGAAACATGCAATTAAAGAAAAAGGAACATGTAAAAATAATATGTTTTCACGTTTTTTATATAAAAACTTTGGATTTAATGAAACATAATTACTGACGCTCACTGCACAATTGCCTAATCGTACAATTGTCTATTCAAACATCTCTATTACAATTTAAAGGAAAGCAGTATTTGCTGTATACTTTTATGTATAAGTATAATATATTTTTATCTGAAAATATCACATCTTATGAAAAACATATCGCCACATATTTGGGACAATTCTTTAAAATATCTAATTGTAATTTTATTTCTAAGTATATTCAATTTTTTTATAATCCATTGTATCCGAATTTTAATCTTGTTAATTTCTTGGAAGATTAAAATCCGAATATTTACAATTAACGCATTTGATTGCAATGACGCAACGATAAAATTGGTTCAATCATTAGATCTGTTTTCTATGACTGAACTATACTTTGAAACCTAATGTGAGATAGGTATATGTTTGACATTTGACGAAAGTGAAAAAGAGAGTTCTTGTATAGAAATAAAAAATAAACCTATCGTATAAAATTAATCAAAGTGCAATTCAGTAACTATAGAAAACAATGAGATTACACGAATGTATTCTTACGGTGGCATATCTTCTATAGAATCAAGTGAAACAGGGAAACTGTATCTCTTGACATATCTCGATGCACAAAAACTGCAATTATCTTAGTAAATTTAGTACAAACAGATTTATCTCCGATGCTAATGTCTACTTGTTAAAAGATGCCAATGATGTACATAACATTCGATTTTTATATATATCGTTGCATTGCGACGTTTTCTGATATTCCTTGATATCGCGTTTCTGATATTTATCGGGACATCATCCAGTAATGCGATATAATGAACTGTATACAACAATTTGCTATCTATACACATTGCATGTGCATAGATGGCAAATTGTTGCTATAGTTCCACATGGTCAAACATTCTACATATTATTCTACCATAAAAGAGAGACACACAATTTGCGTGTATATAATATGTACATAGTGCCTTTCAAATGCTGTTTTTAAATAAAGCGAATGTGTGTCACTACTTAAGTTACTTCTACTTTTTATACATTCCGTATTTATCGTACCTATTTTGTATTTTATATCCAATTTTAAACGTGTGCAAAAAGGGTGTTACGAAAAGTTTTTGCTATGCTTGTAAAAAGTGAAATTATTACTGCTTGCTACAGTTTTTGAATAAGGAATTCGATGATTTCAGATAAAATTATGTCACATGACGAGAATACGTGATAAATTGAGTTCAATTCTGCGATGTCTTCTTTCTTCATAAATCTTGAGAGAGAGATTTATGTGATAAAATAAAGATTTATGAAGAAAGAAGACATCACAGAACAATTGAAGTTAAGTTAATCATTCCAAATTAATAACTTGCGCACCCCCTCCCGCACTGACTCTTATTAGCCTTGAATTAATTTATTGTTATTTTTAAAGATTGAGAGTTCTTATAAAGTATATTTATTTGTTTTATTATATCTTAATATTAATCTCACAATTTATATTTTTTTTTATCACACTGATCTATATATTTATAGATATTCTAGACATTCAATATTTCTAGTCGATTATTCGAAGTCTTTTGAAAACTCGAAAATTTTAATTTATACTAAAATTTATTGAATCGTATCTTAATATATTTTTTCGATAAATTTTTTCTCTTAGGTCCATTTTATCAATGATTAATTTTAATTTCGGTTCAACTTACTAATCATTTTTTTGGAATTTTTAGAATAAATGATATATTTATTGTGAAGGAAGAGAAGAAGGAGAGAGAAAAAGGACTTTCCGCAATCGCAAGGTACATGTGTGTCCGAAGAATTCCGCTCTGTAAAAACAAATTTAATTTATTTTCAAATTAAATCTCACTTTGTATGGAAAATTGAAAATTTATATGTGGAATTGCGCTTCGCATGGAAAGTTGTAAATCCATAAATCTATCGAATGAATCTAATTTCAAAATCGAAGATGAGATAGCAATTAACTTAATAAATACTCAATTATATTCTTTATATCATATCTACAAATTTGAATTATTATTATTAAAATAATGAACCAATTTTTTTTTAATATGGCGACTGAAGTATTGCATATACACATCTATTATGTATAGAACCTTTCTTGTAGAAAATATTACGAGTTTTTTTTGTGAATAGATGCAATTTTATGGAAAGCTGGCATTTGATTCCCACTCTGCCATAATCAAAAGATGCGATTTATTTCACGCATAATATATCATTTTATTCTTATTATTCGCTTTAATAAAATTAAAGAAAGATAAAATGATGCATCCTGCGCATCATACGTGAAACAGAATGCATCTAAAGCAGCATTGCATAGCGCTTAAAAGCTGTTCATTGTTCTTCGACACTTTGTTGGTATAATTAATATTTTAGGAAATATCGATAAAAAGTTTTTTTTATCGATATATAATTTTCAAGATGGCGGTCTAAATATGTTCGATCGCCAAAAAATTCTTCCAAATTTGTATTTAGCTATAAAAAATGTATGTAAAGAACGAAGTTTTAAAAAAATCGGAGAAGGGCAGCTAATCTAAAAATTTACTTGTATCGTATACTATGAAGAAATATTTTACATGTCTATAAACCCCCGACAATATAAATATCCATATTAACATCTATTGTAAGTTTCTCATTACTGATGCGACACGCTCTTGTCGCTAGATTATATTGTCGATATTCCCGAAGCGAGCAAGAATATAAGTATATTTCCATAAAAGAGAAGGAAAGAGGGAAAGAAAAGGATTTCAGTAACGTGTTATCGTCGGCGAGCATCGCGAGGAAGCACAAAGCATTAATATTGAGCATTACCAATTCGTTGTTGAAAATACACGTGTTCAACTGCCACTCACCTATGTCCGTTACGTTAAAATAAATAGAGACCGTACTTTATTCAAAACCCAGCTTACAGAATCCAATATCTTTTCTTGAGAAGATAAAAGAGATTATTGTCACTTGTCGTTGAAAGCTCGTTCCAGAAGCCACGAGGATCATCCGAGACAACGATTCTTTAGTTTTCTACTCGCCGTAAAGCATATCTTTAAAAGTGATAGTGATATCTTAACAGTAGGTTTCGTTCTTTTCTCGCTATCTTTATTGCGCTTCTTATATCCATTTCTAAATATTAATGTAGATTAATCTTCCGGAGCTAATGGTAAACCTGTTGAACTCAATTATATTCTTTATGTCATATCTACAAATTTGAATTATTATTATTAAAATAAACTTAATATTTATATTCTTTTTTATTGTACGAGATATATGTCATTCCTTGAAAAATTAATTAATGTTCTTTAATCAACATAAATTAAATATAGTGAGTGTTATAGTAATTGCAGTGTTACAGATTTTAATATCAATGAAAAGTTGTTCCTTGAAGGAACAACTTTAATCTCGATTCACTATACTCTTCACTATACTCTTTCTAATTTTTAAAACTAGAAAAAATAACTTAAACCGAGTTTAAAGTTATCGAAATTAAGATCTAATCTTTTATAGAAATGAACATTAGAATTATTTCGACCAAAGTAGAGTGTTAATCGCCAACTCAACTAATAATTCGTTATCCTTAATCTAATTTTTTTCCTATATGTTAAACAATAAAAAATTAACAAATTCTATTCACGTTCGCAAAATACTACAATTATTTGATATATTAATTATTGTTAATTAAGTTTATCTACACATTGTTGATTAAGTTAATCTACAATACATTGGTAGAAATACGTTTGAATGACTTCAAGTAAACTTGATTAACTTAATCAAGTTATTTTTATTAGATAGTTAATTATTTTTTAATTACACACACCTCTAAAATATTCCTTAATCATTTAATTATCATTTAATTAATATTACTTCATTACTTCATTATTATCTTATCTGTACTCTAATTTACACATCCATCTTATAGATATTATTTTACAATAAAAATAATTCAAAAACAGGTTCCAAAGAATAAATCAATTAAATATTATGCCTATGAGAACCAAACACAGGATGTTCGCGTGTTCGATGTTCACGTGAACATCCTGTATTCGGCTCTTGTAGGCATAATATTTAGTTGAGATATTATTTTATCATCATCGTCGTCGTATGAGGAAAAGGATAAATAAGCGAAATTTCTTAATTAACTTACTAATATCATTTTTAATTCCTTCTTTAAGTCCTGATACACAATAAATATAAGATATAATAATATCTTAAAAATTGATCAATTATAATCATTATTCTTCTCACGTTCAACTATGATCAATTTGTGTTTCGGGTTTAATTAATTACCGCTCCCATTCATTCTTGAATTTGCTCGTGAAACATGATTATCGCTGATTTCGACTTTTCGCGCGCGACACGCACACAGCATTCGTATTACACAAGGTCTGTTCTTTTTAGCTAAAGTTCTTGCACGGTTCATTTTTCTCCCTTTTCTTTCGTTAAAGAGAAAAAGAAAAATATAAACCGTGCAAGAAGTTCAGCAAGATTTATGGACCCTATGATTAGCATTCATGCCCAACTAAATATACAGAATACGAATATCAACGAATATGGGTCTCGGTTAAATAATCACGTTCGTATTCCCCTCCACCTTCCTACATGTATATGTGTATATTATATACATGCGATGGAGAACTAAATTCGTTTCATCAGGGTCAACGATTGATTTGAAACGAGACTGATCTGCACCGATCTGGTCCCACGACCCTTCTTTGGCCCGCGATTTAGCAGATCGTGTCTTTTCTACGACGGAATTGAGAACGAGCGAAAGATCAGGCCTTGCGGCCTCGTACCTGAGGAATCACGTATTTTACATCGCGCGGTATGTACACGTCGAAGCAGTGCCTACGGTAACAGTGTCAGATCTCGACAATCCCGACGCGTGAGTTATGCTAGGAGCGTGAAAAAAAAAATCAAATTCCGCGCTGATAAATGAACGTATCCCCGAGGCTGCTGCTGACGAGCACCGCTTCTCTGCTAAACATAGCATGTAACACGCGGACGGCAACGTTTCTGCAATCGCGAAAGGTAAGCGCATCTCCCGCACAAACGCGACCCTCGCGTCTCTTACCCTCCTCCCCTCCCCCTCCCTCGTCCTCGCCGAGAGTCCCACGGTTGACCTTAACTCTGCCGTTATTATTTGACGCGACAGTTATTGTTAGGTTAGAAACGCTGATCTTTTTTCGAGGAGAAATACTCTCGATCGCAAACGCATAGTTTAGAAATGTCGAAAATGTGCGGTTTTACAAAGTTCAGTTAATAATAATTTTTTTACCTTCTAAGTTTCCTTTTTTCTTATTTTTGAACTGTGTTTCAGTATACACTGCTAGTGCTACTAAAACCTTACAGTTCACATTATATATATATTAGATTTTCAGTACTGGCATTATACATTGGAAGGTTGATCATGCTTGTTTAGCCTAATATGTTTATAATCTTGTTCATTGTATGATTCCTTTTCAGATCTTTTGTACACTGGAGCCAACTTGGCAACAATTACTCTTAGAAAATTTGTGTAAGAGTCCTATCTGGAAAGCTTTGATCTCCAATTACCTGGAACTTGTTGCCTCTATGGATAATTCTCCGTCCCATCAGAAGTGTACAGAAGTTAAAATGGAACCTTATATTGATACCTGCTACAACCAAAGCAATACTAACACAATGTGCGACCTAGGGAATACACTGCTCTATTGTCAGACTGGTTTTGCGGATACGACACATAATGTTAAAGCTAACGTATGTGCAGCTAACACTTATGGAAATTATATAGACAAAAAAAGATACAAGATTATAAGGAAATGGAAACGAATTGAGAAAGGTAAAAGTCACTTTACCTCTTTCTTATTTAAACATTACAGTTTCAAATGGATGTATAAATATATAATACGATTTACTTAGCACAGTAGAATGGGAAAATGTATTATAAAAAAAAATTAAATAAGAAATATTAAGATCGGTATTCATAGTTCGTTTAAGACTGTCTTAAGTAATGTCTTAAGATGTTAATACGGTTCTCTTATATTGGTTTGTGACACATCAAGAACTTAAAACGGTCTTTAACATTAGAACTGACTATGAATACTGGCCTAAGAGATCTAACCTTGACTATATAGGGCACATTTCTGTTTATATTTATATATTTGTCTAGATTCACTTATTATTATTTAATTGTTCTTTCCGTCCAAAGAACATAATTTTTCAAACATTTTTAGGTAGACCATCCAATAATATGGAAGATTTTTTTATATTGAAACTCTTATCCTTTAATATCTTGGCACAAAATCTGTTGGAAGATCACTTGTATCTATACATGAATCATAACAAGAAAGCCCTGAGTTGGAAAACACGAAAATCCCTTGTGATACAAGAAATATTCGAGGCGGAGGCAAATGTACATATTTATTCTTCGGCATTTAATGTTGTCAAACCTGAAACTAAATGCTTAAAGAATATCTGCTATTATATTGTCGAATATTTCAGATAATATGCCTTCAGGAAATGCAGGAGGAACATCTGCTAGATTTCGTGGCTCCATTCAAACAGCATGGATATGAATATCTGTATAAAAAAAGAACCAACGACAAGAAGGATGGTTTACTTTTGTTATATCGCTCCAATGACTTTATTTTGTCAGATTATGCAAAGGTAGAGTTATATCAACCCGGAATCGAGATTCTAAATAGAGATAACGTCGGTATAATCGCTAAACTGGCCCTCAAAGACAATCCGGAAGCGCAAATCGTGATAGCTACTACTCATTTGTTATATAATCCGAAACGTAACGACGTACGATTGGCGCAGATACAGCTTTTGTTAGCGGAAATAGAACGGATTGCATTCATCGAAAACACAACGTGAGGGCACGCCTTTGAAAAATTATTTGCTCATCATGATAAGAGATCTTTATGCGAATATTAAATATTTATAACATTACTTTGCAGAACGGGCCCGAAGTATTTGCCAATCATACTCGCAGGTGACTTTAATTTGGAGCCATTCACGGGCGTTTATAAGTTCCTAACAAAAGGTTCGTTCAAGTATTATGGGAAAGGACGAAGTTTAGAACCGTCTCGATATCGTTCTCTGTCTAATTCATTAATACCACCGCGATTATGCGTTACCGATAACTGTCAACACTTTAATATCCTGACTCAAAGATTGCGAAGAGAAGGCACCGGTAAAGTCATGGTACGTTCTTGAACATATAACAATTCCTATACAGCGCAGAAGTTTGCAGCAACATCATGATGTTACTGCAACATTATTGGGACGTTGCAAATGTTGCTAGAATGATCTGTGCTGTATGGATTATGTATTAGGTGTTGGAATTAATTCGTAGCGTTTTTAATGAAAGAATGTTATTTATTTCACATGAGCATTAAAAAATACATTAATGAAAGTACTTCCCATCACTTGTAAAACGCTACGAATTAATTCCAACACCTAATATGTATATAAAAATGTATATAAAATCTTAATTTATTTTCGCCTATTTATTTTAATTTTAAAAATTTATTTTGATTAATATATTTCGATGAATACCATCAATATTCATGCTTATATCTAAAGTTTTTCGAAAAGAAAAAAAGATTCCGAAAACAGTGTAGTTTTAATTATGCATTCCATATTTTTTATTTTTTTTTTCCAATCTTAATCTTTTTTTCTAATTATATTTTAAGATATTTCTTTATTCATTTCTTCCAGCTGGAAAACAGCGAATCACGCCTTCAAAAACTAGATGAAAATATGCTTACGCCTTGTAATACGAATGTATTACAACAGAACGCAAACAGTGATACCGGTTGCACGCAAATTATCGAAATTGTGAAGGGCCATTCCGCGAGATTCTCGTCCGGTACTCTAACACATCCCTTTGACATGCATAGCATTTATACACATGTAGGCGCCCATGGTGAGAAAGAAGCAACGACGCATCAGGAGGAGTGGATCACAGTGGATTATATATTCTACAGTAACATCCAGCCTTTAGAGAAATATGCTCTACCTACAATAAGTCAATGTACCGAACTACCCCGAATACCAAATTTTGTAGTAGGTAGTGATCATTTATGCATAGGTGCAACTTTTCAGTTACCGAAAAAAAAATCTCTACTTTAAAATTAGATAACAGCTTCTCATATATATTTTCTTCTCGATGTATTAAAATTAAATATTTTAATAGAAGATCTACAGCGTTAGCCATAAATATAAGCATGTTTAATTTTTTATTTTCTTGGAAAAAACGATAATAAAATAATATCTGAAGGAAAACGAAATGCTAAAATTGTTATAAAATAAATATAATTTTTATAACAATTACTTATAATTTTTGTGGACATAGAGCCGCTTTAAAATAAAGTAACAGCTAAATCCCAGGCATGGCCGGTCTCAGGCTTCTTTCCATTATAATTAAAATGATAAAATTTTATTTCTTAATAAAATTTTTTAAATTTATTTTTCGTTTAGAAAAATATGGTATAGAATATTTATATCAATTTGATTTTTTTGGCCAAGGCTGTAATTATGTTATTAGGTGTTGGAATTAATTCGTAGCGTTTTACAAGTGATGGGAAGTACTTTCATTAATGTATTTTTTAATGCTCATGTGAAATAAATAACATTCTTTCATTAAAAACGCTACGAATTAATTCCAACACCTAATAAAATATTTTTGTTGATAGAATCGGAAGATATCATCTGTACTTCCAATTATCTAAAGTAAATAAAATTATATAATAACTTTATTTTCATTTGTGAAAATTGCAAATTTGCTATGATCTGTAGTATTTTTTGTATGTAATACATTCAAAAAACCTATAGAAATGTAATTTGCTTTTTTAGATTTTAATTTTAATTTTTTTATCTATAATAAATAATTATTTTTAATTTGGTTCACTTTTTCGATGATAACTAAAAGATAAATGTTTCAATCATTAAGATCTGTATATAAGATCTTTGAAAACATCCAAATATATTATTTTTGTGTTAAGAAAATATTAACTTAATAATTTGGGTTAACTTCATTTTACGTTAGAGAAACTGTATATCACATATATATAGGACTGTGATATAGTAACTATCATAAGAATTTATTGACGCATAAAAAGATAGATAAAATAAATAACTACAATTCTGTAAAACTTTATATAATAACGTGTAAAATATACTGTACAAATTTTATATATTATAATAAATAGAAAATGTTTTCTTGGTAATAAAATAATATATAATTTATTAAAATGTTGTTAATCTCATTCTACCTACCCTTTCCTCCATTATTTCTTTATAAAATTCTGACTGGATTTATTTGCACAGCACCTTTATATAATTTTGGCTCCTTGTACGCCACTACGCAGGTCTTACCAACAAGATTACTCTCCTTGCGGATGGAACAATTTGCATGGCAAAATTTTGCAAATTCCTTGAATCTCACTTGTAACTCGGTATCGCCGCCATTAGGACCAGCCAAGAATTCGCATTTCAGTAGATTCGCTTTTCCCTTTATACAACATTCCAAATATCTATAATCTGTCGTAAACAACTCACTGATATTTTGAATTTTTATGTTTAGAGCTTGTCTGAGGATACCAGTGACAAATACATCGTCTATCCAAAAGTATTCATGGGAAGACACGGCGTAATTAATCAGTCGACTTGCTATTTGCGGATGCGTGATGTATAGCCAGCCAGAGACAAAGTCGGGATAAATATTATTTATATATTCCGCCTTACTCACATACCATTTATTGGCTGGTTCTCGAACAGGAATCATATCTTTCATAATATAACCAGTCAAAGAATTCTTTTCTATCATACCTGAGTGTAATTTCTCTAATATGCCATATATATTTACAATAATATCATCGTCCATTTTCATAATATATTTAACATCTTTGCAATTATTTGCTGCCCATTGAAGACCCATCAAGTGCTTGCGAGTTAAATTTCTATAAGTGTCTAAAAAATCTCCCTGAAGTAAGTCATTGAATCGTCGTGACTCGTCCAACAATGCATTTTGCAGCATATGTGTCTTCTTTTCGGCATAATCATTTAATGTACCAAGTAAAAATACTCTTCTGATTCCTAAAACCTGCAATTCTTCATCTGTATAAGCTCGCCGTAAAGCACTCCTTGCTGAAGGCTCACCCGCATAAGATGTGACAATCCATATCACAAAAGTAGCATTGCATGATGGTTCAATTATGATTCTAGAAATTTTTGATGATGTATCAGTTACTTCATATATTGTTTCAAGCTGTATTAGATTTATTTTCGGAATTTCTCCCTTTGACCATAAACTTTTCTCCATGAATGCAATAAATAACAAAACACATCCTATGCAAACAAGCAGCAATAAAAATCCATATTTTGAAGGCATGTTTGTATTGTATTTATAATTGATTAATAATAAAAATAATGACGGAAATCATAATTTCTTGTATCGCAACATACGTATATATTGGATATTCTATTTTCCATATTACTTATTTTTGAAATTGTGACAGCTGCGAACGTTCTTCATTGTCGTCTCCACAGAAAAAAAATGTTTATTAATATAATTTAAATCAATTAAGTTAAATTAAGCTGATCAAACATACCAAAAGTAGATAATTTCTTCTTTAAGTGGAGAGTATTTTCTCTCTTGAGCCACAGTTTTCATCTTCTTTACTTCCTCTTTTTCCTATAAATTGTTTAATTTTTTATTTGTTATTTTATAAAAAATTTTTTTAAACTTGTACTAAATTTTAAAAACATTTTCTGTACATTGAAAATATAACATATTTAAATAACTTTTCGTAATCGAATATTAGGTTAGAACATATAAAAAATTGAATTATGGAAGATTCGACTCATCAACTCCGATAATTTAAATCGATTTGATTGTTACATTGAAACTGACCAATCGCATTTGCTGTTCAGCAGAATTGACTAGTAACTTTCTATTAAATTATTTTAATTTTAGCAATCTCCCATCATGGTGTGCCACCTTGACGTGGTGAGGTGGACCATACTACAATAGATCCTTCGCTGGAACTCCTTGGAGTTTCGCATTCCGCCCAGGGAGTCGATTCTGTATCTTTAAACAAAAATATCGATTCTGTATCTTGAAACGAAGTGAAAATTACAAAAGTGAGCAAATTTACTAGGTGTTGACCAATGAAATTATCAGTATTCTAATAAATTCGCTCACCTTTGTAATTTTTACCTCGTTTTAAAATACAGAATCGATCTTCAGAGATGCCAGGGGCGCGATTCCATAACTATCTTTACATGCCTACTGACAGTTCTCGGTGTCGTTGCGCAGATACTTTATATGAAAAAGCTGCACAACAATACCGATAACTGTCGATAGACGTGTAAACAGTTATGCGTGGTCTAATGCCAGTAACAGTAGAGGCTCCTTTTTATTACATTCCCAGCTACAAGTGATTGATCGATCAATAATCAATCGAATTAACGTCGATTGAATTAACATCGATTTGACGTCGAGCGACGTTGAATCAGCATCGATTTGACGTTGATCGATCAATCATTTCTGGGGCGCGATTCTGTAACTGTGGCCTAGTTTCCACCGAGGATTTAATCCGGATCAGAATGTAAGGGTGAAATCACACGGTACGGGAATCA
>NW_011626625.1:1155060-1170235 GCF_000204515.1 Acromyrmex echinatior
GACATGGGAAGGAAAAAGGCGGAGGAGCGCTGATTGGCTGTTCGAATCACGCATCCTTTGTTCCGCATGCTGATTCCCGTACCGTGTGATTTCACCCTGAGAACCAACCAACTACGAGCATTCCCCTGTCGTTCGACTGTAACAGGGGAACTGTTCGACTGTAGTTGGTTAGTTCTTACTCAAACTTCCGATTGATTCTGATCCGGTTTAAATCTTCGGTGGAAACTAGGCCATTGTCTATGTCGTTGCGCAGCTTTTTCACCATATAAAATATCTGTGCAACGACATTAACATTTGTCGGTAGGCTTGTAATGCGTGGTCTACAATGACAGTAGCAGTAATTGATGAGGTTGTAAGAATAACAAATTGACCAATCACAGTTGAATATGAGAAGAATAATCAACTGTGATTGGTCAATTTCTTACTCTTCAATCTCATGCATTACTGATACTGTCATTGTAGACCATGCATAAAGATAGTTAAATGGAATCGCTTCCGATGTTTCTACAGCCTCTTCTGCAACTGTTTATTGTAGACGAGTATAAAGCGAAGAGCACAGATTCTTGCATAACGCATAATACGTAATGCATAAAAAAATGTACCAATTAAAGTCCTTCGTTTCTTTCCATGAAATAAAAAACTCTGATTGGTTGATTTTCTTATGCCTCATGTTTTATGCATTATGCAAGAGCTTGTTCTCTTCATTGCCACAGACTGTGTTACTGTATAATCGTACAGTACGTGCAATGAGACGCCGAGTATCTTACGTGAAAATTTCGTGGTTCAAGACTTCAATGGCTCGCGGTTGTTGTTCATATTATTTGCAATAGCTATAAGATAATAGAACGCGAGAGTATCGTTGAACTTGGACGTCTTACAATCTTTGTGTTGGAATTTCATTGCGATGGCTGAAAATCGGGACGCGATACTAGCTGACTTTCAGGTAAATTGATGGATTCTAGAAGCTTCTTGCAAGCGCAACGCAAATGTATTCTTAGGTTATGGAGTTACGTGTACATGACATTGACAATAATTTGTTTGCATTTGAGACGAGAACTTTCCCGAGATATCCAATAAACTTTTTTCGCAATACTTTAAAAATTAACGGTACATTTAAATACATGACTTGTATCGGTCAAATTGCGCTGACACCGTGATTTGCCAAAATTCGCGAAAACTTTCGCTTAATTCCTTTGTCATGTCGTCTTGCATGCCTTTGTTTTAAAACCTGACGAATTCTCAGACGAGTATTAATGACGTATCTTCGTATAAATATCACTGTGACTTTCCACTTTGCGTTCTATCTTTTTGTATTTGTATTTGTCTTTTAAATTAAATTATTTTCAGGCTTGTACTGGAATTGATGATTTCGGAGAAGCGATTTTATATTTGGAACAAACAAATTGGGATTTGTTGGTAAATATAAATATAATTAAAGCATAAATGCTTTTTTCAGCAAGAGAATACACCATTGCATAGATAATGCAATGTAACACAGTGTCTTATTATATTCTTATTTGCAAATGTTAAAAGTGAAATGATTACTGTCATATCTCTTGCTGGAAAGCTCTAATAGTAAATCATTATACCTTTGTTATTTTTCAATGTTAAAGAAATGATTCGCTATTATAATGGATCATTTGTTTCTTATTAGAAAGCAAATATAGTATGCAAATATGTTGTAGCAACTTTGATTATCTCAACATATATCTTCTCATTTAGGCTGCAATAAACAAGGCCATGCCCCAAACTACGCAGCAGCTTCCTTCTGAAATGGCTCCTGATATAGAAATGGTAGAAGAAATTAAAGTAACACCACTTTCATCGTCGTCATCGTCATCAAAGTTACAAACGGTGCAGAATTCGAAAAAGACAGGAGCCATGAAAGCAGACACAGTAGAAAGTGCAAAACCTGGGACAAGTAGACCTAAAAGTTGTATGAAGAATAGACAACTTACATTCCATATTAATTATCTTGATAACGTTTATAAAATAAATTTGTCAGATTTATCCACTTTAAGTAAGTGAAAATTGTTGATATTTAGATAATTTTGATAATTAAAAATTTAATAAGATGGAAGAAATCAAATTATTTTATGTTCTTTTTTCAGGAGATCTTAAACAATTTATATGGTGTAAAACAACTGTACCACCTTGTCAGCAGAAACTTTATGGATGGAAAAAGGAATTTGTGAATATGACATCGAATACCGTGCTGCAGACATTAGATCTTCCTAGAGAAAATACTTTATATCTACAGTCATCTTTGCCACAAGACGGTGACTTGACTAATGAGGCGTAAGTTGTAAAATTTTATCGATGTAATTTTATGATTATTATAATCACAAATTTATATTTTTTTCGTTTCAGCGTCATTCTGTCATCAGATCGTATGACTCAGACATATACGTTAAACGTCAAGGACGAAGTGCATAATAAAACATACAAGTTGAAGTTTCCTGGTACACGTACTGTACTAGAAGTGAAGACGGACATCTACTCGTTAATAGATGTACCTGTACGAAATCAACAGTGGAAGGGTTGGCCTAGTTCGTTGAAGGATGATAATGTAATACTGGCACAAAGTGGTATATGTTATCCGGAGCATGATTTATCCGTCGGAAAACTTCCAGCGAAGGAAGAAAAGAAGGTAATGTCTCGTCGGAGAAATAAATTTTTTTCTTTTAATTTATATATAAAATTATAATATATTTGTATTTTATATTTCAGAAAGTCGTAGATCTAATTGACAGTGATAGTTCAATAGATGAACCAGAAGATGTGGAAGAATTTGATGTTCCGGAAGAGTTTACTGGCGACGATGATATTTTCATAGACGATGTTAAACCCACTAAAATAGAACGTCTCAGTGAGTATTTTGTATCATAAGGGAATAACTATTTTATTGAAATGATATGATGTCACTATCACAATTCAATAATATATTTTTTTATTTATAAACAGTGCCAGAAAATGTAGTAGATGAGGTGATGGGTACGTTACATTTTGCGGAGCAATTTGAAAAGCGATACGGACCGGCACACCCGGAATTCTTTACTGGTACATTCGAAGATGCTCTGAAGGAATCGTGTCTAAAACCAGCAAAAGAGGTCTGTTCTAAGTACTGAAAACAACACGGTCAATATGTTAAACTGGAAATATATAATTTTATATTATTACAGAGAAAATTATTGGCTGTATATTTGCATCACGATAACAGTGTTTTGGCAAACGTCTTTTGTACTCAACTGTTAGGCTTCGAAACGGTGCTTCAACTTCTTTCGGCAAATTTTATAGTATGGGGTTGGGACATCACATATGAATCTAACAAAGAAAGGTAAAGTTTACAAATATGCGATGTTAAAAATTTATCGAGTTTGCGTTAAATGTTCGTTTGATTTTCAGATTTTTGTATTCTGTAACTCAAACCCTTGGTACTGTTGGTTCATTGGCTGTGTCGAGCATAGATGTTGATACCTTGCCAGTTCTTATGATTATTATGAGATCTAGATCTAACACAGAGATATTTACTATCGTTCATGGCAATGTAGGTGTTAATGAGTTACTAACAAATTTGGTACAAGCCGTCGATGTGTTCCAAGTGAGTAATATAACTTTTATTTTATACACACACACATACTGTTGAAAAATAACAGTATGGATATAAATATAGACTTCGATTTATACAACTGTTATTTTTTTTTTTTTTTTAATAGGAACAAAGACGAGCTGATATTGGCGTTGAAGAAGAACGACAAGCTAGAGAAAGAGTCAAACAAGAACAAGACAGAGCATATCAAGAAAGTTTGGCAGCTGATAGGTAATTTAAAAAAAGATATCTAAACTGTTGAGAGGAAAGAAGAAAAGATATGTCCATATATATATATGTGTGTATAAACGATTTACATTGGATAAAAAAATGTAATGTTCACAATTTATTTTAAGAGCAAAAGAAGAAGCGAAACAGATACAAGAGGAGCTCGAAAAGAAAAAGAAAGAGCAGGCTGAAAACGAAAGATTAGCTGAGAAAGCGAGAAAAGAAGCTCACAGGCAAGCTGTAGAGTCTAGTTTACCACCTGAACCGCAACAGGGAGCGGGCGATGGCGTAATGAAAGTAAGAGTACGGCTTCCAGCAGGAAAATTCCTGGAACGTAAATTTCAATCAGATACGCCGTTACAAACGCTCTTTAATTTCCTTATTGTGGAAGGTTATCCTACAGAAGAATATAAGCTCCTATCTAGTTGGCCTCGAAGGGATGTAAGTAGATGATGTAAGCATTTAAGTCTTATTATGTAGATCAGGCATGTTCAACTTTAGCTTCAGAATCGAAACGCTTCTCTCTCTTCATTCTCTCGCCAAGAGAAATAGAGAAGGAGAGGAGATAGATGCTGGAGCACTAGCGTCACTGATGTAAAGTTGGACATTTCTGATGTAGATATTTATTTGATTTTTTTTTATATCGTACTCTTTTTCGCTTTAAAATAAAAATTAAATTTTAAAACTTGAATAAAAAATAAATTTAAATAAAACCACTCTTAAAATTTATTAAATTATAAAGTATTTACGACATATATATATATATATATATATATATATATATGTCGTAAAAAATATATTCATTCTTGTTCCAGTTAACATCCATGGATTCAAAGCTCACTTTGATGGATCTGAAATTCTGTCCCCAGGAAACAGTAATTTTAGAGGAACGATAAAAATAATACGTTGTAATTAAATTCAAATGTAGAAATTAAGTGTCGCGAATATTCTTCAAGAATGTATTTATTTAACAACTTCGAGATAGCGATTATTGAGTCCTGTTTATCTTGCGACTATATACATTTTTACGCTGAATTTCTTGTACGATCAAGTCGTATGTAACGCACTCCGCGTGAATACAATTTTTATTTTATAAAAAAAGAAAAAGTTCGTTCTATGCGTACGTATATTATACACTTTAAATTTCCAGGAATAAATTGTGTTTCGAACGAATTCGATTTCGAGTAAAAACTGCTTTTGCTTATTATGAACGTATTGCAATTGGGATATGTAAATAACGGGCAATATAATGGAATTCATAGAGTATAATTGAATAAGGACATACACAAATCTATACACACACACATTATATATATATATATATATAACACACACACACAAAACGAAGGCAAACTTGTTACTCTATGAAATTAGTTTATTCTACTTTCCTGCATTATAAATATAAAGACGCAGCAAACACAATATCCCGTTTTATAAGTTTGATTGCCTCGCTAAATTTATTTTCTAGATCTGTATTCCCGATACCTTTTGCAGCTTGACACAATTGTCGAAGCACCTCCTCTAAACGTCGCATACACCTGATAATAGATCCTAAAATATTTGTTTTATGTACATACATATACATGTCACAGAAAAATGCTTCAATTTGTCATTGTCTCAGTAATGAGGTATGCTAATATATACGTATACATTACCTTCAAATATATCTGTCATTTTGCAAATTTGTAAAAATGTTGCGCCTTTACACCAAGCGTAGATAACATCCATTAAATACGGCTTAAATCTGTCAACATATGCATCCTCGTCTAATTCCAGATTGGCTTCTGTTGATACTTTTGCTATTCTTCGAGCCAAATCCTGCATCTGCCTAAGTGGACCGCTTAATTCCTCTGTACTTTTAGGCATTTCGTTTGATTTTTCGTCGCATACAAAGCAGCTAATCAATGCCACCATCTGTGGCACACTCAAAGCATTAAAAAGACCATTAAAAATCATCTCAGTCATTAATAGTTCATCGGCACCATTCAGTTCACAAGCTACACGTCCTTTTAATTCTATAACGTCTGCCGATGTGCAATAAGCCATTCTTCTTAGAACTCTCTTTCTACATTTGAGTTCGTCCATTTGAAGTATCGACTTAGCCTGCTTAAACTCTTCCTTGGCTTGTTTAAGTTGCGCAGCCAATTCTTCTTTGTGTAAAAATTGTTCATATAGTACATTTACGTTGGGATCCTATAAATAATCATAGATTTTAAAAAATTCAGAATTATCCCAAAATAAAATGGAAAAGAAAAATACATTTAAAAAAAAATTAAGATATTTCACATAATAAAAATTTTTCAGAACATTTTAACATAAGATACCTTAAATATAAATATTTTAAGCACAAAAAATGTACTGCCAGAATATAGAAACTGTCTCTTACCTTATGCAAAGAATGTGCATATAATCTTTTTTCTAACGCTTCAATTTTTTTTACAATATCTTTAAAAGCCTGATCCTCTATATGCATATCTGTAATAGGATTAAGTAACGGTGGACCGTCCGGAAATCTTTTTTTCACTTCTCGTATTGTCTTCAATACTTGGATAATATAATCTTAATGAACTGATTTGTGAAATTAAATTATGCAAAACAGGAACTACTTCTATTTCGCCCTCTTCATCTTCACGACAAGGAATTGGACTGCCTTCTTTAGAATTTTTTGATAAATGAAGTAAAATATCAATGACAATAACAGTCTTGCCTTTTACTGGATTTTTCGGATTTTTTTTCTTAAAATTCACTATGATTCCCCAATCAAACGTTTCGATTTCATTTTTTACCTACAATAATAATATATAATAAATGAACTTCGCTAAAAGTCCCGCCAGAAATGATCAGTGCATCAATTAAACTGTAAAAAATATGTACTTTTACTAATCTTCCAGGTTGTAAAAATGGAACTAAATACTCCGGTTGCGTTAGAAATGATTGAAATTCTCCACTCAGTCGATTGAGTTGTTCACGTATGTCATGATACGAAGAAATCTCGTCGTACCTATCCACATTCACAGTATTGTAAGCGGTACTTAATTCCTTTACCTCTGAAAACGTAATCGAGATTAACAATTTATTTTCAGCAATTGTTTAGCTTCTATTTTGGAACTCTTAATGATAGTATTGATATCGTTACATTGTTATTGCGCAAATAATCTTTATACATACTAAAAAAAGCTATAATAATATAACTAATACAGTTATTATGAGGTCCAAAATAGAGGCTCTGATAACATTGGAATGAGTGGTGATAACTTACTGTTGTATAAAACTGGAATACCAGCTTGATTCTGAAATTGGAAAAAACTTCTTTCCAACATGTATTCTGGATTAATCTCTTCCACTCGTAGAAGATTAAGAACCATATTATAAGTCAAATGAAATGCGGAATTGATTGGATCCGGTTTTCCTTGGACGATAGCTTTACCAACAACGGGACTAACTTGCTCGTCTATCATCAATATGACAATCCCTTTGTCGTCGAGACCTCTCCTGCCAGCGCGACCAGACATCTGGATGTATTCACCTGACGTGATCCAACGAAAGTCTTTGCCATCGAATTTACGAGGTGCCGTGAACAAGACTGTCCGTGCTGGCATATTCAAACCCATTGCGAATGTTTCAGTAGCAAAAAGAGCTTTAATTAAACCTTCGCCAAATAATATCTCGACAGTCTCCTTCAAGATTGGCAAGAGTCCACTATGATGGATTCCTATTCCACGCCGCAAAAGTGGCAGCAAATTTGTAACTTGCGGTAACTTTTTGTCCTCATCGTTGAGGACATCTACCGCATTGTTAAAAACCTCATCTACTAATTTTTTCTCTTCTAACGTGTTCAAATCTAGTTTAGCCATCTGCATTGCGTAAACTTCGCAATCTTTCTTTGAAAAACTAAAGATTATCACGGGTGCGAAGTTTCTCTCCATGATCATTTTTACCATCTTGAAAATATTTGTTTGTCCACTGTTCGTGGCGCGTAGACCACCTTTGCGTCCTTTTGTGTCGCCTTTAGCTGCATCACCCATATTTTGCAGACACGCCATGGCTCTGTTAAAATTTTCTTCTTTAAATTGACCCATTTCATCTACAACCTGTTTTAAAATGAGTAACATATAAATAAAGACAGCAGATTTTTCTTTTTCATCGAAACATGACTCTTCATTACAGATTATCACTAACCAGATGTATACCATCGCCACCAACTGGAAATATATAATGCTGCAACGGAGTAGGTCTATAGTCCGTAGAGACTACATGGCAAGGTTGATGATGTAAATGTGCTACCCATTCTGCGAATTGTCGTGCGTTTGGTATAGTAGCAGAAAGAAATACATAGTGCACATTGTCTGGCAGCAATATAAGTGTTTCTTCCCAAACTACACCTCTCTCTTTGTCACGCATATAATGAATCTCATCGAAAATTACCCAACCAACTTCACGCATTACCTGTGCAATAAGTATTAATTATACACTTTTATATTTTTCTTTCTATACAAGATGTTCTATACAATCTTTAATAAAATTTTATTAAATAAATATCAACTTTTATATTAAGTAAATAATTTTCTACTAGAGACATTAATGTCTCATATTTGTGGAAAATATTTGTTTATTTTGTTAGTAATATTATATTTTATTTCATAATTAAATAGAATAAAATAAACCTCTGAACCCCTATAGAGCATATTTCGCAAAATTTCAGTAGTCATGATTAATACACTCGCTGTTGGATTTATAGTAACATCGCCCGTTACTAAACCAACATCCTTAAATTCCTCATAAAATTCTCTATATTTCTGATTACTCAATGCTTTAATTGGAGTAGTATATATTACTCTCTGCTTATCCTTAAGCGAACACGCTATTGCATATCTGAGATATATATAAGATGGTAGAATGAAATCATTTTAAAGAAATCATTTAGGAAAAACAATCTCCAAAATATGAAATATTTACTCAGCCACGACAGTTTTACCAGCCGACGTATGTGCAGAGACAAGAACTGACTGATTGTTTTCAATGCATAAAATTGCTTCCTTCTGAAATGGATCTAATATGAATTTATACTCTTTGGCTGGCTTGCCTTGTTGATGTTCCAAAGGTACATACTCTTGATCAGGAGGAATAGCAATCTCGTGCATACAAGATTCTACAGTTTCTATAGTATGCACTGTTATACGACATGCCACTTCCTCTAGACTAAAGAAATAATGTTGTTATATTATATATTTTTATGTAGTTATATTATATATTTTTCTGTAGTATAATTTCGGAATAATATAGATAAGTATAAATGTTATTAATTATACTAATAATGTCAACTACAATATTATTTGAATATTTCAATCAACATAACATAAAACTTTACTTGATATCATTTAAAACAGAATCGTGTCGCAATTTTTTTATGGTTGCTTTGTCATCATCGGCGTCAGAATGTCGCTTTATTCCTACCTCCGGCTTGATTTTCCTGCACAATTTGTTATAAATAAGTAATCCGTAAGTCACATACACATATACACATATGAGGTTAACATTTATAGAAGTTAGGTTAAATTCCGCAACAAAAATCGTTTCACATACTTTGGAATGTCCAGTATTTCTACTTCATCGCCGTGCTCATCAAAAACATCAAACAAATCTTCGCTAAAATTTGCCATTATTTGTTTAAAATTATTATTTCAAACTCTACAAAAAATATTTGACACACGCGTTTGCTTGCATTTGGATATTTCAGTGAACAAGACAGAGTTGCCACCATCGAAAAGGACTTTGTACCAACTGATTAACAAAAAATATACCAGATAAAGTAAAAACAGAGAGTAGAGAGAAACCTGGAGCGCGATTTTGTAAATGGCCTAATTTCCATCCAGGGTTTAAACCGGATCAGAATGTAAAGCCAGCGGCACAAGATGCTTGTTTTGTTGTTGGATTGCTAGCTGGATTTATGTGCTTGCTACCGTATTGGCAACAATGCTGGCAGAGCTGTATTGCTAGTTTGATTTAAACGATTAACGATTATATTGGGTCATCTAAAAAGTATCCGCGTCACTAGATGGTGTTGATGGTCATATATCTAGTGACAAAGTACCGCGGATACTTTTTAGATGACCCAATATAAGTGGTTTTTTGTCAATAGATGGTGTTGATGATCAACATCATCTAGTGACAAAAAACCGTGGATACTTTTTAGATGACCCAATATAAGTGGTTTTTTGTCAATAGATGGTGTTGATGATCAACATCATCTAGTGACAAAAAACCGTGGATACTTTTTAGATGACCCAATATAAGTGGTTTTTTGTCAATAGATGGTGTTGATGATCAACATCATCTAGTGACAAAAAACCGTGGATACTTTTTAGATGACCCAATATAAGTGGTTTTTTGTCAATAGATGGTGTTGATGATCAACATCATCTAGTGACAAAAAACCGTGGATACTTTTTAGATGACCCAATATAAGTGGTTTTTTGTCAATAGATGGTGTTGATGATCAACATCATCTAGTGACAAAAAACCGTGGATACTTTTTAGATGACCCAATATAAGTGGTTTTTTGTCAATAGATGGTGTTGATGATCAACATCATCTAGTGACAAAAAACCGTGGATACTTTTTAGATGACCCAATATAAGTGGTTTTTTGTCAATAGATGGTGTTGATGATCAACATCATCTAGTGACAAAAAACCGTGGATACTTTTTAGATGACCCAATATAAGTGGTTTTTTGTCAATAGATGGTGTTGATGATCAACATCATCTAGTGACAAAAAACCGTGGATACTTTTTAGATGACCCAATATAAGTGGTTTTTTGTCAATAGATGGTGTTGATGATCAACATCATCTAGTGACAAAAAACCGTGGATACTTTTTAGATGACCCAATATAAGTGGTTTTTTGTCAATAGATGGTGTTGATGATCAACATCATCTAGTGACAAAAAACCGTGGATACTTTTTAGATGACCCAATATAAGTGGTTTTTTGTCAATAGATGGTGTTGATGATCAACATCATCTAGTGACAAAAAACCGTGGATACTTTTTAGATGACCCAATATAAGTGGTTTTTTGTCAATAGATGGTGTTGATGATCAACATCATCTAGTGACAAAAAACCGTGGATACTTTTTAGATGACCCAATATAAGTGGTTTTTTGTCAATAGATGGTGTTGATGATCAACATCATCTAGTGACAAAAAACCGTGGATACTTTTTAGATGACCCAATATAAGTGGTTTTTTGTCAATAGATGGTGTTGATGATCAACATCATCTAGTGACAAAAAACCGTGGATACTTTTTAGATGACCCAATATAAGTGGTTTTTTGTCAATAGATGGTGTTGATGATCAACATCATCTAGTGACAAAAAACCGTGGATACTTTTTAGATGACCCAATATAAGTGGTTTTTTGTCAATAGATGGTGTTGATGATCAACATCATCTAGTGACAAAAAACCGTGGATACTTTTTAGATGACCCAATATAAGTGGTTTTTTGTCAATAGATGGTGTTGATGATCAACATCATCTAGTGACAAAAAACCGTGGATACTTTTTAGATGACCCAATATAAGTGG
The DNA here is from genome assembly GCF_000204515.1 of Acromyrmex echinatior. The sequence continues at coordinate 1,166,465 of NW_011626625.1, forward strand.
TTTTTTGTCAATAGATGGTGTTGATGATCAACATCATCTAGTGACAAAAAACCGTGGATACTTTTTAGATGACCCAATATAAGTGGTTTTTTGTCAATAGATGGTGTTGATGATCAACATCATCTAGTGACAAAAAACCGTGGATACTTTTTAGATGACCCAATATAAGTGGTTTTTTGTCAATAGATGGTGTTGATGATCAACATCATCTAGTGACAAAAAACCGTGGATACTTTTTAGATGACCCAATATAAGTGGTTTTTTGTCAATAGATGGTGTTGATGATCAACATCATCTAGTGACAAAAAACCGTGGATACTTTTTAGATGACCCAATATAAGTGGTTTTTTGTCAATAGATGGTGTTGATGATCAACATCATCTAGTGACAAAAAACCGTGGATACTTTTTAGATGACCCAATATAAGTGGTTTTTTGTCAATAGATGGTGTTGATGATCAACATCATCTAGTGACAAAAAACCGTGGATACTTTTTAGATGACCCAATATAAGTGGTTTTTTGTCAATAGATGGTGTTGATGATCAACATCATCTAGTGACAAAAAACCGTGGATACTTTTTAGATGACCCAATATAAGTGGTTTTTTGTCAATAGATGGTGTTGATGATCAACATCATCTAGTGACAAAAAACCGTGGATACTTTTTAGATGACCCAATATAAGTGGTTTTTTGTCAATAGATGGTGTTGATGATCAACATCATCTAGTGACAAAAAACCGTGGATACTTTTTAGATGACCCAATATAAGTGGTTTTTTGTCAATAGATGGTGTTGATGATCAACATCATCTAGTGACAAAAAACCGTGGATACTTTTTAGATGACCCAATATAAGTGGTTTTTTGTCAATAGATGGTGTTGATGATCAACATCATCTAGTGACAAAAAACCGTGGATACTTTTTAGATGACCCAATATATTGTAATAGTGATTTTAATATGACATAAATAATAAGATGTGTAAAATTCGCTAGGCATTTAATATGTTAATTAGAATGAATATTACATTTTCACAAAATAATTATTTTACTCTTTTATACTTTGTAGCTGCAATAATTTATATGCAATAATTTATATTGTTCTTTTTTATTATATTTATATATTTTTTTAATATTAACTTTTGAAATGACGTTAAGTACAAAAAATCATAATTTTAATTATAATATATATTACGTAAATATACAAATAATAATGACTTTATATAAATATGTTGGTTTTTAAAAAAAGTTTGCCGCTTTTATGAAAATACAGGCAATTTGTAATTCGAAAAAAAATGAGGACATCTATATTATATTTTATATAATTTTGACTGTTGTTTGTACGGTACCTTGAGAAGTTTGACTTCAGGCAATAAAAGAGTCTTTATCATAGTTTCTATAATTTGCAATAATGGCTACCATGCTACGTAATCTGTTTCTTGAAAGAGATAGCTTATCAACTGAATGAAAAAGTATCCATTCGTTCGGTCATCCATGGCAAACGAATTAGTAATGATTTGAGCACGATTAAGAACGTGTATATTTGTATATTTTTTACTATTTAAGTAGTGTAAAATTTTTTTCCAATTTGTGATATCGTAACTAACACGATAGTATCCTGCATAATTCATTACATTTATTACTAGATATTTTTAGTTGAATTTCAAGATATACCTTGAAATATCAATAATTATTTAGAATACCCTCCCTCCCATCTAAAATTCTAATTACTGAAATATCTATATTTTGTCTTTTCTTAATGTAACAAGCGAATGCGTTACATATATAACTATTAAACTATGAAAGTTGAGAATTAAAATTTTCAGACAAAAAATCCAAAATCGAAACATAAGACATTTTATAAAGATGTTTTTTAGACGTCTTGAAGATACCTTCTTAAAAAATATCATTACGACTTTTTAAAGAAATTTTATGTCTCGTTTCTGGACATGGATATTGTCTGAGTTATTTTACATTAATTTCGCGAAGTTCTGAAGAATTTAAATATGCAAATTTTTTTTGAGCTTTTATAAATAAAGAAATACAGAAAATTGAATAATGTAGAATTTAGTGATAATAGAATAAACAAAATAAATGAAAAAATGTAAATTTGTTGAACAATACTTACCAGATTGTTGTAAATTGACAATAATCCAATCATTTGGATTAATTGTAAAGCTTATATTATGTCGATCTGGTCGTAACCAATAACGAGGCACAGTATTGGAGAAATCCAGATAGGATTGTGTAGCGAAACTTATAGGGATCCACCATTTAATAATTTTATTCTCACTCATTATCTTTTTGGACACATTTGTGATACTGTTACTTCGCCAGTTTTCGTAATTTCGCACCACATGTACAAAAGGATAACGCTCTTGATTCATCCAAGTGTCCATCACTTCTTTTATTATGTAGTCTTTGTGCGGGATATGAGATTCATCTAGAACACTTTGCATAGCGCTCCACAATCATCTGGAGTGGTTGTGCTAAACTGACTTTTAAAAAATGACTATTTTCAAGAGTTATATATCGTGGAATATAAATTAACGGATCTGTATATTCGAAATTCGAATATTAATGTACAATTGAATTTATAAATAGGTATACATGTAGAAATTTAAAATATAACTTAAGATTAATTTAAACTACTTTTAATTATATAAATTATAATTAAATATAGAAGTGAAATGTAGGCCTTATAATTGAATATTAATATAATATTGAGTATCTAATATTTCTGAAATATATATTATATTTTTCAATACGAATTCAAGTATTATGTTATATCCATGATACTTAATATTGTGATACTATATGTTATATATGTATACACATAATGTATACATATATAAGTTAAACTATATTATACAAACTTATTGCTTGGCCAAATACGTAATGAGATCCTTTCGAAATACCTCAGTAGTAATTGTATTATGTAACATACGTAATAAAAATAATGCTGCGATAATACATATCATAAAATATATATTAATAATATACTACTGCTACTGCCTATTGTAGACCACACATCCAACGAGCACGTTGGAATGAGTAGAAGCATAATAAGAGCATATTGAATCATGTTGAAACATACGACGTGAAATAATATACAAACCTCATAAATATAATATCAATTGAAAGATTGTTATAATTATCTTAACATTGTTGTAATTATCTTAACATAAATGCGAATTTTTTTTTGCGATATTTTTAATATGATTGAGATAATTGATTTAAGCTATTAAAGCATTTCAATAGTGTTTAATGATGAATATGCTATATATATGATTATATAGATTTTTTCTTTTTCTCTCATAATTAAAACAACTTTTATCAGAAAAGTGTAGGTATAATTAAAAAATGTATATACTGTAAAAATCATTATGTTCAAGCATCTGATTTCAGAAATACTTCGTAACAAGAAATTCAGCTCAAAATATCACACAAATATCAGATTTATTTCAAATTTTATATATTTAGTTAAAAGTTTACAAATATTTAAAGAGTAATTTGTAAAAAAAGTATAAAGCTAATCTATTATTACCTAATTGCAGAAAATGGTAAATTGTACTATATTATATATGTTACAATAATGACAGTTAATTGTACTATATTATATATGTTACAATAATTTGAAATTTTATCAATAGGTATTTTACAATTGACATTAAAGAATCTAATATGTTATATATATATATATATATATATATATATATATATATATATATATATATATATATATATATATATATATATATATATATATATA
>NW_011626625.1:1178017-1192152 GCF_000204515.1 Acromyrmex echinatior
GCGCGCGCTCGCTCTCTCTCTCTCTCTCTCTCTCGCTCTCTCTCTCTCTCTCCCTCTTTCTTATTCAGATGTATATAGATACATATAGAGATACATTATATAAAAATATAATATTTAATTGTATTTTTAATTGATACTTTTTTAATTTTATTGTGTATGCTTCGAAGAATGAAGCAAGTCCCTCGCTTAACCATAGGTAAGTCCACCAAACTGGAGTGACCAAATTGCCAAACCATTGATGTGCAAGTTCATGTGATATAATTCTTGCTTGTTTTTCCTTATCTATTGGATTACTTTCCTCATAGATAATATTTGATTCACTAAAAGACAAAACATAACATAATTATATAAAATATTCCTAAATATGCAGTCTAATGTATGAGTGTGTGTGTGTGCGTGTGTGTGTGTGTGTGTGTGTGTGTGTGGGTGTGTGTATGTGTGCGTGGTGTGCGCTCTCACACACACACATATTAGACTGTGTATATATGTATTTATAAATATATACACCCCTGAATTCTATTACTGTTTCCTTTAAGTAATTACATTGTTCATTATTGTCTTAAACGAATAACTCACAAGGAAACAATCGTCACAACTAACTATTTCCCTCAGATTTTAGTAAGCTTTGGATATATTAAAATATAAACCGAAAGAAGAAAGATTATTCTTTCATAAGTAACTTAAGGCGATAAAATCCTCCCTTAAATAAATTTATTTTTCTTTTAAAGAAGATATTATCGGATAAATATTGAAACGGACCCTCCAATGATCTTGATCTTGACACACATTGTGGCCTTCACATTGTGAGTGATCTTCGGAATGTTTTAGCCCGCGCTCGTTATTCATCCAAAAGCTATTTACAAATAAAGTTGACAATATAAATATGTATTTATAACTGCATATTTTAACACAAACTATAGAAATCAAACCCTTAAACAGTTTTGCTGAATCTGAAATGTCTGTATGATTCTTGTGTGAATTTATATATTACGTATGGAGTTTTTAGAACACGCGCAGAAATGACTTTTCGGTCTTGAAACGCCATCTCTACAAAACTACCACAGTAATATCAGGAGTTAAATTGACTAGAAATTTAATAAATTTTTGATTCTTATTCACATCTTCGAAACGATCTTAATAATGACACATTAAAATCTGTAAATCGGTAATAATTAATTCTTATTGCGAAAAATATTACCTCGCGCGCGCGACCGGGAGTATATTTTAAATTATACCTAACAATTACAAATAACTCAATATCCCCACCTATTTCTCTGCTTAGGGGCGCACACTTTCTAGACAAGGGGATGTAATGCATACTTTGTTTTGTGTGGAAAGTCGTGCGACCCTAGACAAGTGAACAAATGGAATGGATCTCGCTTCGCGTGGAAAGTTACTATATACTTTCTGTAAGCGAGAAAGATAGAGTGAATATTGTACTTTATTTATAAAACTTATTTTGTTGATATATATATAACTTTTTAATGAATAATAAGCACGGATTAAAAGAGAGAGAGGATTATAACCGTGACAATATATTAGGTGTTGGAATTAATTCGTAGCGTTTTTTAATGAAAGAATGTTATTTATTTCACATGAGCATTAAAAAATACATTAATGAAAGTACTTCCCATCACTTGTAAAACGCTACGAATTAATTCCAACACCTAATATGTCAAGATCATCAGAGATGGATCCATTATTTTCAGGAGACATGATAGTGCTGCTAAGCCAAATCAACATTTATCGAAAAAAAATTCAGTTTGTCCTGGTTGTCGACCTTTAAAGTGAATATCGTTTAAACTGAGAAAAAGGAATGAAAAAAAAATTGAATAAGAATTGAAAATTTTGAGACTATTTTATAGTAATACGAAATTAAAACAAAAAGTTTTATACATAAATTTAACATTTTTTATATTTTTCGCAATTTAAATTACACTTTCATTTTGAAAGAAAAGAAGTTGAAGAAAAGAAAAGGCTTTTTTAAAACCAGGCATTTCATTCTCTTAAAATGCGGCTCAGCACTTATAAAAAAAAGAACAAGGATAGTTGATTGTTTCCTTGTTAGATGTTTGAAATTTTTTCTATTTATATATATATATCAATATAGAGGGAAAAAAGAAGAGAATGTATAATAGATAAACATGTTAATAATTATGTAAAACAATAATTTTCATTTAAATATGAAAATATATATTTTTTTGACATATTTTCTGTAAGAATGTTTATGTTTTAAATCACTAAATTTCGAAATTGCTAAATGTAATATTAGCTAGATTTAATAACTTTACAAATTTTTTTAATTGAATTATGTATATTACCTGTAAATGATAAGTCCCCAATTTTCCATGCCGTCAATTATAAAAGACGGTATCAAGACATGATCCATTTTGGGTACCTTCTGGGAACTATTAGTATATTGAATTAAGAACTCCACGACCTTTTCAGCAATACTGTGTGCGAATTTTACTTTCGACGTCAAAGACGATTTGCACCACATATTGATAGTTTCGTTTGCATTGGGAACGCGGACAAAATCGGACATTACAATCGCTACGGTATAAGTAGACATTATAGGAGTGATGTCAAAGTGTGTCTGCATCATGCCATCTTGTTCTAAAAATTGCTCTCGTATTGGCATATTCGACAATACACCATACTTCTGACGATGCTTTACAGAAATATTGAAGGTGGCTTTTAATGCTGGCTCGTCCCAACATGGAAACATTCGTCTGGCGCCATCCGGCTCGAAATGCGTTACAGCCAACCACTTACTATTTAATAAAACGTCTTAAATGATGAATTTACTACTTATATCAAGTAATATAAAAATTTAAAAGACTTATTGTTAATTATTGTTCATTATCATATTTACTATATTTAGTAAAAATTTTGTTAAAGATAAAAGTCGAAATGCTATAGCTATGCCATTTTATTTAAAATTGAAACTGTACTCTTTCAAGTATTATATTATGCATTATGTACGTATTTTATATGTATGTTATATTTACTGAAAAACGTTTTATGTATGGTGATAAGATAAAAACAAAAGAAGATAGTAGTAAAAAACATTTACATCACAAATGTATTTTTTATATTTTAATATTTACTTACGTATCATTTCCTTTATCAATTGTGTACGGAAATTTCATAAAACCTCTTCGCATAGATTCAGGTAATAGATTACCAGAAAATTTCATGTTCAAGATGTAAAGACCAGGTGATAATACATTTTTGAAATTCAGTGTCAAAATGTCTGTTACATTGTTATAAATGTGTTCCATTGGTTTATAAATCGTATCTTTATCATTAATCAACATTGTCGCCGTTTCATTTATTTCTAATTCTTTCGAGTGTAAGCTTATTTTTGACGATGCATAACAAATCTTGAATTTGACATTCGATTTACCGTAAAAAGTAAAGTTGCCTTCTTCGAGATATGATGTCAGACTGATGTCATAGTGAACTGGCATCGTGTTATTCGGTAAACGACCAATATTTTCTAAACTATTACCGACGCAAAAAACCGTTTTTATAGTCAGTATTAGGCCAATGTTTTTTAATAACAATTTTAGGAATATCATTATACCTAATTCCTGTCTTATCTGCGATCTTTTGTTAAAAAAAGAAGAAATATTACATTTTACAATGATGTCTGAAGTTACATTTAAAATCAAAATTTATAAAGTCTAAAATAATTTAATATTAATTTTGATATAAAAAGAGAATGAATGGGAAAAAATAATTTTCGGTTTTTATTAAAAGAATTATATATAAGGTTTACTTTGAAAAAATTATGAATATCATTTTATATTTTGTATTGAGTATATTTTAATGTACTCATAATTATAATTTATTTTGTTATTCTTATTTCCATGGGATTTCTTCCTTGAAAGAATAATAAAGAATTAATTTATTCAATTTGAAAAATAATTTTAGACACCAAAAGAGCACATTTACATTTGCTGCATAATATTTAATATATAATATACAATATATTTACCGTAACAAATAAAAAATATAAATAAACATATAATGTTAATATAGGAAAAAAGAATACGTTGTTTTCCACAACCATTCAGGGATGCTTTATTTTCTCATGTATTTTATTGTTTCATGGTAACCGAAAATTATTATAATGTTACATTCAGAAAAAAATAAACATTAAAATAACAAATCTTTATTTAAATTGTTACGAAATCACTGCCAGTTATGCTTCAAAAAGTAATTCAGAAATGAACCAACAACTCTGAATTTGTTTTTAAATAATTGAAGCATAACTGACTGCGATTTCATAACAATGTAAATGAGAATTTTATTTTAATCTACCAATTTTTCCTTGAATGTATTGCATCATTATTATGATAATTTTTTTTTAACGCGTGAAAAAGATACATAAGAAATTATAGAAATAAGAGATAATCCTCGAACGATCGCGAAAATAATTTTTAAACCGGCTTTTACTCATGTGTTATCTTTTAAAATATTTACGTTACATATATTTTTTTATGTAATAAAGAGAATAAATCTTTTGAATTACTATCACTTTTAACGACTTACTTTGTAAATTACCTGTTTGTAGATTAAAATAGGTAAGGTTTTGAGCGAGATTCGTAATTGATTACAGTTAATTACAGTTAATTAATTTATAACTACAAGCCTTTAATATCAAAGTTATATCAACATAATTGCGTTATCATCTTGCCGTCTTGAAAGTTTCTCGAATACTGATTACGATATCAATATCTGTGATGTTATGATGTGTTATATGTTACTTAAACATTCTGTTCTATACTTATAAAATCCTTGAGTTATAAACAATTGAAAATAAGAATGTTTTCGTGAAGAAACTAAATAATATTAATAAATATTTATTAAACATTGAAGACAATATGATATTAGATTATATTCTACAGTTTGTTTTAAGTAGATATTATTTTAACATAAAATGTGCGTAATATTATATAATACATAGTACATTTATATATTATAAAAAGTAATAACTTGTAAAAGTTTGTGATAAATGTCTTAACATAAATGCGTGTTTTTCACGATATTTTTTATATTGGAATAATCGATTCAAAACATTAAAACAATTCGTTTAATAATGAACATACTGTATGATTGTATAGATTTTGTTTTTCTCGTACAATTAAGATATCCTTTATCTAAAAAATAAATAGCGAATTCAAAAATGTATATATTACAAAAATCGTCACATTAAAGGTATCTGATTATAAATATAAAAATAATTTTAATTATAATTATAATAAATAAATGACATACACAAGAAAGTAAATTTAATGAAGTACCGTTATAAATACATGAAATCTGTGATCACAAAACTTATCTTGTTAAATTGATCTTTATCAATATAAATATTGGAAATAATATTTTTCAACATTGTAATCATTATGAGAGATATACAAAAATAAAATAAAATATTCATGTTTGATATTATTATTTATGAAAAATGATATATCAACAAAATGTCTTTATTCATATTCTTTCGAGATTTTATAATATATAATTATAAGCTCCTTGATATGATTATTCTTATTTATATAATTAAAAATATTAGATTAAAATGATAGGGTATGATTTTTTGATCGCAATGCTAAATATTGTCTGATGCTATAATATTCAAATTTGATTATAATATCACAATCTTTAGAACAAACCAAAAAGATTTTTATCACGTATTTGCATATAATATTATATAAATTCATCGTTTGTCCATATATGATATAATAGTATTCTAGTATAATTGATATTAAACTGGATAAATAAGTATGTATTTTTATCATCGAGAAATTCAGATAAAAATGAAAAAGTTAAAAGAGTGATTACAGTACTAAGATAACTGTATAAATACAATAAAAATTATTAAAAGCATAAAGTTTTATTATTTTGTTTCTCGAGATATTTTCTTTCATTCTTTTTTCTATTTTTGTAACTTTAATACTCTTTTTTTTATATTTCTGGCTATCTACTTATTTGTCTATTTATGTTTCCTCTATTATTTATATTATACATATTTATGCCATATGTACATACATGTATAACTTAATTTCTCTCCCTTAATTGCACTTAATAAAATCACTGTTTAAGGAATTATTTTTGCGAATAAATGCATCTTTTTTTTGTAAAATTAATTTATTTAAAATTAATCAAAATATACGAAGCATGAGACAAAGGGAATATTAGAGTTATGAACAATATGAGATATTAGATTACAGAAATAGTAACTCTTGTTTAAATGAAGCCTTTTATTACAGCCAGCATTTTATTACAAAATGACGTCATTACTTCATATCTTCTATCCTAAATAATCTAAATCAATATAATAATTATTATAATAATATCCAAATCACTATAACAATATTTATAATAATAATGCTATAAAAAGTTTAAGTATTTGGTATTAGACAGCAACTTATATATAAAAAAAATATATATATAATATATATATATATATATAATATCTAAAGATATTATAAATTTATAGTGTTTATAAAAATATCTTACAAATGACATCAAATAGTCTAATATGTTATATAATATAAATTATTTATCATTGAGAGAAAATAAATGTGTTAAAATTTTATCAATAGCTTTCCCAAATTACTAATAAAATATTAAATATTATAAAATCGAGATATATTAAAAATGTTTAAAAATAAATTATTTACAATTCAATATAATAATAAATAAACATACGATAAATAAACGTATTCTTATTATTAGAAAGTTAATATAAGCAAATGAAAGTTTTGCATCAGATTATCTTTTTATTATACGTATGACTTCTTTCTAGGAGAATAACTTCTCGCGAAAGTGAAATTTATTGAAGTCAAACTTCTTTTTAACATCGTGTAGGACTTTCCAAAGGTATTCTCTAGTACTGTTTATCAGTTTATTAATTTCAGACAAAATTTTTTGATCTTGTTTGAAATTAGTTTGTGAAAATGTTTCCACCTGAAACAGATTAGTTCGAGATACTAAATAAATAGTAATTTATTTTTATAGAAAGAAATTCGATGCATTATAAGCTTTAATTTAATATAATAAAATAAGTATATAATATTAAGATATATGCCATATATAAAAAATATTAAACTCTTTAATTACGGAAATGTATTATATTACGCCAGAAAAGGATTTTCTTTTATTTTCCTTTTTATTTAAGAAAAACCAGAATGAATTATTATAATCCCAGATAGAATGATTTTCTTGAAATTTTTTTAAACTATTTTCTGACCGGTTTAATATTAATTAGTGAATTATAAATATTCAGTCTATATTTTATGAATTTAGCATACATCGATTTTACACTTGCTTTTATAATATTCCTTAAAAATATAATGTATAACCTTTATATAAATATAATATTCTTAATTATTAATATTAATTTAATTATCTAAAATTGCATTAATTTATAATTTCTCATAAAACGGTCTTTTTATTTAAAGCTTATAACAAGAAATTCCAATAATATTGTAGCATTTGCAATGTTCTAACAATTTTGCAACTTTGTAGCAATAATAATTGCTACAAGATTTTGTGGTTTTAGGGCTAAAATGATTTTGATAGCCAATAGATCAATACTATATATAATAACTATGAATTTATATTATAATTAAAATTTACCTCGTCAATTTCTTTAAAAAAATAAACATTGTCAAGAATAAGTTTTATCACTGCAGGTGCACTAAGTGATCTATAAAAACAAAAAAATAACATGTCAACAAATTTTTATGATTAAGAAAACAGTATAATAGATAACTATGAAGAGAAATATTATTACTTAGGTTTTATAGCTTCAAAATTGTTTAATATGTATTTAAGGATTTTATCGTTGCGTGAATGCCTCTTAAGAATAAATTTGAAGACATGAGCATGGTCATCATTGTCAAAAAATGAAGTATTGAATGCTAATATATTTAAATACTTGATGATGATATTAGGATTTTCAGCGCAACTCAAGCCCATCAATAATCTTTTTGGATCCTCATTTAGTTTTCCTCTTATATATATGTCAAACATTTTATTCCAAGTAGTAAGATTGGCTGCCATCATACCGGTACAGTACATAAATTTTTCTCTTCGTGGAATTCTAAAATATAAATATTTATTAAGAAAGAATACATACATTTTATACAGTAACTGATTTCTATTTTATCAAATTTCGTATTTTTACGCGCGCGCGCGTTCTCTAATCCTGTTGCGTGTTTATTAAACAATCATAAATTTATGAAATTAAATTTTCATTCTGCGCTATTGTCCTATTTTGTAGTATAAAACACTTGTTATATGTCATCACATAATAATACTACAATAAAAAAACAAAATGAAGAAAGATATATCGTAATAGGTAGTGCAGCTTGTCATTTCATTGTACTTATATTTTTGCTTGTACAACGCCATTTATTCTGTCATTATATTATTAAATAAGAATGGAGAGTGACTTATATAAAAAATGTAAGACGAATATTTGATCTTGACAATTTGACGAAATAGAGAGTTGACTCTATATATATGCACGTGTATGCAAGCACACACCAAATACAATTTACGAAATAAGCAAGAATGTAAGATTATTTATTACTTGTAAGTTTCGGGATTCATGAGATATCTGTTTAATTTAAACGCGGTCACTTTCTTGCATATCTTGTTACCAAGATTACATGCACATTTTAAAGCGTTTATCCTTGTCAATTTTGTGACATCGTCATCATTATGATTTCTTCTGTATTTTATGTTCTGAAGAAACTTATGGAGGAGTTGCTTGTAGCGTTCCTAGAAATCATAAAGTAATGTATTCGATTTGAGACCACCCCAGACATGGCCAATGTACATCTTTACGCACATTTGTTAAATATTGGCGAATATTTATATTGATAAATATGCATGCCATGTCGTATGTGTGTGTGTATGTGTGTGTGTGTGTGTGTGTGTGTGTGTGTTTGTAATATTTGCTAATTTGGCGTACATTAGCCATCCAGGTAACAACGTATTTATCTTGTTGTTGGCATGTTGCTTGCTAAATATGTATTGTTAAGTAAATAAGTATAAGTTGCTAGTAGAATTGCAGCAACTGAGTCCTCATTTTGTTGGAAACTTGATACCTTCACGATAACATTGAGTAACTACTTGCCAATAATTTCTGCTTACATGATTTATTGATACTTATCAAACACATAATCAACACATGACAATATAGTTTGTATTACAGATTATGTTATATACTTTTAATTGCGCCATATTATATCTTTATGTACTTGGGATAGTGGTTTCATTATGACGTAAAAGATATACATAATTTGCTAGACTAATTTAATATGTTAATTAGAATGGATATTATGTGCTCACAAACACATGAAATGATTGCAGCTCTTTGTAATTGTATATTTAATACTTTATATTGTTCGTTTTTTACTATATTTTTATTTTTATTTTTTTAATATTATAAATTATTGCTATATGAGAATATCATTTCTATATATTAAAAAAAATCTGCTTTAAAATCATATATTACATGCAAATAGTATAACTTTTCTACATATTAAAGGCTTTAAAAAAAAATCCAAATTTAAGAGTAAACCAATTTGTATAATATGAAAAAAAATTAGGTTTATTCATAATACTTTATATAACTTAAATGATATAAGGTCATACCTTGACATGTTTCATTTCTGGTAGTAAGAGAGGCTTCGGCATAGTTTGTATAATATCTAACAATGGTTGCCATGCTACACCATTTGTATCTCGCTTGAGGTAGCTTATCAGTTGAAGGTATAAATAACCACCTATTCGATCATCTATTACCATGGCATGCAAATCAGCAATGATTTGAGCACGATTAAGAACGTGTATATTCTCATACTCATTAGTATTTAAGTAATGTGAAATTTTTTCCCAATTTCTGATATCGTAATTAACACGATAGTAGCCTATTGTATTATTCATTGTATGTATTATTAAATTTTTTAAATAAATTTAAATTTATCAAGATATATTTCAAAATATCCATTTTAACTTTTTTTTTAATGTAATATATTATACACAAATGTAATATATTATATACCAATATCACACAAAGTATACCAGTTATAGATTCTAAATCAGTTTATATATATATTAATTAATATTTGGCACAATTTTGAAAAATTAAATACATAAATTCCTTTTAAGCTCTTTTAAATAAAAAAATACATGCAAATATATTTAATAAAAACGATGTAAAACTTTCGTAATGATAAAACAAAATAAAATATATAAAAAAGATTAAATATGTTTATATATATATATATATATATATATATATATATATATACATGTATTATACTTACCACTAAGTTGCAAATTAACAATAATCCAATCATCTGAGTTAATTATAAAGCTTATGTTATGTTGATCTGGTCGTAACCAATAACGAGGTACAGTATTGGAGAAATCCGGATTAGATTGTGTAGCGAAAGTTATAGGGATCCACCATTTAGTAGTTTTATTCTCACCATATTGTTGGACACACGTTTGTGATATTGTTACTTCGCCAGTTTCGTAATTTCGCTCCACATATACAAGAGGATAACGCCTTTGATTCATCCAAGTATCCATCACTTCTTTTATTGTGTAGTTTTCATGGGGGATATCAGATTCGTCTAGAGCATTTTGCATGGAGCTCCACAAATCGTTCGGAGTGGCCGTACTAAACTGACTACATATTTGACAAACATGAAGTAATGTATATTGAGTAACGTATATTGATTAAAGAATGTAAGTGAATATTTAATTTAATCAGATGTAGATACATCATGTAAAAATTTATTATACCGTTTTAAACTGACATATATTAAATTATATTAGGTGTTGGAATTAATTCGTAGCGTTTTACAAGTGATGGGAAGTACTTTCATTAATGTATTTTTTAATGCTCATGTGAAATAAATAACATTCTTTCATTAAAAAACGCTACGAATTAATTCCAACACCTAATAATTGGATAAAAACATAAAAGATTCTATTTCTCATACGTTTTTATTATAGTTAACGTTACGTATATTATAAAAATTCATGTAAAAGTGCGTTTTTATCAATAAAAGCGCTTTCCAAAAGTGAACCAATGTATACAACCTATAATTGAACAACAATAATCGAGGGCATATAAATTCTGATGATGCTATAAATATCATTATAAATATTAAAAGTATTATTATACTTATAATATTTAATATTACGACATATAATAATAATGTAATGCTACATTAAATATACTTACTGTTTGACCAAATATGTAATAAGACCCTTTCGAAATACCTCAGCGGTAATTGTATTATATAACATGCGTAATAAAATTGGCGCTGTGATAATATACATCATAAAATATCAATTAAAAATACATTTAAAGTGGATATATTTAAAATACATACGTAATAAATATATGCTATGTAGAAAGATGCATTACATTAAAAAAAGGATTTGTTGGCTGATAGCCATCTGTTTATCTTTTTCTTTGTACACATTAAAGTTAAAGTATCTATAAATAGCAGTTTAATTTTATTTTTACGTTATCTTACATTTGTTATAAATTTCAGTAAAATAACGCGACGGAAGTTCATCTAGAATATCATCAAATGAAGACTTCAATGTGACAGAATTCAATGAACCTATATCTTGAAGTAAGCATCGTTGTATGTTCTCAATGTCCAATAAATACATTACTGGCAATTTGAAAATCTGAAGAAAAAGAATGCTTTAAAGTGATTAAATATTAAAAATTCTGAAAAACTCGCATTAGAAAAAAAATTACTAATTTATTACTTTCAGAAACAATACTATTTTATATTTTATAATAGACTATATTAGCTCGTAGATTATATTAACTGTTTATTATTTTTCAAGAAAAGAGAGCAATATCTCATTTACCTAATCATTTTTTAAAAATATTGGAGATTATTTAATATGAAAATAACATTACTGACCAAAATAATATTTGAGATATAAAAATACAAAATGTTTGAATTTTGTTATTTATTATCTTAAATACTAAATGCAGCGGATGCAGAGAATAAAATATTCATGAATTTTAATAAACTATTATACTATTCTTAAGTAATTCCTAAATATGAAAGAGTAATAATGTTCAAATATAAAAAAATTAAAATAACGGATCTTTGTAAGATACGACAATTATTTATAATATTTGCTAGAAATTATTTAAAATGAAAATAAAAGTGAGATATGAAAATTCAAAATATTAAATTTTATTATTAATTTCTAAATGTAGCAAATGCAAAGAATAAAATATTTTCGAATTATAATAATATAATTACAATAATTTTACGATTTTTTAAATATAAAAGTAATGTTTAAATATAAAAAACATTAAAATAGCAAATCTTTAATTCAACATAAAAACAAATATTTTTAATAAGAATTTATATTAAAATTTTTATAATCCGTTTCTAATAAACGTGTTACGAGTTTTTTTAAACTAAAGCATGCGTTATGCACATTCAGTACCATCTTGATATATTTTACAAACATATGGTATTTAATTATATTTAATAGGTATTATCTTACACTGAGAAGAATGATTTATTTTTATTTGAAAATAGACAAACCAGAAAATTCTGATTTAATCAATCGGAATTCCGGTTATCTCAATTATAATTTTATAGTAATTTTAAGAAAATATTCTCAGTGTAATCTTAGAATAAAACTGTACTATAAAATCCTTTTTTCAACAAACAACCTTGCATTAATAATATTAACAATATTTAATAACCTTTTCGACTACGAGGTTTTGAATAAACGAAGCAATTCCTTCATTTAACCATAGGTAAGGCCACAAAGATGGAGTGACTAAGTTGCCAAACCATTGAAGTGCAAGTTTATGTGTTATAAACATTGTTATGAAAATTTTCTCATATGTTGGATCCATCTCTTTATTGTAGATAAGATTTGAATAACTGAAATAATATGATATAAATGTAAAATGTCATTGAACGTGCAGTCTGAGTTAAGTTTGAGTAATTATATTACAATTATGTTATGTCATAATTCTCTTACGTAAATAATTTGAATATTTGGAATTTTTTTCTTTTTGTACATATATATATATATATATGTATATATATATATATATATGCAGGGATGAGAAATAAATAACACCGTAATTTTTACAGTTATTTTTTGTAATAACATTGTAGTAATTTCAATTTTTTTGTCGATAAAGATAACTTTAACTAAAAACTAAAAGTTAGAGAAATCACTTTTAAAAAGTAGCTTATCATTATTACGAGTTATCCATTGAAAAAAAATAACTCGTTGATTGTAACGTGTCGATTACTTTTATTTATTTACATTACTTTTACTTATGCTTAATTCGTTACAAATAATGTTACTTTTCTTAATAAATAAATTTTTTCAAGAAATAATGCGTAATGATAAAAATTCATTTTTTTCATAAATGTCTTCATAAATGTTCCATCTTTAACTTACTGTTAGCTGTCATCATCAAAAATTTCAACGTATCAGTTAAAAATTGACCAAACTGTTATTATAAAAAGTAACGGTAGAAATAATGAAGTTACCCATATCTGTGCGTTCCCAGATAGGTAAGTCTGTAGAAAACTATTTTTTAAATGCTACATACTTGATCTATAAAATAACAAGAATTAAATGTACATAATAATGTTAACAGACTGCTAGAAAAAACGTAATAGAATCTGCAAACATCAGATAATGTCGGCAGGATCTGCTCAACAATTTGCCATCACATTATATCGACAGGCGATGTTAACAGAACACAAGTCTAATGTGGATGGCAGTTGATGAGAGATTGCCGTCATTTTCTGCTCAAACCTGCTAACAGTCTGCTAGAAGATTGCAGACATTTTGTTATCTGGGTATAATATATGTACATATATGTTTGTACTAATATATATATATATATATATATATATATATATATATATATATATATATTAGTACAAACATATATGTACATATATTATACCCAGATAACAAAATGTCTGCAATCTTCTAGCAGACTGTTAGCAGGTTTGAGCAGAAAATGACGGCAATCTCTCATCAACTGCCATCCACATTAGACTTGTGTTCTGTTCACA